>VXBC01008929.1:512028-544117 GCA_013399945.1 Ploceus nigricollis | reverse complement strand
TTTTGTTAAGTAATTGAATAGTGTGGTACAGTTGTGCACAGAGGGAATGGAGGTGATTTTGTTGGTGTATTCCAGCACAGCAGAGACAGCAAAGCTCTGTCTCTGCTTCCCAAATGCTTAAAGTTCCTTGACCTTTTAAATGCATTTTGGCCACTAGCACTTTATTAAAAGATGAAGACAAGTAGATGTTAGATTGACATTTCATTTATCTGGGGACTAAAAAGAATTATTTTAATGTAGAACACCATCAAAATATGAACATAACTCATCAGAGTTATGAAAGATATCTGTTTTCATTTTTGAGAAAAATAAATTCTTATCCTCTAAATTGCCAATTCTCCCACTTCACCTATTCACCCTATTCAGTTTTGTTACATTTGGCCTGGAGAGCTATATAAATATTTCTTATTGATGGTTCTAATTATCCTAGGCAAGATAGTAAATGAGTAGGACACCAGAACTAAAACAGGCAAGTCAGTAAATCCAATTATGTATTTAAATTCTTTCTGTTAAAAAATACTTAAAGAATTCCAGTGGCAAAATCTAATCTATATAATGAATATTCTTTTTCTAATTATTTTGTTCACTGGATGATGCAGTATGTGCCATACCCCAGTATTATTCTGCAGTTTTTACTTCTGTGTGTTGTCCAGTTTCCAGTAGCAACTGAACAAACTTCAAGTAAATTAAAATTGATGGAAACTGAGAATGCAATATTTATTCAAACTGAAGTGCATCTCTTACCATTAAGGATGATTGCAAATCTCTTTGCAAATGTAGGACATGTAGTTAGCATGGTATCATCAGCAAGAGAAACGTAGCATTAATGAAATAAATTAATATTCTACGTAGTCTGTCTTAAGAGTGACCTTCAGAGAGTAATGGAGTCTATATTCTCTTATTCACAGTCTTTTTACACTGTGAATCTTGTGGCAAATGTCACAAGAGGAAACTGTTAGGATTTTCAACATTTTTACCATTAGACTGACATTCTGCGATAATAGATTTTCTTTCCTTTTGAATGTCGTCAAAAGAGAATAAGCTGGGAAAGGCAGAGAAGTATCTATGTGTGGGGGAATAATTTGTGAGTCAGTTTCTTTACAGTTTGCAGAAAGGCTTTCCCTCAATTTGAATTTGAATTGAGAGTCTGAGGTACTTCATTTTTTAGGATCAAGTTACCTCTTTATGAAGCTACTTTTCAAAAATAAAGCAACACAGTATATATTTTGAAAGGAACTTGAAATACTATCTAGAACCTTAAGACAGATAAGCTGCAAAAGCTTCAGACCATACTGTTAGCCTTTAAAGGCTTGGGAGGGACTGCAGAGGAGTTCAGCAAGAAGCAACCAGACAGGCCATGAAATCTGAGTGATACCATGGGCTTCAAAAAGGACTTGTGCAATGCCACTTGATTTCTGCTAAGCTTTTGATTCATAACTTTTGCAAACTAATGGCATCTGAAAGTGGACAGGAAAAGCATGTATGTATTTATGTTGTCAGATGTTATTTCTGAGTAACAGAATATATTTTTCTATATCCAAAAGAAAGATATGTAGCTTTAATCTCTAACCCAAGGACTGTGAGGCATTTTCACTGCAGAGTTTCATCAGATTATAGGGAAAGTTTAAACTCATAAGCATTCCCTGTACCTGCATCTGTGCCTCTTCAATCATTATAAAAAGCTTTAATTGGGTAAACGGATACCTTAGGGTTTACTGCAACTGAATTTCTCTATCAAAGAAGCCTCCAGACTTGAGCTGCATCTGGAATGAAGAACTATGGTGCTCAAGATAAATTTATAAGATTTGCACCCCAGTTGTGCTCTGAGATTCCTGGAAATAAGTTTCTCATTGCAATTTCTCTCTAGAAATGTTTTCAGGTTAACTTTTCTTCACAGGACATAGGATATTTCACTTCTCTTCTTTAAGTCTCCATAATTCATTCTCACTGAAAAAAAAAAAAGGTGTCTTTCTTCAGCTAGCTATTAAGACATAATAAACTGATAGACCTCTGATATCTAAAACTTGGTTGTGAATTGTCCATCTCAGAACCTAAAGCACTTGAACGTATATTTTTCACTGCTACAACTCAAATAATTTTTGCCATTTTTACCTTTGCATTCAGAGAACACAGTAACAACTGACATATCACTAAGATGACAAGCTTTTTTATTCTTGGTTAAATGCTACTGGAAGTATTCCAAGTTTGAAAATCACTTTAAATTGGAAAAAACACATTCTTAGAGGCATGACAGCCCTCTTGCACCAAAAACTGCTAAGAAACAGGCACTCATTTTCTGGTTGAGATCATGGGTGAGTCACAGAAGAGTCCAAATCCTTTACCTCTGTATTGTTCAAACAGTTTATAAATCCTCCCCTGAAAAAATGGAACATATTTTTGGCAATGATTTTATTCTTATTTACTAAGAAACCTCTCTTTTGCATTTTTCTTTTCTAATGACTGATTAAATTTGACTGATTGACATGATTGTTTTCTATCAGTTTTTAGGAAGAAGTTGTTTTTTTCTTGCAAGCACATAAATTATGATAACTTTTTAAAATGTGATTATACATAAATATGGCATTTGAATAGTGTTTAAAGATGAACATTAAAAGGGTCTACAAATATTAGTTTTCTCCTATGCACTTACAATTAAAAATTACCAATTCTGCTGTCATATCTTTTCTTCATCAGTTTGTTATAAGTAAAGTTTGGTAGTGTTGTTTAGTTTTGCTTTCACTAAAGGAAATTACAGTAGCAGAGAACTGAAATTCCAAAATTTGCTCCTACAAAAAGACCCCAACCCAATAAAAAATGGTGCTTGGAGTATACAGTAAACTGAGGGGCCAAAAGCTTTTTGCTTTGGGACACATCTGGGATAAGTTCTCTCCGTATTGTACAGGTTTGGTGTTAGACGTATCTCTATACACATCATTCTTCTGTAAAAAGAAGTCCTAATTTTTTAATTTGCTGAGACTTTGAAGGTTTGCATTAGAAAATAGATTTTTCTTTTCCCCATAAAAGCACACTATTTACAGGGCTTTTTTCTGAAATAAAATTTTGGAACTATTACCTCCAAAAGGGCCCTTTACCATAGCAACAGCCCCATAGAAAGCAGTTGTTCCAAAAATAGGTCCCTTCAATAAAATAGAGAACAACATAAAATTATTGTCTACATGTTTTGTCACAAAAATGATGCTTCACAATATTAATATGCCAAGTATTTCCAAAAATTTGGTAGTGTGGCATTCTGCTTTCACATTTCCACATTTTACAAGTGATTGGCTAGTTCTTTTGTTCTTTAATTGTTGATGACCTTGTTAATTTGGGGAAGAAAGTGTAGTGGCTAGCTGAAAGATAAAATGGTAAAAGGCTAAGATACATTGCTATATTCCATTGTAGAGAAAATTTCTTACCTTTAGCTGTTCAGTGAAGAAGTGAAACATCTGAGAACCTGTTTCTTAATGGTGTTTTTTAACAGTGACCTGGAGTCTCAGTGCTAAATAAAACAAAATGATGGGCAGATTTTTGAATTGCTTTTGTCTCTCTGCTTAACCCAAGTGGCCTTTTAAAGTGCAGTCTGTGAAAGGAATCTTGAGGGTTTGAGGAAACCATTAGGAATAACCCAGTGATTAAGGAGAGAAGAGATCTATGATTAGTGTGAATTTGCATTTGTTCATTTGTCTTTATAACATTTAGGGCTTAGTTTTGCCTGGCTATATGCTGATAAACTCCTGGTCCTGAAAGCCCAGCAGCATTCTTCTTTTTTTTTTTTTTTTATATCCTGTCACATGCAATTCCTTGTCAATTTCACTCATAGTCTGGAGTATAGGAACCAAAAGCCAGTTCTCTATTCACTGTAATGCAGCAAGATTTGAGTGATTTCAAGGTGGCCTTGTGTTCCTGACGATAGATGTCTGTGTTTCATGTGTCCTCACAGTCCCCTGGGTTATTCTTAAATCCCTCCTCTCATCCAAGAATGGGCAGTTTATAAATCAAGTGAGGTATGCAGTCCTCGATAACCTGTAAGTCCTGTACCTTGTAAATATTGCAGCTGAGAGTAAGGCAGCTATGTGTGAAGCCATATAAAATAAAAAGTAATCTAAGAGGCAGATTTAATTCTTTGATGTACAGCTGGCATCACATTTAATGCAAAATCATCTATGGAGTCTTAGCACTGGGAGAAAAATGAGAGAAAGCTGTGAGTCATTTGCATATTCAAATTGCAGGGTCTGACAAATCTGCTGACAGGACCAAGCTATTAATGGGATTCCAGCACTGTCTAGAAATGGATACACAGCATTTTTTTTATTCCTTAGTTTGTTATGATAGTTTTCCTTTAACAATCTGTGAGTTACCTAAGCCCCACTCTGAAAGTAAAATTATTGTATGTCTTTCCCGAATCACTGGTCTTGTTTATTGGAAAAGGATTAGGAACAGCTAGTGTCTGATTTCACAGCAGGTTGTACTTCAGTGCTTCCAGTGCTGGCTGTAAACCTTGTTTCTGGACAGCCCTTTGATCTCTTTCCTGTATAAACCAATTCAGCCTGTGGCCCATAGTGACTTATCAGGAAACAGATAAAGCAAGATTTGAGTGTGTGTGTCATAGCCGTATGAAAAAATCTTCAGCATTTCTAGGATTTATTGTTTCACAAGAGGAAGGTCTTTGTCTCACAGGTGGGGAAACGTAAGGCTGGACAAATTTTCAGTCTTATACAATAAACACTATAAAATGCTATGTTCACTTTAGTCAAGAATTCTTTAGAATACAGATGTGAACACATCTGGCTACAGATCTGCTTCAGAGTAACAGGCACTGGCTCTTAAAGGTAGGCAGGTATTTACACTATGGGAGATGGACAGATGCTTTGAGGACCAGATTTGTCAGTGGCACAGATCTGTCAGGATCTGTGAATCACATTTGAAAAATCTAAAATCACAGAAGGCCTAAACATCAATAAGAAAAAAAAAGTTTTCTAGGTTCATTTCATGCCAGACATATGGAATAAGGAGAAAGGATCACCCTTTGGGATTAAAATAAAAATAGTTTATGTTATTTATATTGTTTAGCTTAAGATTGTTTAGCAGAAGCTTAGCATGATGTCCAAAACTAATAAGGGAAGCTCCAAGAAAATATTCTGTGTACATGAATTTTACGCTCTACTTTAAATATCCATTTTCTAATCATTTCTTAATCACAATGGTTAACACTGGAGAATGTAATTATTATTGGCAGCACAGATCACTATTAGCAAAATTACATCTCTACTTATTATCATATTACCATAAATGAATAATTATTATAAAATAACCTTTACTTACCTACTAACAAAAAGTAATTTTAGCAATTGATTTGAACATTCTAATTCAGTGAAAATATGTTGCTTCACTTTATGAATAACCCAGTGTCACTGTAGCTAGGTAATAGGATAGCTCACATGTATCAATGTACACTTAATGTTATTCAAATGAATTCCTTAAGCCAGAGTATTCCTTCCTGTATTTCTGCATAACTAAATGCCCATGGTAAGATTAACCTGAAGAGAAAATCTGATTCTCTTGACTAGCTGTTGAATCTGTACTTTATGTCATGTGTTACACATTGCAATGTGTAACATTGCAATGGTTACAGCAATGCACAACTCTTAGTATGTGCTTAGTGTGAAGCTTTGGCTGACTTTTTCTTGAAGATAGGCTGCAGAGTGAAAATACTCTCTAGTTTTAGAGATTCAGAAAGCTTGGTGGTGCTTTTTATATGGAATGTATCTCTCATTGTTGCACACTGATCTCTAATGTGTGAAACAGTATTCTGCTTATAGAAAAGTATTTTATGCTATGTATCATTTTGGCATCCAATTTTTGAGACATCTCCTAAGAATAGAACAGGATATGGTCAGGCAGCTGTAGTATTAGGATTAGGCCAATACACAATAGCTATGAATATAGAAAAAACTGCTTGTTCCAAAAATTCTAAATGTTGAAAAGGAAGTAGATAAGAAAAGCCTGTGTTAACTGTAGGATTAAGGGAAAAGTTTAGAGAACACTAGGAAACCAGTTACCAAAATAACTATGTGTAAAAGAAGCCTGAAAAGGCAACAGTGGGTCACACAAGCAGGTTCACAAACTGCACGCTTGCAGGTGTTCATGCTTGCCACAGCACACAGTTTACAATGCTCAGTTCCAGGGAGCAAGAGGGAATGGGTTCAGGAAAACAATTGTAGCAATCTCAGTAAAGCCACAGAGATTTAGGAGAGAAAATATTTTCTATTGGGCAGTGGAAATAAAAAAGACATTGAAGCAGAGTCTAGCTCATATACAGGGAAGTTTCTAAAGTATAAATTCAACTTCTGTGTAGTTTTTGATAGAAGTAAAGAAATATTATGTGTTATTTTATGTGAGTTATAAGCTGTAAACCACTAGTAAATAGAACCAAGCTTGCTGTCAGACATATTTTGAGGCTGTGATCCTCTTGTTCTGAATCTTTTCAGAGTACTCAGCAAGACAGGGAAATAAAAGCTAAGAAAACTGAACTGTACACATACAGCTTGGCAGACAGGACCCCAGAACAACAGTACTACTGCATGCAAGTGAATCAGCCTTGCATTGCTTGCATGGTTCTCCTTGGCATGGTCAGGATATAGGAGATGTGTCCCATGTGCTTGCATAGACTTCAAACGTGAAGTCTGGTTATTTTAACCTGCACTGCCAGCAATTTGGAAATCTGACTTTTCCACCAAAGTCAGTGAGATTGGCAGTTCTTCATAAAGAAGGGAGGATCATTTACTTTTTAGTTTTTGTGAAGGGGAGTATGTTAAAAAAAAAGAGCAACATTTTTGATCTGCAATAATTGCTGGGAAGTATTTAAACAGTCTTTCATTGCAGCTGTCTAACTGACAGGCAGTCTGAATATAGAATGATTGACATTCCTTAAGGTAAACATGCAGACTTATTATGCAAAAGAAGCACTGCCTTTTGATATAATACCCAACACTGATGCTGTGTACTACGTGTACTCATCTAGAGCTTTTCTAAATAGGAGCTTGTAAGGCATCCTTGTAGGCAGTGGCAATTTCTCTGAAAGATGTCTTCTTAGACTTTTGTTTTATTGCCAAAATTAATTTAGCAAATATATGAAATAAATGAAGGTGCAGAGGACACAATCTGGTAAAAGAAAAACAAGAAAGGGGACACCAGTTTTGAAAGCTATTTCATCTAACTTTTAGTCATGGAAAAGAATTATACTGAAAATTATTACATGGTTTACTATAGAGAAGCTACATTTTTGCTGGGTTTTTTTTGCCATTAGCTTTCATGATAATGTTAGCTACTTATTTCAATGCAAGATATCACCCACACCACCCTTAATTCAGCATATCATAACTCCGTGTATGTCTACAATTTGATTTATTGTTACTATCCTAAGATTATTTGTGTTGAAAAGAACTGTTCACGAAAATATGGCTAGAAATGTTGTCCAAATTTCATAACTAGTTTCTTTTGAAGGAAAACATTATTCAGAGCCAGATTATAAAGTTCATTTCAAACCTTAAGCATTTTTTAATGCCAGCTAAAACCAACAGAGCAAAGAAAAAATACTTCTACCTCTGCTGCAAGGTAACCTACAGAATAGATATGACACTGTTTTATTCCTCCCAATGTGCATAAGGGCCAAGATGCTTTTTTTTTTTTTTTACTAATCATAGCACTGAGGGCCCTTCAGGATAACTAGGTTGCTGGGTTTCATACTCAGCTGCAGATGTTTTCTCAAAGGCAGGGAACTAATATCACCTACATGCCTCTACTATTCTAGTATATTCTTGCTTGAGCATCACTTATGCAAGGAAGGTTTTGAGATTAAAGTAGATCCACAGACAGTATAGGAAGAGAAAATATTTGATTGTGAAGTGTGAAAAGAAGTCTTTTAGCCTTAATACTGTCATCCCACAACTGCAGTGAATGCAATTGCATATAATGTTTATTAGTCCCTTTCTGATTTTATCTATCATAGTATGCTATTTATGGTCACTACTGTTCCATGTTTCATCAGACTATTAATTGGTTTCTACCTAAAATTTTTTAGCTTTCTTTACACAGTGTTTTCAGCCTGAGAAGCTATCAGGGTGTATAAAAACACAAAAATAATCACTTCCATGTAATTTTCCCTGACTCTGTTGATACATGATTTTGTTATAGTACTGGACAATTTTGATAATTTTTTGCAATGTCAGGGCCTGCAGTATTCAACCCCAGGAATCGGTAATCAGCAACAGCTTCCTTTGCAACTTTCTTTATTTACTTCTTTCAAATCACTGTTTAGACTTAACAGTCCTGATCCCTGAAATCAATGCACTATTAAATTACTTTCATTCTGAGAGTTACCCTTGATAAACCTTGAGAAACCGTTCTTGAAGTAGGATACTCTTCACTCCAAGGGAAAGCAGAATACAGTTTGCAGTATTAATCAGTTATTTTTCAATGTCTCATATTTAGTAAGGAACTTCTATTAAGAGCTTTAAAAATGTCTAAATAAATTTTAGTTACCTGGTTTACCTTAGACCCTTTATTCTTAAATCTTTAATTATACTCAGAGAAGAAATACTGAAACCAGAACTGAGATTTGTAATTTGTTTCATGTGGGCTAGACATCTACACAATAGTCTTATCTTAGTGGCAGTAGAACTATGTTTTTTAAACATGAATAATTGCCTGGTTACTAGCCAGGAAAGTTCTTTTGATATCTCAGTAAGTGTTGTACACGGGGGAATTGGAACAATAGCTGAATACCGATTATGGCTATACCTGAATTTTCCCACAATTTTGATACCAGAAAATAAAGGGTAATTCTTCTAGGCCCACTAAAGCTATAATAACATGAATATAACTTTAAAAACACTGTTTCCTTCCCTCACATAATTTAAGAACATTGTTCTAAATGGGTAAATATTCCCTCATTGATATAGTAGTTCTATTTTACAATGTATCTATTTTATATTCCCTATCTGCTTCATATAAATTCCACTTCCTGAATGTTCTAAGTGATATTACACAGGTATTGCATTAAAGCATAAGAGGGTTTAATGAAATATATTATTTGTATTTCATGTGTTGCATAGAGCTACTTCTGGTGCCTAATGGAATATCAGAGGAAATGTGTTTGAACTTCTATCTTGACATTCCAAGTTGTATATAGCTGAAAACAAGCTGCAGCCAAATATTTTCTTGTATTTTTTTCTTAATTTTTTTCACAATTAATGAAAAAACAGTATGACCGGTGATGGACATCCTTTTCATGTGACACTATTCATTCTTACAAAATAATACTTAATGTAGAGTGGGCAGGGACAGCTGACATTATGATGGGGTCTGTTACAGGCTGCCTGACTTTGTGGACAGATGAGGCAGCCTCACACTCACTGGTTCTCATGGAGTCCTTCAACCACCTCAATATCTGCTGGAGGAACAATACAGAAGGACTTAAGAAATCCATGAGGTTCCTGGAATGCACTTCTGCTAAATTCCTTCTCCAAGTGACAGAGGAGCCAACAAAGTGATGAGCTATGCTGGACCTTAGTCTCATCAACAAAGAAGCTCTGGTGGGAATGTGAAGCCCAAGGGGAGCCTGGGCTGCAGGGACCTTGAAAAGATCTTTAGAGCAGCGAGGAGGTTTCCACAGCCAGCTCGCTCTCCTGGACTTCAGGAGCCTGGGACTTATCCTTTTCAGTGATCTGCCTGGGAGAATACAATAAAAATGAGCCCTGGAGGGAAGAGGGGCCAAGAAAGCTGATTGACATGCAAGGATTTTCTCCTCTTGGCTCAATGTATCCCCATGAGTAAGAAATCTAGAAAAGGGGCCAGGAGAACTGCATGTATAAGCAAGGAGCTTCTGGCAAAAATCAAGAGAAGAAAGAAGTGTAAAGAATATGGAAAAGGGGATGGGCCACTTAGAATGAGTATGGGAACATTGTCAGATTATGCTGACTTGTGATGAGGAACGCTAAGGTCCATGTGGAATTAAATGTTGCAAGGGATGTCAAGGACAACACATGTATATCAGTATCAAAAGGAAGATTAAGGAAAATGTGGGCTTGATGATGAATCAGGTGGGTACCTGGTGATGGAGAATACAGAAAAGGCAGAATTACTGAATTTTGTCTTTCAGTCTTTACTGCTAAGGCCAGCCCTAGGAACCCCAGACACTGGAGGCAAGTCTGCAGAAAGAAAGACTTTCCCTTGATCAAGGATGTTTGGGTTAGGCAAATGACACTTGTAGAATCATAGAATCATTTAGTTTGGAAAAGACCTCTAAGATCATTGAATCCCACCATTAACCTAGCCCTACTGTGTTCACCACTAAACCACATCCCCAAGAGCTGCATCCACGCTCCTTTTGAACAGTTCCAGAGATGATAATTCCACCCCTTTCGCAGGCAGCCCGAACATCCTTTCAGAAATTTCTCGTAATATCAAATCTAAACCTCCCCTGGTGCAACTTGAGGCTATTTTATCTTGTCCTACCAGTTGTTACCTGTGAGAAGTCAGACTGACTTCTGCCTTACCACAACTTCTTTTCAGGCTGCTGTAGAGAGTGATAGGCTCTCCCCTGAATCCCCTTTTCTAAGGATGTGCAAAATCCTCCTGGATGCAATCCAGTGCAACCTGCCCCAGGTGAATCTGCTTTAGCGGGAAGGTTGGACTACATAATCTCCAGAGGTTCCTTCCCACCCCAATCACTGTGTCTATGCCTCTGTAATTATTAAAAAAAAAAAAAAAGAAAAAAAAAGAAAAAAAATAACATGAGGGAAATTTCTATTTAATATTCAGAGCAGACACTGGTCACTAAGTGCCAGCACATGCATAACCACAAGTTTTATGTCCAAATTCCATGATAAAGATATGTAACTAAATGTTATTGCAATAGTCTGCTGCTCTCTTGCTGTGCTGGGAGTTAAATAATAATGAAAACAAATGGATTCCTTTTTCTATAAAGAGCCTTGATAATATCTCTCATGGTAGGCACTTAAGTGTACACTTGGTAGACACTTAAATGTACACTTCAAATTCTATAACCTGTTTTATACAACCTTCTCTCAAAAAATGGCTGAGTTCCTGCTCAATAGCATTAAAAACATCTGAAATAGCTTTTCAGTTTAAGCATCTGAAATTATTTTACTTCCCAGGACATTAAATATTTGTGGCTTAAAAGCATTAAACTTTATTTGGATCGTCTCTTAAAGAAGAGCACTGTTCTTTTAAGAATCTGGAAACTGCCCAAGGTAAAACTCTGCGATCAGTTTTACAGTGCTTATTTCACTGTGGAACTGCCTCAGCTGAGTGTTTCAAGAAGACTAAAGGTGGGAAAGCCAATAGTGAATGTAGTGATTACAAATACATAGGTAACACTCCAAGAATGACCCATGGTTTAAACACTAGATTTGACAGAGCAACTTTCAGATACTCTAATTACCGTGCTAAGTAAGTAAGTTGTGTGGCTTGTGTAACATACAGGGACTTAATATCAAGTTTGTAGGATTGCATAAATTATATGGTTCATGGCCACAGACTTGCAAGGTGGAGCTCATGTAAATTGTACTTGCTAGGCTTAGTACAAAATGTAGTCTTAACTGGAAAAAGCTAGTTAAAATGGCATAAACCTCTAAGGTTGAATTAATGGTTCTTCGAAGTTGAATTTGGCTCCAGAAGAAGAAATGAACTTATTAGAAATCACTGTCACAACATAAAACAAATCTGAACTTTCCAAATGGTGCATGTATTCAAAGGTGTTAATAGTTTATTTCGCAAATCTATTCAAATAACATCCAAAAGGCATAAGATAAGGTACACAATAATGAAATTTATTCCTGACATAATTGTTCAACTTTCGAATGCAGAAGGGAAAGACCTCAGCACGGAAAGACCATCAACAAATACCAGGAAAGGGAAGAAAAGGTAGCAACATAGCATCACTAAGGTAGCAGCACAGCTATCAGGTGACAAAAGAACAGTATGAATATTTTACAGGTGCTGAAACAGTTGTGCTCTGTCTCATTTGTGTATGATGTCTTTTGTTAGAGTTACATTCTGGGAAAAAAAAAAAGTATTTTTCTCTCCAAAAGTGGAGCTGAAGATACTATCAAAGGTAGATTTCATGTTCTTTAAGAACAAAAATTTCATTTTCACATTCTTAAGAGGTTCATCATAGATAAGGATTCTGGAAAGGAACGTCTTTGCAGTGTGAGATACTTCTGTTAGACTGAATAAAAGATATTTGCGCAGTCCTTGTTCAAGAAAAGTTCTTTCAGAATAGCTGCTAATTCAGAGGCTCAGTTAAAGACTAACAATAGGAAACACTGCTCAGAGCTCTGAATTCTGATAAGTGGAGTTGGTTGACTCACTGATGGAACCTTAGCTTTGTAGTTTTCTTTTCCTGTTCTATCTTGTGACATGGTTTCCCCTCACAAATATGCTATAAAAATATTTTTTATTTTTTACCCTTGGAAGTGTCCTGTTAGTTACAAAGAAACTTGGAAGAGCCATTTTGGTTTATTTCATAAATTAATACTGTGCTATCAAATCCCTGCATATTACATATCATTGGGCAGTGCAGTTATTTTTAACAAATTATTTTCTTTAAAAATCATGAGAAGGTTTCCCATAAATTCTCTACCACACCTGCAATATCAAGAAAGGCTATTTTCCTTGTACATGGAGGACCATCATTCTGATGATGTATGCCTTATAAGTGTCCCTTTCTTATGATGAATAACACCAGGCAGCATTGCTGAAGTGATGGATGACATAAAGAGCTATTGCTCTGATGATGTGTATTCTAGTAAGGGGACAATTTTGATGTAAAATACATAATAAGAGCAAGTTTCTTGGGGTTATCTATCATCACAGCAATAATAGCCAATGCTATATACTCCATGGGTAGCATTGGTCTGACAGGACATAAGATGAAATGGAATCTCTTTACAGATGAGGTCACTATACTATTTTACTACATAAAATAAGGTTGAAAAGAGAAAAGTTAACCCATGTTTCTTGGTTTTGTTCCAGTTTTGGAAGCAAGCTTCCTTGAGACAATAGATCCGTAAAAATAGATAGGGTTGGTAATAAATCTGCTTCCTGTGACTCCAAAATGAAATGCTGTCTAAAATATGCAAATTAATAATGGTTTCTGTAGACAAAATTATGCTTCTGACACTTCTGGTCTAATTACAGAATATATTTCACTGTGACAATATGCAGGATGTAGCAGGTTTTTTGTTGTCCTCCATGACTCTACTAGCCCATGAATTAAAACGTGGGCTGTGGGGGCTAAATGTCAGTGATGGCATGGGGGATTTACAGTTTCAGCCATGGGACCTTGTTACTTTATATTTATATATGCATTTAGCTTTCATATGGAATATTTTGTTAAATGTTTGCAATAACATGTTTAAAGTTATTATACAAATCAAAATGTGAAACTTGAGATGTAGGTGCTTACATTACAGCATTGCAATGTAATTATCAGGCAGACTGAACTAAGATGTGAGCCAGCAGGGACTACATTTGCATAATGTTACAGTGATAATGAGAAGCACAGATGTAAAGTCATAGCTCATAACTCAAATGATAATCATGAAAATCAGCTTCTTGATGCGGCATTCACATTTGAGAAAAAATGAAAAACTTAGTTGAGAATTACCCTGTATATCTTGGTCACTAGGACATCCATGTTATGTTAGACAGGGTGCTTTATTGATTTTTATAATAGCTAATTCAGAATTATTAAATGGTGTAACATGGAAGCAAAAACTGCTGAACATGAAGAAATGAGACAGAAAAAAGGTTTATTTTTATGACTCACTGCTACTTTATGCCTTGCAGATTAGGCTTTCTCACACCCAAAAGCAATTTTCATTTTTAGTCAAATGTGATGCTATGACCTGGAAATAAACAATAAATCCATTGCATAGTAAGAAAAATAGATTTTTTCAAATAATATACATCAAATAAATTTTTAAAGGTTATCTTTCAGAGGACAGATTAAGAAAACAACATATTATTTGTCTTATACACCACAATATAGTCTGTAATAAGAGTTTCAACATTCATTTACCTCCAACTATCTTTGAGACAAATAAATCTGCTATTTTCAATTCAGGGGATTGTTTTTGTGACCGCTAAATAAAATACAGATCTTCCCTCGACTTCAATAGATAAAGTGATAAGGTCCCAAAAGACATGCAAATACAGTGCTGTAAAAATACCTAGAACAGTCTGTGATGAAGCAGCCAGTAATTTATGTCTGTCAGGGCTGATTGTGGGCTGTATCTTTGGACCATATGTTATTAATTTTATATAAATTATTACATAATTCTTGATCCAAAGTCTGGAAACCCCCCCTAGAAATCCTCAGATAATTTCAGTTGGGTGATTTCACTGTCAAAAATGCTGAGAAAACAGTGGAAATTTTGGAGAAAAAATGAGTGAATCCAGATTCTGATGGGACTGGCTTGTGTGAAAAAGTGAGATTTTTTAATTCCTGAGAAAAGATTAATGAATGAATAAATTAAGATTAATGAATGAATAAAGGTAAGATTAATGAATAGAAACTTTTTGATGAACTAGAATGATAAAGAGGACAAAGAAATATGGCACATGGGATTGAAACTACTGCACTGAGTGGAACCGAGATAAAACTCACAGTGAAGTGCTAAAATGCTACTGGCACTAACCCATGCCATAACTATACCTGTGATTTACACTGCCAAGAGGAACAGTTACTTTTATAAAAACAAACAATTCAGGCTTGTTTTTGTTCACAAGTCATCTTTTCTGTCATCACACTCAGTGGTCAGTGCTTTTTAATAAACACACTTGTTTAAAATCCTAAAGTATATGGCCTTATGTATGGTCTATGTATGTAAGTACATGACCCAATGTATATGGTCTGTGGTCTTGTAGGACTTGGTGCAGTGAAAAACTGAAGTAGAAATAACTCCTGGACACATTAATAGAGTCAAGAAGATAGAAGTGAGGATGAGTATTTTATATATATTTCCAGATATCATTGTCAGCCAATCAGGCCATGAGATTGCAAAAATGCTTTCTGTTGCTGGGGCAAGTTGTAGCTCTTTAAACTGTGAATGGGCAGCGTAATCTAAAGGATCCTTTGAAGATATTCTGAGGGATAACCTAAAATACTATTTATCACACCATTTTGTAAAGACACAGAGTACAAAGATTTTGGAAAGTCGTTCTGCCTTGAATCATTTAGAATTATTTAAAGCAGCGGCTTTCAAACATCTGTGGTAGGAAAGACATTCACCGAGAGTTTTCTGAAATCCTGGAGTACTTACTGCTCGGTCATGCACATTTGAAATTACCTCAATTCAGCATGTGCATGTTCAAGTAACACTAGACTGTGTGACCTAGATAAAAGTACAAAATGTTTAAAAGTTCTTTTTAAAGCGTTCCTAAACTTTACCACACCCAAATTATTTATAGATACCCTTAATATGATATACCAGCTATAATAAATTACCTGAAATCAGCTTTTCTTAAAAAAAAAAACCCAAACAGGCATATTTTTCACATTAAGTGCTTAGCTTGTAATGTCATTTTTATGCTTGCATTTTTGTCTATAATAGGCATTTAAGACATAAAAAACCCCACATTAATTTATGTATAAATTGTTCCAGTGATTACACTGCAGAACTATTAATTGATGTTAAATTATTTAAGAAAGTACCTAATAAGTCTGTCCATAAAACCTTGGGGAGCTAAACTCTTTTTTATTCCAGTAGTTGAAAACTAATGTTTTTATGAAATATTTGAACTCTCCTATAAATATTAAAGAAGACTTTATAGAAGAATAATTTGAGAGAAAACTTTGATTTCTGTGGAGACATCTCCTCAGTCTGCTCAGGGCTCAGTAAAGGATTTATCTAGTTAGGTACAAATTATAGCAAAACCTAATACATTGAAGATCTTAGTAGTAGAGTAGTTAGTACTTTTGTTAAAATCTTGTGTCCAATTGTCCAGTGCAAAAGTATGAAAATATTTTAGCCTTAAATCTTTGTTAAAAAGCAAGTGCACTACACCAGGTTGATATTTAACTTGTTTGCATGATTTCAAGTCATCCAGTTAGATATTGAGAACCTTCCTTTTATAGAAGGTATATGGTGATACAGAGCTATATAAACACAATTACATAATAACTATTGTTTTAATGAGATTTATGAAAAGATGTATATGTCTTGTTGTCTGCAATGTAAAAATCCTTGCTCCAGTTGTCTGCAACATAAAAATCTTATTCCTATCTGCTTAATATGGACTACTTCATAAAAGCAAGGTGGAGATTTGTTAATTGCTTCTTATCAGCCCTTGCAAAGTGGAAAAAAGTAAAGCTTTATATAAGGAAGGTACTTTAAACTTCTGTTTTGTTCAGTCATTTTTAAAGAATTTTTCCATCTGTAAAATTGAACATAATATTGCTGACTTTGAAATCTCTGAGTACAAATTTCAATATAAAAGTTTTCATTACCCTTTAAAATTAATCTTCAAATATCTAGCTGCCATACCTTGGCAATAGCAAAAAAGTCTTTGTGTAAACCCTTTTTAGATAGAAAGAAAAAAAGGCTTATTTAAGTTTTTTAAGGCTATTCATAAATTTTGGGGTTTTATCACTTTAATTAAAGGATCTAGTATCTTACTAAACACCTAATCCAATAATTTCAAGTTTTCTTTTTCTACATTTTCTATTTAATTTTCAAAATAAAAAAAAGGCCAGCGATATTTACTTCTGTAGTTACTTATTATAATGTGTTACGTAAAGCATGTAGCTGCATGTTTAACCTTAATCTCTGCTTATCATTTAAGAAAGACTGCTACTATATTTTAGCCTGTTCATTCTGGGAAATAATCTACTTCCCACTAAACAAGTGGTTGTAGGCTGCTTATAAGCACTAACATGGATGATTAATTGAACACCCAGCAATTACTGACTGGGTAATATAAGATGATTTGTGAAAATTGGAATTGCTTGTCCCTGCTGTTGTGTATTCTGAATAGCTCTTACTGACATTTGGAAGTTTGAGAAGTCATTCGATTTTGTCTGAATGGCTTTGTCACAGTGAGCTTACATCAACCTGCTGGAATCGATGCTGTTAAGCTTTCCTTCAACCATGCTAAGCATTATTGTCACTAACATAACTTGTCTCATCGAAACAAACAACAAATGAATTCTAAATGCCTTCAGGACTGAGACTTAGTGTCTCACAAAAGGGTACATTCAAATTTCTTGATGCCTTCTCATCAAAATAAAACAGTTCACCTTGAGGAGAATGACAAGGAGATAGGATCAATTCTCTTTTACTTTTTACCCAGTCCCTTCAAAATTAGATTATTTTTGCAGATTAGAGGCACTATTCAAATTATCTCTTGGTATTTTTTTATAAACCTCTCTTTGTATGTTTGATGATAATTTTGATCTTTTTTTTTTTTAATTCACACAGTGTGAAATGTTGTGCAATCCACTCCATCCAGCAAATATTAGTTGTATGTTACTTAGTCAACGATGACCACTGGTTTTCTCAGCCTATTTATTTAAGGACTGGCCTTTAAGTTTACAAGTACTTGCTTAAAAATAACATTGTTTGACTGATGTCAAGAAAAATCATAAATTCTTCAACCAAGAACCTTAAAAGAAATGACAATAAAGAAATGTGCTAATTTCCTGCTAGAATGAACATTGGGTTATAGAAAATAAAAGGAACAGTTACCTTATCTTTTTCAGTTCTTAGCTGACTAAGAAATCTGACACTGAAGAAATCTATCCCTGAAGGACTACACCCCATGGAAAATGCTGGAGCAGTTCATGAAGTCCAGGCCACACTGAACTGCATCACACAGGTCTCCTGTGTGAAGGATCCCAGGCTGGAACCAGGGAAGAGTGTGAGGAAGAAAGAGCAGCAGACATTAAGGCTATTGGACTGATCACAACCCTTTCTCACCCTTTGCTCCAATTGAGGGGAGGAGGCAGAAGAGTTAGAAATGAGCTGAGTTTGGGAAGAAGAGGCAGGGGGAATATATGGGTGGGGAAGGTGGTTTTAGTTTTGTGTTTGTTTCTCACTATACCACTACATTATTTATTCGCACTAAATTCAGTTAATATTCCTGAGTTCATTTCGCTCATGACAGTAACTGATAAGTGAGCTTTCCCTGTCCTTATCTTGGCCTACAAGATTTTCCTAATGATTCCTTCCGTCCTGTTGAGAAAGAGGAGGCTTGAAGGATACCTGGAAGCCAGACAAGGTCAGCCAACCACACGAGTTTTTTCCTAGCATTGTCTTTAGAGCAGTCTCTTCAGAATCCTGTGCTTCCCCTTCAGATCGCTTTAACTGCAATTGCTAGGTAATACAATTGTGCCATGCAGTTATACTCTAATGGCATTCATATTTCCATGTTCTCATCAGAAATTGCCCTCCTGATGCAGTTCTAAGTTTGGCAGTATCTTGTCTACTGTGTTTTGTCCTCAAGAAAATTCTTTTATTCTTGTTATGATCTCCTGATAATGGATGTTTGTGGCAAAAATTCTTACAAATCTTTAAAGAACAACATTCTATGGAAATACATTAAAAAAAAAAACAACCCAGCATTGATACAGAAGCAATTTCTTTGCCTTGCCATTTTCTGTGTTCTGTATGCTGTTAAGACAATCTTTGACTGAAACTTGTCTCCTTTCCACTCTCCATATCCTGCAGAAAAAGGGGAGTTCTGTGTTATAACTTGTTTTAAAAATATTAAAATTGTGAGGATTCATAAATCTAGCATTATTACTTTTTGTAGGTCTAGGTATTGATATGATCAATTCCTAGATGCCTTAACTCCAGTCATCTTCAGGAATTCAGTAGAGGCCATATTTCTGTTTTCTGTAGTTTATGGCTCGTAGTTCTATGGTATATTTGTCTCATCTATCAAGAAGAGCCATGAGAGAGAAAAGCACAATTTCTGTTTAGATAAAAATGTCACTGGTAATAGCAAGCATGTGGCCAAGGAAAAAAAAAAGAAAAAAAGGAAAAAAAAGCAAATGAAATATAAATAGGTGAACTAAAATGGAAATCAATATCAAAGGCACTCTGATTAGATAAAAGCTGATGAACCGTGAAGACAAATCATTTAATTTGCTTCTATTTTTAGAAATACCTTCCATACAAACATAGTGATTAGACAAAAGATCTTCTATACAGGGGAATGACAAAAAAACAAGGGAAAAATTTTATTTTTGAATCTGCAGAAAATCTCATGCTGCAGAAATATTGATTGTTCTAAGAATTATTTAAATTTATACGCCAATATTGGGAGATAATTTATAGGGGAAATGTAAAATTAATACAAATCTCCTAGTGCTTGTATGCATCTCACATCTAACAATCAGGAAGAACTATTCACAGAATCGCAGGATATTCTGAATTGGAAGGGATCCAAAAGATCATCAAGTCCAATTCTTAAATATTCACTCTTTTAGGGACTTTCCATCATATTTTGGGTTTAAAGGATTTAGCCACATACAACTAATCGGATTTTTCTGGCTGGAAATGGATGTTATTGATGCTGTTTCCAGCTGTGAGTATTTTAAATTCAGGATATGCAATGAAGTAAATTTCACATTTATGAAATCACATGGATGAAGTTCAAGCTATTTAACTGCTAATATTTTGGTTTTCTATTTCTTATAATATGAAGTGCAGATAGACAGTTGGCTTGTTTTATTTCATAAATTTAAGCAATGATTCAACACAAGCAGTATGTGTGTTTAATAAACTTTGTATCTCTTTGGAGCTCTTCAGTTTGAGTAGGTTGCATGCTTCCAGTAAAATTATTGAGAAATCCAAGCATGAATTTCTTCTTTCTGATGTCTGCACACTCAGCACTGGCAATACTCGCATACATTGTGGATAAATTTATAATTTCAATGCCATATTATAAGCTTGTGTACTTGAATGAAACTGAAGTGCATGAAAGGTGATTAAGGATATAATTTTAATGCATCAGCCAAAATAAGCAGTAGATCGAAGCTGTGTCTGTGTCATGGCAGTGGGCTGAACACCATAATAAAATTTATGTACCTGCTGAGCAGTTGGAAAATTATTTCCACATAAGAGGGAGAAATGTATTCTAGCCTCAAGGCTTCAGAGATGTCTGGAGCATCAAAACCTTAGTAGTTCACTCACCTTGTGCCACATGGTACACAGGCATGGCACCGCGGACTTTCCCTGATGTGCTGGGTCTGGGCAGGGTGAGCCGCAGGAGGCCAGAGGACTCGGAGAGCCAGGACGTTAGATTTGACATCTGCTCTAGCCTTCAGGAAAGAAAGTCTCTGTGGAGAAACAAAATTAGCTCTACACCAATAGCTTAGAGGAGGTAGCTGAATTCCATTTCCTAGGACTGTATTAATTCCTCTCTGTAAAGTCCAATGTACTTCAGATTTGAAAAGGGGGAACATTCCCTTCTAGATGACTTTGAGGGTACATGTGTTTAACGAAGTGGGGTTTTTATATAGAAATGAAGGCAGCGTTATACAGAGTCAATTTTAGTTCTCAGTGTTGGAGGAGATAGGATAAAAAAATCATTACATTATTACATTATTAAGAACTGCCCTTTTCCTCTGGTGGCACTGTTTAATTTAAAATGCACATTAATTATATGGTGGCACAAGCTCACCTGCTACATGGTGCCTAAATGTGTGTTCAATAAGGTAAAAAAATCAGGAAGAAAGGAACAGAAAATAATTTTTGTGAAGTACTGTAAGTCCGCTAGACACTGGAAATTCAACAATAGAACTAAACAATAAATTCGTTAGCTCTAGGAGGACAGATCTTAAAACACTACATATAAGTGGTTCTGCCATTGGGTGAACTCTGATAATCTCAAGTTTATCTTTGTCACTATATTTTGAAGCTATGTAAAACGAACACACTTAGAAATGACTGAATTTGAAAATAAGGTATACTTTGTAAACTCTTTATTCAAAAGAAAAGGGGCAGTAGCATTGGTGTGTTTGGGGTTTTATTTTCCTTCACCTTTTAAATCTGTCAAAAGATAGGAAAGTGATACCTTTGCTCTTCTTCAGCAGGAACAATTTTTATTTCTCCTGCTATATTGCAAGCTTCTAAAGATAGATTTTCTTTTAGTTTACATGGGTGTGTATAAAGAGGGTTCATCTGAATCCTAACCTGAATAACATCTCTGAGCTGAGGTAGAGGTCCTCAGAACCATGGCTGGCCCAGATGAGAAAGTTGTATCAACTTTCAGACAACTGAAGCTCATTCAACCACTCCTCATAAGAACTTTGCTCCAGAGTGTTTACCACTTCCATTGTCCTTCTCTGGACCTGCTCCAGCCCTTCAATGTCTGTCTTCTTGTGAAGGGTCCAAAACTGAACAGAGGATTTGACTGAGGCCTCACCATTGCTGAATACAGGGTAACAATCACTGCCCTGGTCCTGCTGGCTGCACTACTGTTGATACAGGCCAGGATGCCATTGGCCTTCTTGGCCACTTGGGCACACCCTGGCTCATGTTCAGCTGCTGTCGAGCAACACTCCCAGGTCATGTTCTGCCAAGCAACTTTCCAGACACTCTTCCCCAAGTCCCAGGGAATGAAATTCATTGTTTCTTCCCCACAAAAAAAATTGAATAGGAACAGGTTAAGCAGAAATTAATAGTTTAAGTAATAAATGTCTGAGATCTAGATAGATAATTGTATAGATATATTTTCTTACTCTCCATGCACAAGAGAAAGGTAGCTACAGAAGAATGACTATTTCAGTCAGCCTGGTAATAGCTGCACAACAGCTATTACCTGTTGTGAGGGTGACTCTTCCAGGCATATTTACCGTGTCCAGTTTCTATATTCCCACAGGGTGGAGGAAACGCAATAACCATCTGGATCCATATGGTTTAAAACTCCTCTATAGCCTATAAAGTGTGAGCATGTGTTGCCAAATATTCTGAAAGTCTTTGCAATTTTCCTCCATTATAAAGTAAACATAACCATGGAACTGTTCACATATATTTTTTAAGGGAGGCTGAAAGCATTACTGTGTATTGAATCTACTTACTCGTCCCAGTGTAAAATACATGAAAATGTTAAATTTTATTAGCATGTATTAAACCTGTTTACTGATGTTCTTTAATAAAACAATAAAGGAAGAATTTCCTTTGTACATAGTCCATCAACTCCAGTTTGTTACTGCCATGTCAGTGAAAAGCCAATGCAGGAACCAAAACCTGTGATCACTAAGTAATTTCAGTTTGAAGACTTTTTCAAATGTCTTGTTTATATTCTATCCTATTAAAAGAGGATCTTCTATTATTCTATTCCTAAGGGATTGTTTTCCTTGTGGGAATTTCTCTTGTTTCTTCTGTAACATCATATTTTTGTGATATTTTACAATGCAAAAAGAAAAAAATAATGTATAATTCACTTTTTTTCCTGTCTACAGATAATAAAACTACACAAGATTTAAAACAGAAGCTAGTGTTTGCTAAAGAGAAATATCATAAATTTTTTATTATGTTTTCAGTGATACATAATGTGTACTTCATTTTCTTCCAACACATTCTCTTAAATCATAGAATCATAAAATGGTTTGGGTTGAAAGGGACCTAAAAGAATGTACAGCTCCAGTCCCCCTGACTTGGACAGGGACACTTTCTACTAGACCTGATTTCTCAGAGCCCCGTCCAGCCTGGCCTTGAACACTTCGAAGGATGGGAATCCACCACTTCTCTGAGTAACCTGTTCCAGTGTCTCACCTCCCTCACAATAAAGAATTTCATCCTAATATTTAAGATAAACCTACCCTCTTTGAGACTAAAGCCATAACCACCTGTCCTTGTAAAAAGTCCCTCTTCATTTTTTTAGGTACTGGAAGACTGCTAGAAGGTCTCCTAGAGCCTTCTCTTCTCCAGGCTGAACAATCACAATTCTTTTAGCCTTTCCTCATAGGAGAGGTGCTCCAGCCCTCTGATCGTCTTTGTGACTATTCTCTGGACTCACTCACTCAGAAATCCATGGGAACCCCCAGAGCTGGACACAATATCTTGTGTGGAGTGGCACAAGATCTAAGTAGAGGGAAAGAATCACTTCCCTCAACTTGTTGGTCAGGTTTCTTTTGATGCAGCCAGGATACATTTGGTTTTCTGGGCTGAGAGAGCACATTGAGAGGTCATGTTGAGTTTCTACACCCCTAACCCATTCTATCAGGACTGCTCTCAATTCATTCTCCATCCGTCTTGTTTTTGTACTTCAAATTGCCCTGACCCAGGTGCAGCACCTTGCCTTTTGCCCTGTTGAACTTCATGGGGTTTGCACAGTCCTGCCTCTCAAGGCTGTTAAGGTCCTTGTGTATGGCTTCTCTTCCTTCCAGCAGGTTGACCACACCACACAGCTTGATGCTGTCAGCACACTTGCTGAGGGTGAGCTCAATCTCATCGTCCATGTTGATGAAAAAGATGTTAAAGTGTCAGTCCCACTACCAAGCCCTGAGGAATGCCACATGTCACTGATCTCTATTTGGATATCAGGCTGTTGACTGCAAATCTTTGAATGTGACCATCCAGACAGTTCCTTATCCACTCAGTGGTTAGTCATCAAATCTATGTCTCCCTTCAGTTTAGAGCAATGATGTCATGTGGAACAGTGTCAAATGCTTTCCCCAACTTTGGAAAGAAGATGTCAGTTGCTCCTTCTTCATAGACCAATGCTGTAACCTCCTTGTAGAAGAAGGCCACTAAATTTTTCAGGTACAATTTACCCTTAATGGAGCCAGGCGGCTGTTATCGGTCACCTCCTTATTTTCCATGTGTCTTAACAGAGTTTCCAGAGGAATCCACTCCATGCTCTCAATGAGCCCAGGAGTGAGACTGACAGGTCTGCAGTTCCCCTGCAGGGGTTATGTTTCCCCTTTTCCCATCAGAAGGAATTTCATGGACTGCCATGAGTTTTCAAATATGATGCATGGTGGCTTAGACACTTCTTTTGCCACTTCCCTTGGGATGTGCAGATCTTATCAAGTCTCATGCATAGCCTTGTGCAACTTCAGGTTCCTTAGATGCTTGTGAACCAGATTTCCTCCTGTGGTGGGTGGGTCTCCATTGTCCTATCTCCATCTTTGCCTCTGTGACTTGGGCAGTTTTACTGGAGCACTTGTCAGTGAAGACTGAGGCAAAAAATAATTTGAAAATTCTGAATCAAATTACCTTACAGCAGATGTTTGATTATTCTATTTGAGGAGTTTTTTTAAATTACTGTTTAATGATGTTGTCTTAAATAATAAATGAATGTACTTGATAACAAGAATGACAAGTGTTTCATTCTCATAACTTCTCCCTCTTTAGTAAGGTGATGCTGTCATGGAGTAATATGTACCTGCTCCCTGTGGTTTAGACTTTCAAAGAAGGTACTGCGGTTCAAGACAAGTTGCATCTGTAGCAGTCCCATTTAGTGAGACACTGTTGAGGGTAAGGAGGCAAGTTAATTATTTAATTATTTATGAAGAACTCTGCTTAAATAGCATTCTTCCTGAAGCCTATGATAGCTGTCTAACCTTTACTATTTCTATCAAAACTCAAATCCCTGATGAAGTCAAATTATGCTTGCAATAATGTACTTAGCAGCCTTAATATATTGCTGTATGAGACATGTGGTCCTTCCCAAAACAGTAATGTACTTTGGTATAGTTATGTGTGCTAGCTGCAATTCATCAACAGTACTTTGTGCCTTGTGGCTTTGGCCTGTGCTAATTTCCATAGCTGTATGATAAAAACTTGCTTATTATTTAATTTATACTCCCAGATTATTAGATTAAGAAAAAAAATAAAGTTTAATTTCTAAGACATGGTAGAAGGGGTTTGTTGTGAAATACTCATGAGTATATGCTTTCTATGTTTTTTCTTGGTAGTGGGTTCAGATGTATGCTATAGTGGCAGGATAGTATTGTAAGTTATATGGCTGTGTGTGCCATAGCTTTCATCTCATTAGGTTAAATACTAGCAGCAAAAAAAGTATTATTGGTCTAAGATAATCTTGGAAGCAAAATCTTACAAACAGAAGTAAGTTTGCAGGGTCTGGGTAGTTAATCTTATCCCTGGGTCTTTGCTTTTCATATTTATAAGTCTGTAGGGGAAGTTATTTTGAGCTTATTGACCCATGTTGCAACAAATATGTAGAGCAGACTTTGTTAAAATTGCTGGTATATTTTAATCATGCTTCCTTACATTATTTCTTCAATCTTCTTATATCTGTGATCAGGAAAATCAAGGAACATTTCCCTTGAATAGCACTAGACTAAGGCATTAACACAAATGGCAACTCAACTTCTGTGCATGGGAACCATGTTTCTATTTTCACCTGCTTCGTTCTTCAGGTACATGTGTTTGATATCACTATCAAATATGTGTTTGATAGTGAAAGAATTCTATATCAGTTTTAGTAAATTCAGTGATACAAGGATAGAAAAATATTTTAAAAGATATTATAGTATATAAAGAATTTATGTCTGATCTGAAGCAGCAAGGTAAATTAAACTGGCATTTTCTTGTCATATATTCTTATGGTATCTAATTCTTTAATTATACTGAATATTGTCAAGTTCCTCCAACAGCCTTGGTGAAATTAACAGCACTGCTTGAACAATAAGGCATCATAAATATGACTGAGAATAAGAATGAAAGTGTCTCAGAGAAACCTAGACTGGACACATAAGGGTGAGCTATAAATAGCTCTGTGGGCCCTAGAGAGAAATGCAACATGGATGTGGGCTATGATTGAGAGTGAACCTGCCTGTCGAAACCATTGCAGGAATTATACATGAATGCAAAACATGCCATAATCAAGTAAGCCAGATGACTAAAGCCTACATGGTATAGAAGCTGTTGGCTGTTGGATATCAGTATGTCACACTGCTGCAAGCTCACCAAGGCAAGCATCATGTGTATCGTAGCAGAGCTGACCATCAGCTGGCTGGAAACACCCTACAGCCCATCTTACCATTCAAAACAGCATCCCAAGTCTTGAAAAACAAGGTCTGTGGTGGTATGGCACCTCAGAAAGGGTCAGATCACCCAAGAGAACTTATTTCTGAAATAAGGTTCAAGTTTGGAAGGCAGATGTTTTGGTTGAGTTTATCACAAGTTACTGGTGTCAGTAAAGAGATGACTTGAGAACGAAGAATCTGTAAAAAACAAAGAATCTTGGAACTTAATTGTTGCCAGTCTGGAACCTTGAGCCAATCACACAGGGCACACTAAGATTCCTTTAGCACAGCAGGTAGTTGAGACAAAGAGAGAGGTGTGGGAAGCATGCTCACATATTTGCTGCAGGTAGCTCAGTCATCAGAGTCATTTGACTCTTCTGAGATGTTGGGGTAGTAGTTTCAACCTTCTTTAACATCTCTTGAAGCAGAGGTTGAGGTCAAGAGCTTTTGCAGTCAAACTAAAGGCGGCAGACACAAGGATATTGGACATTTTAAGATGCATATTTAATTTTTCTGCTTATGCTTTTTCTGCTTATGTGGACGGATAATACTTAACTCTAAGAAAGAATGTGGTATCTGGAATGTGAAAGATTCTTCTTTGACCAAATGTGGGTATCTTCTGCCCCAATACAGTTGTCCTATGTCCAGGTTCACAAAATAAATGCTTTTACATTTTGTTTTGCATTTACTTTCTAAATAAACTTTGCTAATAAAATATTAGTTTTCTTTATCCCAGCTTTCTGTTCTAATTCCATATATATATTTATATTTTTATTATTTATTTCCTTTCAGGAAAGGTAATGAAATATTGAAATCAGAGAAGAAAGTGGAAAAAACACTCTGGCAAGGAGATATGATCAAAAACAATGATATTGAAAAAAAAATGGGAAATTTGGAAATGGAGTGACTAAAACCAAATGTACTGAGATGAAATGAGGTCAAATGAAAAGCACCAAAACTTGCCAAAATTATTCCCATCGAAATCCAAAAATCAGGGAAGAAAGATAAGCAAAGACACAGGAGAACATATTGAAGAAATGAAATGCAAAAAAAAAATTAGAAAATTCTGAAACACAGTGAAAACAATAAAAGTGGATGGGATGACAAGAAGTGCAGAGAAATGGACTGAAGCTTGCCCAATTGATCCTCATTGAAATCATACTATTTAATTCCTTTTCCTGAAAGGTACATGTAAATATATACATATTTATGTTTTTGTTTCAGAGAATAATAGGTAATTTTTAAGACATCCTCTTGGAGACAACATAACTTCCTGTTTCAGAGAAGGGCCCCTCTGGAGATTTTGATATTAAAAAAGGCCTTTGAATCCTTGAAAACTCCAAAGTGAAATAAAAATATTACTAATTTAAGGGTCATTGTGTGGAAAAATAACCAAGCAAATACTGAATAAAAAAACACCTTTACTTGGAGATGCAAAAACTTTTTACATAAATTCCCATTAGTAAAACCCTAAATATATATCTCTGCACAGCAAATTATGTTTTCTGAGTACTGGGCCAAATTTCTGAAGCAGAATATTAAGATCTATAAAGAGAACAGTTCAGTTTAGCTGGAGATGTAAATTATATCTATTTCTGTAGTAATGTGGTATCTACTGTAACATTTCTGGCCATCTTAGCCAGATTTTTTACAATCCATCTGCAAAGACACAGTGGGACTGGTGCTTCAGGGAAGTAACAGACTTTCTACACATGCCCGAGTTAATGGCTCTACATGTACCATTAATTGCATGACATAAGGACTTCCCTGGCTTGTCAAAGAAAATAGTGCACATTCCCAGAGCACAAAAAATTCATACAGCCTATTCCCAGCTACATTCCTTCCTGAGGATAAATCAGAGATTGTGGTGGAATAATTGTAAGCAGTAATAATGACGCTAGCAGTATGAGCAGGGAGGAAGCCTCTTTCTTGTGAGGGTGATTTTCCATTAATATTTTTTAAAGTGTTTCTGAATTTGGCTTTGTTGTATGCTATTTACAGTAAATATTTGGTGCTCAGCATTCCACACAAAAGTTATGCAGAACTGATCATGTTATTAAATATTGCATTAGTATTATTTTTCTTATTTTGATTCACTTATAGTTAGAAATAGTTGAAGAAAATAGCAAAGCAATTTTTTTTTGGTGGGGAAAAGACCCTTTGTTAATAAAGAGAAAGAGAGATGAGAAGAAGCATTTTTTAGATAATGATTTTTGTTCTGTTTCTCTGAATCACTAAACATAGAACATTAGTTCCATTAGTTTCCTGAGAAATTCTTAAAAAAAGTATATAATTCAAATTTCATTTTTCTTTGACTCTCACATGTAGTTGACACATGCTCAATTGCATCTCTGGCTGCAGGTTTTGTGGTCAGATCATTTTCCATGCATGCTCAGTCTGATTCACAATATGGAGATTTCCTATTGGCACTAACAGCAGAAGCATTTCAGCCTTTATTGTTTCTTACACTGACATCTGAAGAACAGTTTGTGAACTGTTGTGGCCACCTGCTAAATTTGTAAGCAGTGTCCTGCCATATCTGAAATTTACCTCTCTTAGACAAATATCAAAATAGGTGAGTTTGGAATTGCTTTCTTCATATTTTACTGCATTATTATTGGGTCAGTAGATGAGAAATAGGAAGCAAAACAAAACCACATACCTTGCTTACGAAATTTAAATAATTAATGTTGATATTCAGTACTTAATTAATAGGATAAGGAAGTTAATTCTGCATCTTTGTAAGTTATTTTTCTACAGTAAATCTTTTTCTATGAAATAAAAAAATAAAACATATTTTTTCTAAAAAAATTCTATTTTTAAAGTATGTCCTTTGAATTTCTGAGAAAAAAATTGGTTAGCTGACTATAGATATGTTTAAAGCATAACTTATAATTAGGATTAATTTCCACCATGTTATTTTGAAACTATTTTTTAAATTGTCAATATAAAATAATTTTTTGTATTTTTAAGTAATTTATTAAATTAATTGGGAAATGTAAAGAAAATTGACACTTTAAAAAGAAAATGTTTCAAATAAAGATTTGGTAAATGGTTTTATTTTGTTGTTGTTTTAAATTTGATCTAATTTTAAAATATGAGGGAAAGAAAGCAGAAATTAGAAAAAAGTTATTATTCAGTTCTGGTTTTTAATATTCCTCATAGTCAACAGATTTAAATGTCTTCATCCTTAGAGGAAGATGCAATAGTGGCAGGTTCTTGTGAAAGCAGCATTGGAAACAGAACCTTCAGTTTCAGAGAAAACTTTGAATATTGCTTGCTGAAATTATGTGCTAATTGAACATTATTTTTGATAATAGAATAAATGGAATAAGGGAAAAAAGATCAGTAACTCACAACCAGCTTATTCCTCTTACGTCACAGCGGTGTAAGAGCACTGACAGCACTGACAATCCTGATTTCTGGAATCATGAATATATGATGAGGTGCTGTCTCACTGAGTTTGCACTACAAAGAATGCTGTTAGAAGCAACTGAACAAAGAGTTTTAGAGAAGTTGTCTATGTTATGCTTCAATGTTACAACTGCTTGTAAAGGTAAAGCTTAAAATGATTATGTATAGGAGAATCTTGGCATCAAAAGAATCTGACAAGTCTAACAAAGATATATGGAGATTCCTATCCTTGCCAGTGCTGAGCTTTTCTAAAAAGTTTTGAAAGCTATAGAATTGGATAAAATTTATAGAGTGGAGTTAATCAGTACTTTTGCCTCTCAGAAATTTCCTTATACAATTTACTTTGTCTTGCTATGGCCAACTATGTAAGAGCACATAACGCAACCCAATCAGTAGAGTGAATGGACTGAAAACTCAGCACCTACTATGAGGATTTTAGGGCATTGTGGAGTAGTTCTGTCAAGTCTGATGAGCAGGTGACCAGTTTAACTTCATCTAAAAGGGTGAAAGTTTACTTCTTCAAGACTACCCTACTATGCAAACTGAATTGTGGTGTGTGGCAAATATCTTCAAGAGAATATCTTCAACAGCATGTTCCTCATCTGCATGAAATCTCTAGAGGAGACACACCCTATGAGTATCACTCAAAGAAGAATCAGAAAAACTCAATAGAAGTTAGAATATTTTGCTGCACTGTTTTTGAACATTCGCTGTCTGGTTCTTAGTGTGTAGTTGTTTATTTGTTATTTAAGCAGAAATCATGGAATCGCAGAATCATAGAATCACAGAATAGTTTAGGTTTGAAGGGACCTTAAAGATCATCTAGTTCCATCCACCCTGGCATGGGCAGGGACTTCTTTCCCTAAAGCAGGTTTTCAAATCCATCCCAATTCAGCTTGTATTGTAAGCTGCACGTAAGCTTTCATGTAAGCCCCCTTTAGGTATTGGAAGGTGACTAAGTGGTAGTTATTACCTTCCTTTTATTACTTAATTGCAGATAAATTCAAATGATAGTGCTCACAAAGCCAATTTCAATCATTTATCAGTAATCCTGGTTAACTGTGGAGGTTCCAGTTATCTGGGAAATTAGCAAATGTGACGCTCATCTACAAGAAGGGCCAGAGGAGGATCCAAGGAGCTATGGGCCTGTTAGCCTGACTTCAATGCCTTGGAAGGTCATGGAGCAGATCATCTTGAGCGCCATCACAAGAATGTGCAGGACAATCAGAGGATCCAACCCAGCCAACATGGGTTTAAGAAAGGCAGGTCCTGCTTGACCAACCTGATCCCTTTTCATGGCAAGGTGACCAATGTAGTGGACGAGGGAAAGTCTGTGGATGTTGTCTACCTGGTCATTAATAAAGCCTTTAACAACATTTCCCACAGTATCCTCTGGAGAAATGGGCTGCTCATGGCATGAACAGGTATACTGTTCCCTGCTAAAAAACTGGCTGAACATCCAGGCCCAGAAATTGGTGAGGAATGGAGTTACATCCAACAGGAACCTGTTCATAACTGTTGTTTAAGAGGATCAGTGTTGGGGCTTAACCCCTTTATCTATGATCTGGACAAAAGAATTTAGTGCACCCTCAGTCAGTTTGCATATGACACTATGTTGGGTTGGAGTGTTGAACAGCTAGAAGGTATAAAGGCTCTGCAGAGGGATCTGGACAGCCTAGATTGATGGACTGAGGCCAATTATATGAGATTCACAAGACTTTGAATCAGGCCCTGCACTTTGGTCACAATAATCCCATGCAGCATTACAGGCTGGGGGAAGGGTGGCTGGAAAGCAGCTGGGTGTGCTGGTCAACATCAGCTGGACATGAGCCAGCATGTGCCCAGGGGCAAAAGATGGCTAATGACATGCGTAGTGCTCACATCTCTACTCCCTGAAGAAAGTTTCATAGAAGAGCAGAGAGAGGATGGAAAAGAAAACAATTTCTATTCTTGTCTCTTGTTTTTCTATGTAGAATGTATTAGAGAATTGTTTGCTTGAAGTGATTAGTTGACTAGACACTAGTAGAGATTGTTTGGCCCTGATGGCCAATAGTATGTACCTGTGTCTAGATTCCCTGCAGAGAGGGAGTCACGAGTTAAGTTACAAACAGTAGTTAGATATGATAGCTAGAAGTTAAGATGTAGTTTTAAGAGCTCCTCTTTAAATATATACTAATGTATTGAAATATAATTATAATAATAATAAAACTATTCAGCTTTCTGAATTAGACTCGGCATCATCTCTTCCCCGCACGAGCCAACCACAACAGACATGTTGGCCTGGACCAGAAATACTGTGTCCAGCAGGACCAGGGCAGTGATTGTCCCTCTGCACCCAGCACTAGTGAGGCAGCACCTTAAATCTCCTGTGTTCACTTTTGGGACCGTTAGTATGAGGACGTTGAGGTGCTGGAGCATNCATGAGCCAGCATGTGCCCAGGGGCAAAAGATGGCTAATGACATGCGTAGTGCTCACATCTCTGCTCCCTGAAGAAAGTTTCATAGAAGAGCAGAGAGAGGATGGAAAAGAAAACAATTTCTATTCTTGTCTCTTGTTTTTCTATGTAGAATGTATTAGAGAATTGTTTGCTTGAAGTGATTAGTTGACTAGACACTAGTAGAGATTGTTTGGCCCTGATGGCCAAT
>VXBC01008929.1:458345-511922 GCA_013399945.1 Ploceus nigricollis | reverse complement strand
AAGTTACAAACAGTAGTTAGATATGATAGCTAGAAGTTAAGATGTAGTTTTAAGAGCTCCTCTTTAAATATATACTAATGTATTGAAATATAATTATAATAATAATAAAACTATTCAGCTTTCTGAATTAGACTCGGCATCATCTCTTCCCCGCACGAGCCAACCACAACAGACATGTTGGCCTGGACCAGAAATACTGTGTCCAGCAGGACCAGGGCAGTGATTGTCCCTCTGCACCCAGCACTAGTGAGGCAGCACCTTAAATCTCCTGTGTTCACTTTTGGGACCGTTAGTATGAGGACGTTGAGGTGCTGGAGCATTGCCCAGAGAAGGGCAATGGAGCTGGTAAAGGGTCTGGAGTACAAGTTCTATGAAGAGTCACTGGGAGAGCTGGAGTTGTTTAGACTGAAGAAAAGAATGCTGAGAGGGGACCTTATCACTCTCACCAACTACCTGACGAGGGAATGGAGTGAGATGATGCCCTGTACCAAATGAAAGGATGAGAGAAAATGGCCTCAGGTTGTTCCAGAGCAGGTTTTTGGATATTAGAAGAAATTTTTTCATCAAAACAGTGCTAAAGCATTGTAACTGACTGTCCATATAAATGGCATAGTCAGTATCCCTAAAGGTATTCAAATGATATGTAGATGTGGCATTTAGGGACATGGTATAATGGTGGACTTGGCAGTGTTAGGTTTGATGGTTGGGCCTGATGATCTTAAGGGTCCTTTACAAAGTAAATGATTCTATGATTCTATATAAACTGACAAAATTCTGTGATGTACATCATCCTTGGTTTGGACACACCCTCTCTGGTGTCTTTGATGATGTCTGTCTCTCACAAACACTTTCTTATGATCTTCCAGTAATGAAATTCTTTTAAACAAAAGAGACAATTCAAAATATTTGCTATGAGATCCTGCACAGAGGTTGCTTATCAAATACTGTTTCAAAATGAACTTCATTATCATACTATTCTAATTTCACTATCCTTAATTGCCACATGATTACATGTTTAATGCATAAAATAGCAGTCATTGACAAAGAGCACAATTTGTCTGTGTTTTGCAAAATCAAAATACATCAAGAATCAGCACAGACAACTGCATTAAAATATTTGGCTGCATACAAAATAATCCATGCAAGTGGTGGCACAGAAAGTATCTATTAGTTTATTAAATGGGCAAGTGGAGAATTTACCTTTGTTATATTTATAGTTTTATTTGTTGATTTCTGGTGACTTGTGCAAGGAAGCTGTTTTGGAATGCTCCTGTCAAAAGTGCATAGTATCCAGTTATCAATCATTACAGAGAGCTGTAAAATTCTTTAAATTTCCTGCTCAGATTGTCTGAGAGTGAAAGATGTAAACTCTAATAATACTATGAATTTAGAGCCTCTTTGTAATTTTTTCTTTTTTCTTGTTAATTTGTAAGCTGAAATATCTGTAACATAAATTATATTTTAATTTTTTTATATTTCCAGTTATAGTCTCAGACTTAAGCCACCCATCTTAAGTGTGTAAAAAAAAGTAGCTTTTAATTACATTACATTATGTACTGTTTAAACCCACTTCAAAATCCAAAATTGCAATAATAACTTGCCTTCCTCATAATGTTAAAAGTCCAAATCCAGTTTTAAACTGCTACATTCAGACCTCTAAAATACATCATCCAGTCCGAGGTGTATCCTCAATCATGAGTTACTACAGGCTTTTCCTGCTGTGAATTTGTTCTGCTTCCCTGCCAAGAGCATTAACAAGACAGCACCTAGTTCTCAACCTCATCAGTACTCACCTGACACCTCACAAATTGTCAGATGCCAGTTCAGGCACTGAAAACCAGAGGTCTCTGTGGAGTTTTAACCTAAACTGAAAATTAGTAGTAATGTGCCTACCTGTGGCTAATCAAATGACATGAAAAATTAATTTTTATTGAGTGCTAAAAAAGGCTGGCTGAAAGGTTTTGCTAGTTCTTCATTCCTCAGCTAAGTTTGAACTTGTGAACTTTCTGATTTAGAATATAGTTACATGTACCCTGGCAGCAAGGTTAGAGACCCTTTCCCTGCTTTCTTGCCATGTCTACCTCTTTCCCCTTTCCCCCCTTCCTCTTTTTTCTTCCTCTTTTTTTTTTTTCTCCCAGTTAATTAACTGTGTATCTGTAAGGTCCCATAAGCATTTGTGCTGCCACTAGTGCCAGAAGAAGGTGTACATGGTATGAAATTGCAGTCAAGCAGGAAGAGCTAGAAGAAAGCAGGAATTTTTGAAATGGGATGCTAGAGAAAAAGCATCCAGGAAAAATTTTGTCCAGGAATTTGAGTTATGTTTACACTGACATTTTATTTGAGATTTAACCTGGTGTGCCACAATACAGAACATAAGTTCCAGGCTTTCAGATCAAGGTTCAAAGCCCTTCAGAATCCTCACAGATGAAAGCCCTTTGGAAAATAAAATATAAAAGCTACTGAAACTGCGAAAAATCTAGGTGTCATTGCAGCCCTTTAAATTATTAACAGGAATATAGTCCTCTTAGCAATAAGAAGAATTATTGCACAGTCCAAATGTTCACTATGTTCAAATATAAGACCAATAACCAGAAAATACCAATTGCTAACATGGGAAATTTTGTTCAAGTACACATTATATATTTTGGGTTTTTGTGCAAAAAGATGTTATTTTCCACTAGGCTCTATGTCTCCACTAGGATACTTGAAAATGTGACTGCTCAGAAAAAGAGAGACATCTTTTGTCTCTCAGTTTCTGATTAGTTCTAAGAGATATGACTAAGATAAAGTGGCTATGCAAGTCATGTACCTAAATGCTCATGGAAACACAACTATTGAAAGTCTTGTTGCTGCAGCTGCTGCTGAGGCTCAGATGAACTGCTCTGTTCTGACCAGAGTGTCAGTGGGTGTTTCTCTGGTGATTCCCAGGAAAGTGCACAGGCTGACTTGTCAAGATTTCACCAGGAAATTTTCCAGGACTTGGATTTCCCATATTATTTTGTAATTCTCTATGTACAGAGGGTGATTACAATCTTCTAAAAGTGCTTGGAAACCTAGAAGAGGCACCATAAGTTTCCCAATGATGGCTATTATTCAGTAGAGTGCCCAGTGCAGATTTTAACCGTGATTGAATAGGTTAAAAATTTTGTCAGTAGACTTGGAACAGCCATATATTCCTGTAAAAGAAAGTTTGGAATTGGTAATAGATTAATTTCTAAAGAAGGAAAGTTTAAAACCAGCAGTTGCTGGATTTCCAAGTTACATGAATATGAATTTTATATTGATGATAGAAATGAAGGGCCAAGATTTCTTTGAGAAGGTCATTATGCTTTTTAAAACTTTGTTTTTCTCATTCTTTCTTCCTTTATGATCTACCAAATATTTTTGGATAGGTTTTCTCTCTTGAGTAAAGTAAGTTGTTGTGTGCTAAAAGGTAAGGTAATGAGTGAAGGAAATAGAACAAGTGATTCTGGGGTATCATAGATTGTACTGTCTTTTTTGAAAGATCTCAATATTCAGACATTTTATGCTGTGGTGAGATATTATTTAAAGAGCACAGAAGGAAATTTTGTTATACCTCGAAGTACCATCTTGTAGCTGCATAGGTCAGCTGTACTTGATTTGCTAAAGAAAACCTTAATACTTCAAAGGATCAGTAGCTCTGTGCTGAAAATTACAAAAATTGGCTTTTGTATTTAATTTCTGCAGCAGAAACAGGATTTGAGAATATTCTTTTATTCACCAAGAAAAATGGCCCCAAAGAATAGGAATATTAATATCAAATAGGCATTCCTCAGGTTGTATTTACTAACTCTTAGCAGATTAAACTATGCTGTAGTAAACTTTTTAAAGATAAAATTAATGCTTATGAAAACTTTCTTTGCTACACAGAAGTTTTAAAAAGCAAATGTATTTTCTTTATTCTTTGGTATCCTAGCTCTTTTCCTTCCTCTTTTTTTTTATATGTCGCCTTTTATATGTTTTTTATGTTGTCTAATGTTGCTGTTTGAACATTTTTCTGGAAGTTGCTAAGAGGTCAGGAGTTACTAAGGAAGAATTATTCAGAATTGCTCATGTTATCAGGGCCAAGCACAGCTGTATATATACTCCAGTTAGCACCTCATTTGCAATGGAGACAGTTTCCTGCAAGCCATGGTTAGTTAGTCTCATTTTATATTTTAGTCAGGCTGTAAATTCACAAAACAAAGTCAGTTTTGTGAACATCTAGAGTAAAATAATAGGTAATACATAATTGATGAAGGATTAATGTAAGTGTTTGTTCTCTTATACTATTTTTCAATTATTTCTCATTCTTACTCTGTTTAAGAGTGCAATATAGATGTAATTAGGTAAGATTGGAATCTATTAAGTTCATATGAAAATTGAAAGAAGCTTTTAATCAGCTAGCTAGTGCTGCAATGAATTTTATTTATAATCTGCACCAAAATGAGAAAGCAGCAATCTTATCAGAAGATTTTGATAAATTTGCTATTAAAAATGCCTATTCTCCTATGCATGTATTAAATGTTGATGGTTATCAAATTCCCTATATGTATGTACATTCAGAGTCTGTACGATTAGATAAGAAAATACATTTTTAATAAATGTCTTATAATTTCTATATAGGATATGCAATATAACCTTATTAGAAATCATCATTTTTTTCACCCCTAATTTGATCTCTACAATTCTTTTATTGGGCAAGTTCATTGTAATGTTTTAGAAAGACTTCTGTAGTTTTGAGACATGCAATTGCTCAAATGAGTCAGTGAAATAGAGTAAGATGTAGATGCTCGTGATCAGCATCACTGATCAAAGTGAACTTTTTTGCATTACAGTTATAGGATTTCCACACACACATGCTTTATATCACAGAGAAGTAAGTTCTGCAAAGGATGCCTGTGGTTATTTGTCAGGCTCTCAGCTGCACATAACTTTTAGCAATGAAAAGTGTTCATAATAGCATTCTTGTGTTAGTCCTATCCATCAGGTACTCTTTTTATAGTGGGAAGGTCATTAATTTTGGTTTGTGATTACAATCAGTTATAAATTATTGATAATCATGGTGAAAAAGGAGAATAAAATTTTAATTTGCAGGGTAGCTGAGGAAAGCACATTACTACAACACCCTCCATTTTTCTCCTGGCTCTCAAAGCATTTTCAAACTTCCTTAAAGATCATGTCTTCTTCTTTATGCAAGGATGATGCAATATGCAGGGCAATTCAATGACACATCCCACACAGTCACAGGCACTCACAGATGTATTATTCTCAGACCTATGGCCACTTGGATGCTTGGCTTCCATGATGCTTGTCCCACTCAGTAGCTAGTTTGAGTGCACATCACCCCACGCTTTGGTTGCTGGCATGCCAGAGAGACATTCATACATGCCCCTTATGACCCATGACTGCAGTACTCAGACACTCACACACAAACGTTCACAAAATAGAAATTTTCTCACTGAGGGTAGGACTTCCACCCCACAGAGCTGACAACTTGCCTTTGACAGACCTGTGGGCAGCTGAGGCAAAGTGTTATTTCTCTGACTAGGCAACTGGGGTTTTCCCCACATTCTGTTTTGCTGTATTGGAACCCTTAACACGTGCAGTGCAAGACTTTTATCACATAATCAAACAATATTTTCAGGGTCAAAAAAGCACGTAACATCATGCTACAGTGAGCATCATTTCAGGAATTTTTTAATCTCTATGCCTTTTCAACTTTGAAAATGTAGGAAAAGATTGTCTACGGATGTCTATTCCAAACTGAAGACCAGCTGAAACAAAGATTTAAAGAACTAGTCAAGTAGACAAAATAGCTTCTTTGTATGTATATATTTTAAGAAACATTTTTGGTTTTAATTTGGTATGCATACTTTTAGTGGTCCACATTAGCATTCAATAAAACTTTCCAGCTAAGCAGAGAGGGCATTGATTTAAACCAAACTTTTTTGATGCTGCACAAGCCTGACTGAGTTTAAAGGTGTTTGGACAATAATCTCAACCACAATGGTGTGACTCTTGGGGTCTTCTGTGCAGGGCAGGAAGTTGGATTCAATGATCCTTGTGACTCCTTTCCAGCTCAGCACATTCTGTGATTCTGTGAAAATCTTGGCCAAATGTTGTCTTTTGGCTCCCAGCACAAGCTATGTCCTACCACTAGGGCTCAGCAGTGCTGCAACAATAGTCTTAACCCCAGGCATCTCATTATGTTATGATTGCAGATCTTCCTATTAACATAATAACTTTTTTCCCCTGAAAACATACACTGTAAAGTTGCTTTTAGAAGCAGTTGTGATTGAAGCACTTGGCCTCTCCTTTTAGATGATTAATTTTAACAATCTGTGAGCAATAGGATATATTTCCTGATAGAAGTTTAGCTAGTAACGTATAGCATCATTAATTCAAGTAGGGGGCAAATAAAAATACCCCCTTATGTGTGCCAAACAGCAGCTTTAAATGATAATATACTCATGAGAAAAAGTATTTTTTTTTCCAGAAAAGGTGAATATCTGGAGAAGAATAATTGCACTTATTAGGGAACAGGTACTGCAAAACCATTACCTTCTTCCCAAATACAAACCACCAGACATAATTTACAATGAATGGACCACAGAAAAACACTGTTTAAATGTGAATGGTTTTATTTAGGTTTCAGATTTCTGCATTCACCTTGTCCTATTCCTTTCCTAATCTAATTTCAATCTCTACCTGCTGTCTTTGTGCATCTGCCTTTCAATTAAACCTCACACCTGCAGTGGCTTCAGTTTACTGACCATAGCAAATAATTCTTTCCAATTTAGCTGAATTCATTGAGTACTTGTGTGACTTAGAAATAAAAAGAAAAAAAAGGAAGAAAGGAAAATTAAATGGGTGGTTCTTTTATTTTCTTCCATATATTCCTGGTAGAAAATATGCTTTGTTGACAAAACAATTTCTCAAATACCTTTACTATTTAACAATTCCATAATAGGATAAAACACATTATTTTGAGTAATGACAGATCTTAAAACCATGACTGTCATTTCTCAGTTAAATGGACATAAAATGAGCACACATATCTACAGACTGAGATTGAGGGATGATTTTTTTTTGATAACTAGATGCTGAACTTTGCTACTTTTTGCTGAGTGTGTAGGAAAAGCCTCAAACACTTAATAAAGAAAAAGTGGGAGGGGATATATTTTTTGAAGACACAGTCTTTTTGAGGGATTTAAGAAGAACTGTGACAGAGTGCAACCACAAAAATCTTTGTATTCTATTGGAGATTTGTAACTAGTTCAAAAAACAGGTTTGAAGTATTTAGGGTCCCTTCAAATTTAAGCCATACATTTTGTATTTTAGCCCCATTGTAGACACTCTAGGCTGTATTTAGACAAAAGAAACACCATAATGGATAAAATACTGAGGATACTGAAGAGAATTGATATCAATATAATTCTGGAGTCATGTTGTTCTTCTTCAAAATCTGAAAAATATCTGTTGCATGGTGTGAGAATAGGACTTTGCCCACTGTTGTTGTGAGAAATTCCCCACTGTGAAGTAGAATAATTTGACAGTTAGCTGCTGCCCTTTTTCCAAGGGGCCTGCTGTGATTTAGCATGGCTCTCTCAGCCTAATTGGTCAAACGTCAAATGTAAAGTGCTGTATAAATGTAAAATATTATTACAGTATACTCTATTTAATTGGAGTAAGTTTTTTATTGAGTTCTTCACTAGTAATTAATTTAACCTAGTGATAGTAGACTTTAATGACTTATTTTCAATTGGTTGATATTAGCATATATTCCACAGAACAGCTACATGTACACATGTAGCTGATGCCACGTAGTTAAATAGTACTTTGGCAAAAAATGCACTTTAAGGAGATAGGGTGAAATCCGATACCCTTTAAACAAGTGATGAATCATGCTGTGATGACCCATATTGTATCCATAATTTCTGAGCATCTCTTTCTCCAATTAAGATGGAAAGACCTTTTATAGGGCATATGAGATTCTGTTTTCTGGAAAAGTCCAACTAAATATCATGAATATTTACATACTTGCAATTTCAGGTTTACTCATTTGTATAAGATGAAAAAGTTAGGTGTTTTCTCCTGATTGAAATTCATCAGGCACCCTAGGTTCACTCACTGTAGTAACACTTCCATCCTTAACAATGCCTCTTCAGGTAGAACTTTGGATCTGTAGGGGGGGACCTGCAATCAGAAGTGCTAGGATGCTGAGCATTAATGTGCTGTTCAGAAAGAAGATGAGTCACAGCTGAGTTTCTCAGTGTGCTAGTTGGATGACAAAGCTGATTTAAAAAGCTCTTGCCACATGCTGCATTTCATTGTTCACTCAGTTGTGCTAGTATAATTGTGTATGGATCCAATTGTAAGAAAGGTTACTGAAATTATTGAAGTTAAAAAAAATCTGCAAAGGAATAGCTCATAATAAGGATTAAGCCAGTCAGCATCCCTAGAGTCTCATAAGTGTTGTATTAACACAGCTGGTCTGACGATGAGTGCCAGTTCAGGCATGTGCACTTTTAGAAGGCTTTGTTCTCAAAATCAGTAGACTGAAGGACTAATGAGTAAACTGCTTCTGAGCATTCCTTGATGCTAGTTATCAGTTTATGGATGAGATGGGAATGAACTATTAAATGGAGAAACATGGAATTGCTATGGTGACTATTAGTTGGTTCTGCTTTTTAGGAAAGGCAAAAAAACCCAACTCATGCTGCTGTAATTTGGGCTCTGGATTCAGCTGGGAAGCAGAAGCTTAGAGCAGGACTAGCTGAAGCTTTCTTCTCCGGTTCCATCTAAGAGAGAGTTAACAGCATATATTTTCCACTGAAAACAAAATTTTCCTGGCTCACCAAAGTCTCTGGTAGGAAGGAAGATCTACCTTTGAGGTTGTTATCTACTATGTGCTGTGTGAGACCTCCTTGAATGGTTCCATAACTGGCAAATCAGAAGTCTAGAAGAGTCAAATTTTAGGCTTAAACCCAGTCTGAGCAAAGCACAAGCTGAACTCTAGATTGTCAGTACCAGTGTCCAAACAAATTGCAATTAGGTGGTATAAACATTTTTCACATCTTGTCTTTTCCCCAATTTCTGTGTTCTTTTGACATGCATCTGCTCTGGACATGTGACCTTTTCAGGATGAGGACCACCCCTTTGTGCGGAAAAATGAGCTCATTGTGGCTATTGCTGTGAGCAATGGAGAGTGGGATGTTTTGCAAAAATCACAGCTCCTTAATGGCTCCCCCAGGGAGCTCCTAACTGGGAAAGTGCAGAAGGAAGTGTTGGAAACAGGCTTATCTGAAAAGATGGCCACATATTTGGTAGTTAAATGAAAGTTATCAGAATTGAGCTCTTTAAAAAAACAATCTGATCCACACACAGATAGTATTTATTTGGTCCTCTTTCTATTATGTTAGTTTGGATGGAAGTGTGTAATGGTATAAGGTTTCCTCTAATTGACATGGTAAATCATACATTATAAACAAGATTTTCTTATCAAATTCTATTTACAAATACATGTACTTCTTCAGGCATGTTCGGGTTTTCTTTGATGATTGGGATTCATAATACAGTTAAAGATAACTAAGAAAAATCCTCAAGTCAACAGTTTTGAAGTACTGAGTATTTAGGTTTATCTCCACTGTGAAATGCTTCTGCAGCTAAGATGAAATTTAAGTACTGAACAGTTTGATAATAATATATTTATAGAGGAAAATGGTCTTATAAGAAATGTAAAAGAATTGTATTCATTACTCTGGGGGCAGTTTTACCACCACATTATTTTTATTATTGACATATTTCTCTGGATATTGAACCAGCTCAGCACACAGAAAAGTCATAGCTATAGTTATAGCTTGTTATTAATTTTCATTTTCTTTTGATAAGGAAGCAAACATTTTCTGATTAGGAAGTTACTTGATTCCAAATTCTATACAGAAATCATAAGCTCACATTTTCATGTACAATACAGTTGAATTTGAATCTTATCTATCTGGTACTTTTCCTTACTTTCTTTTTTTAAGCAATTATTAATACCTCTCAAGGTCTTAAGGTAGCCTAGTTATCTGTGCATACAGAATTTTAAGACACATATTTAGTTAAATATCTCTTAAAAGTATTGCTGAAGAAGTTGAATTTTGTGTGACCTTGAACAATGACAAATCCGTAGATTTCATTTGAATATCATCTCCATTCTACCCAGACTGAGACTTTGTTTTCTCTCACTTGTCTGTTTTACTGGAGATGAATTATATTTTGATAGGAGTTTCTGATCATTTCAAACTGAGGGCTAGGACTTGAGGAAATAATTATTGTCACTCTGCTTATTGGCAGAATACGTTCTCCTGTAACTTTCTTTATCCTTGATTTTAGAAAGGACCAGAAGTGTATGAATTTTTCTATCTTCATGTCCCCATACAAGAATTGAATAAAAAAGATACATTAATCAAGTGAAGAAAGCAAAAGAGCCAGAAGCAGAAGCCAGATGAATTGTAATGATGAATAAAATACTTTCTTTTTTTTTTTCTTTTTACACACAAAGAATAAATGAAAAGACACCATATTAAAGGAAAAATCTTCTCACTTATTCGTTTTCCTATTCAAGTCTGGAGACTTTTATTCTGGAGGTATATTGTAATTTGATGTATTTTATCAGGTTCAGCAATAACTGGAGAGAATTAAAGGACTTTTTTATAACTGGCGATCAGCTGGGCAATGGCTGAAGAGAGCAACTGCAATGGTATTTTGTGTGGAATGGAGTCAAGTCACTGTGGTTTGAGGTTACCTACTGGATTTAAGCTTCTCAGTGTAGAGGAAAGGTAATGATATTTTGCAAATCTTGAAGGTGTTTATTGCTGAAAATTGCATTTATTTGCACTGTGATGTTAAAGCTAACAACCAGATGTAGATGCCTGGGAACATATATTTAAAGACTGAAAGCTTGATTGTTGGTTACCTCATTCTTAAGTATTTAAAGGTTTTTGAGTCTTTGTGTTTTGAGCTGAGGTGCTTTCATCTGTCTTGGATATTCAGTAAGAAATATTTGTCTTATTTCTCGCTCAGGTTATAAATTCACAGGAAAAGCAGAGTGGAATCTCTTTCTCTAAATTTTATATTTTCTAGATCATTATTTATATGACTTAGTACCCCTGAATTCTTAATATGGGATATGTGGCCAGGGCATTACTAGTGTCATTCTAATTCAGTGGAAATTTTTTGAGTTTTCCTGTGGACAATCATTTGAAATGTCAGGTGCTTTTTTTCTCCTGTTTCATCTCCATAATGATTGGAAACTAGAATTTAATGGGACTCTTTCACTTTGAGGAAAAAAGGTTTTGTTATCAGTTCCAGTGTTCATCTTTCATTTCTATTCTTTTCTGATCAGATTTTTCCTTCAATAACTTTTCTACCTTTGATACTATGTTAGGTCACCTTATTATGTCAAGGACTGTGGAAGGGGTCCTCTCCTTTTTTAAAAAAGGAGCCACTGAAATATGTAGCAACACACATGGAATCTCTGCCATCCCAATATATAAAAAAAATAGAATTTCCCCTAGCACCATTTTTATCATATAAATTTTCTCATTACAATAATACTTCCTTTTCTGTTGGTTTTGTTGACTAATAATTTGCTCTATAGGAAGTATATGTGCAACACATTGGAACATAAAAGATTTGGTATAAAAAAAATAGGATAATCTTGATGCATTAGACAACTGCCTAAATACAGCTTATAAATGCTGAATTTTGTCATCAGTTAGAAATGGTTGCAAATTTTTGTTGGATATTTTGACAGTTTTGTCTTCCTCAACCTGCAACAGCATTAAGTATATATATTTATGTGTGGGGAACTTGCCTTTACTTTAGTCAATATTGTGAAGAGAATGAACATACTGGACCATAGAGGATATGTTAGAGAATTTGTCAAGATCTTATGCCTCATACAAATCCATTGATTTCACTTAGAACTAATCTCATCTGCTTAGTTTACATCAGTGTGATTAAATGGTAAAGAAAATGAGCAAAAAAACCTCATCATCAAAGACCTGATCCTGCACATTCATTATGCAAATTGTAGCTTGTAAATTTACCTGGAGTATCCTGATTTCCATGAGAGCATATAGGACAATTGCTCTCATATGCAAACCTACTTATGGAAGTAAAAGCCACAGTAGTTGTTCTGTGAAGAATGACAGAAATCCTAAGTACAATATGGTGATCTACTTTTCTGATAGAATATTTGTGGGCAAATATTTACCCCATGGAAACTGTAATGGTGAGTAATTTTGGTTTGAGAGCTACTTAAGCCTAAGTATGTTTGGCTAGCTTCCTATATAAAACAGTATCAGTATTTTTTTATTACTATTTCAGCATCAAGGCCAAGAACAAATCGTTGCACCAAACATATTTTCTATTAAAGAGATTTCAGTGTTCCTCTAAAGTGCTAAGTCACTTTTTGTACCTTTAACAAATTTGTTTCAGTGTCAGATTGGTCTCTCTATTTTAATTAAATGTTAAAATTCAAATATTTAATTTTCGCTTCCTCTACTTTCAGCTAATCCATTGCCTGCTAGATCCATATTCAAAGAATTTCCATTACTTTGAAAGAGAATATTAGTGTAATGTAACTGAAAGTAATAAAGAGTAGGAGTTCAGTTGTAATAATATATCCGATTGTGGTTGCCAGAGAAATCAAACAAATGGCAACATAGATTTCACCTGGTTGTCACAAAACTGAAAAACGACCAATATTAGGTTTTTGCATTCTCAGTGTTCTAAGTTTTTAAAAGAACTCCTGTCAGTAATGATGTAGTGCATTGCTGCTTTCTGTTAAGAACATTATTAATCTGATTAGCAATCTTTCCATGAAATAGCAAGCAAGCATTAAAAACTCATTTTTCCCCTTTTATATTTTGATACTGACATTTGGTGTTGATCCAAGTAAAAATGTGTGTTTCATTTTCTAAATATGTGTAACACGATAAATTTTAGAAAATAACAGCTATACCCAACAACTGATTATTTCTTTACTCACATATAAAACATGTATTGCATATACAGAATATCTATTTTCTTGCTTTTGGATTGATTATATTTTTATTTATTGAAAACTAGATATTTTTCAAGTAAAACCATCGTTTCTTTCCCGTGAAAGAGCTGGCACTGACACTATTATTATTTTTGTTGCTGTTGTTGTTGTTCTCTTGTTATATCTTCTTGCTAAATTCCCATAAATGACCTGGAAGCATTAGAGCCTTTTTCCTGTTGCTTTTAGAAACAAATTAATTTGCATAGCAGGCTATCACAGTCTTCAAATGGTATATATAGTGGAAGTACAAACGTCCCACTTACACCAACATGGTGTATTCCAGCCTTAAAACTTTCAATTTTTAAACTTCAATTCAATGGCTAAAAATGTATTGTTTGGGCTTTTTTTTGTTTTGTTTTATTTTGCTCTGCTTTAGATTTTATTGTTTGTTTTCTGTGTTTTTGTTAACTTGTTTAGGTTTGTGGGGTTTTTTGAGCTTTTTTTTTTAATGAACACTTAAGAGAGTCAGTGGTGGGGGTCTAATGCAATCAACCTATTCAGAGTCAGAAAAGTTCAAGGGCCAAATACATATAGGTCTACTGAGAGTACATTTAGTGCATGACATATAAGTAAATAAATTGTCTCTTTGCTTAATATTATATGTATAGAAGAAGTGAGACCAGAGGTCTTATCATTAATGAAAGTCTTCTGAAGCTGGGTTCTGCTTTTCTTGAAAAAACATGAAAAAACCAGAGGTGTTGAGATTAAACAATCGTTATTAAGGTGACTATCATCTTTAATAGGCACTGTTGCCTTTTTCCTAACCTGGAAATGAAATTCGAGATAATTTTAGTATAGAGGTAAACGGGGATCTTTATTTGAAGGCCTTCAGAGGCAGTTATGGAAAGATGTCCATAAAAGCCCACTCCCTCCAGAGATGAGTACATATTTATAAGTTTTAGGAAATTAGCATAACTGATCAAAAGCATCAATTAGGAGGACAAGTAGTGATGCAATTCCCCCCACCCAGGTCAAGCCTCTTCTCTGGAGTCCCCCCCTCAGCACTGGCTGTACTTTGCCCATGAAAATGTATCTATGAGTTGTTCTTGGCCTTGGTTCCCAGGAAGAACCAAGATAGCACTGGAGCCTTCTGCCCCCTGGGGCTTGGAATTTCTTTTGGCTTTCTGCCTAGGGAAAGACCATGAAAAAGTACTGAGAAAACGAGACACTTTTACGATAGGCTACAAAGCTACAAATGTATGTGCAAAGAATACAGAGAACACATAAAGGAAAAAAAGCAAAACCCACACCAGCATCACACTACAGCCCTGTTTACACTTTTCATTTTCACCACAGTCTAGGAGCAATTATTAATTGATTTAGTGATTAATTAAGTCAAGAATTACTTAAAACTTTTTTCTCTTATATTTATTTGGACCACTTGTTTTGGTCATCGACTTAGCAATGGATATCTGATTTCTGCCTTAGAAAACCCCCCCATTTAAGTCATAGAGCACCTGAACTTTCAGCAGAATAACACAGATTATCCTGTACACACTTAAAAAGAAGGCCCTTTATGAAGGCACAATCACTGGAGAAGGTGGTCTCTCTATGTTCTTAATGGGACAATTGATCAGCAGAGCAAGTAAAACACGGAGCAGTTCCAGATTCAATCCCTCCTTTTCCCTCAAACTGCAAATTAACTCCATGAGAACATGAAAGTACCTTAACCCACTGATCACTTGGGTGCTTTGTGAGATGGAGTTGGCCAGCATTTCTCTTTAAATTACCCACGTTGGATGGCACACTTGAATGCTGATTACAGTTTTGTGAGGTGTGAAGAGTAGGAGTGAAACCATAAGTATTCTGTGATGGGGTACCATGGTGCTGGTGCCCAGGTACTGGCAGGGGGGCTGAGAAGCAGCCTCTATGAGGGCAAGTCAGGGCTGCCCAGTGCTGCACCTAGCCAGATCCAACTGGGACATTGTGGGCTTCTCCAGGAAAATGTATTTAAGAGCAAAATGGAGAGCAAGCAATGAGGAGTAAGGAAAAAAGTGAAAAATAACAATGTGAGCACCAAGGCCAGAAAAAAATAATGGGAAGGAATTTCTTCAGGCAGCAGAACAGAGGTTGCCCAGCAGCCCATGGAAATGGCATAGCAGAGCAGATATTTACACTGCAGCCTGTAGTGGACCCTGTGCTGGAATGGGTGGATATTTCTTGCAGGGGCTGAGGCCCACGGAGAGCCTATGCTGGTCTTGGTTTGTCCTAAAGGATTGCAGCCCATGCTAGACCAGGGGAAGAAGCAAGGGAGAACTGTTATGGACAGATCCCATATCCCATTTCTCTCCAAGTAGGGTTGAAGGAATCAGAAATGAAGATATGAAGTTGAACCTGGAAAGAAAGGAGAGGGGGTTGAAGGAATGATGTTTTAAGTTTTGGTTCACATCATTGAAATACATTTTTAATTGGCAACAAATCAAATTAATTTTTCCCCAAGAAAAGGCTGATTTGTTCATATTGGTAGCCAGTAGTAAATTATCTTCTTGTCTCTATCTCAACCTATGACCTTTTCCATCTTAATTCCTCCCCCTTTCCTTTTGAGAAGGTAGAGAGAGAGCAGGTAGGTGAATTTTTGGCAGCCAGCCCAGGTAAACCCATCACAGAATATTACGTCATTTCTGTCAAAAGGTTTCATTTACTGCTCTACAGAGCGCTTATATGAAGTTGTTTGCTTTTTTAGAAACTTTAGGGCCAATACATTTTGGTTTTCCTTTTGGAATGTATTTATTTATTTGCTTTTTGGCATTTCTCTTTGCTGAATGGGACAGACATAACTGCATTAAAAAATTAATCTAGGGAGATGGATATGGTGACTTTTTCTATGCTGTTAAAAACTTTTATGAAATATGAGTTACTTTAGGCCTTACTAGGCTGTGTTCTGCTACAGATCTCATTCACCTGGTTTTTTTTGTGAAAGTTTCCTGAATGTAAATTATTTAAGACTGACTATTAAAGGTTGAGTGAACTGGATTTTTCCAGTGAAAATTTGTCTTGATCTCCAGTGCTTATATAATTAGCTTAATCCCAAACTTGTCATAGACTTGACATGTTTACCCATATTAAATTCATTTATATGGGTAGCATTCGCACACCACTTCTGAACCAGCAGACAGTAACTGACTGCTGAGAGGCACAGAGAATAAATGGCCTGAACAGCTTTTTGAACTGCTTCTCAGCTGTTTCCTGGCTCTTTGAGCACTCACAATCCATTTCATGGCAAAATTAAACATTAGTTCAAACTAGCACTGTAGGTAGTTTGAGACAACATGCCTTACTTAGCTTTGAAACAGTCACTTAGAGCTAAGAGGGATCTTACTGCTTCTCAGATGCTAGCTGGTACTGGGTAATTGAGACAGTTTCTAATTGTGTGAGAACATTTCCTTGATTCTGTAACAGCTTAAATGACCCCTTTCTTGTTCCAACTCAAGCTGCTTCAGAGGAGGATTACCCCTGCAATCAGATACCCATTCCCACTGTGATTCTGTGGGCACCAGCAGTTGCTGCTTTCTATAATTGTCCAGCTCTGGATGGTAGAGTTTATGTAGGGCTGTGCATTCCCTCCTCACCTTTGTGTCACAAAACAGGAATGGAAAGAGTTAGAGAAGGCTGACATACACACTGATGTCCACAGAGGGATCACAGATTAAGAGTGGTGTTTTTCTTTGGACTCAAGCTGATGGCAAACGGTGCAAAGAGTCCTCCCAGAACTTTTGATCTTGGTTTTTATGCTGCAGCTACTCAGAGCAGTACCACTAACACAGCCTGTTTCTGATGGACGCCTACTTAAGCAATACAAATAGATGAGAAATAAAAAAACTTCTTAACAGGCTACAGATTATATTTACATTTGCCTGTCTCTTCATGGTTAGACTCAGCTGATTTCCTCTGTAGAGAAGGGAAAGGTGAAAATCATTGTTACATAATAATCTCCTCTGAAGCACTGAGAGGTGTGTGCGCCACGTGTTAAAATACTGAAAGAAAAAATGAGCACAGGACAGGGGTTTCAAAATATAATATTTATTCTAGAAAATAATTAAATCTATCATCACAGACATACAGATGAAATTCTAGTTGTGTTTGAAGAGTGGATGACAGGAGCACTGACTACATCTTTTTGTGTACATTTTGTGGCATATAATCAACTCACAGTCAACCCCAACATTGTGCAGAATCTGCTGCTCCATCTGAATTGCTACAAATCTATAGGGCCTGATGGGATTAATCCCAGAATCCCCAAAGAGCTGTCTGGTATCATCGCAAAACCTCTCTTGATGATTTTTGAGTGGTCTTAGAAATCCAGAAAGGTCCTAGCTGATTGGAAACTGACAAATGTTGTGCTAATTTTCAAGAACAGCAAGAAGGAGGACCCTGGACCATCGCAAAACCTCTGTCTCCCTTCAGTGCCTGGTAAAGTTATGGAGAAGATTATTCTGGGAGGTATTGAAATTCACCTGAAAGAGAATGCAGTCATTGGCCACAACCAGCACAGCTGCATTAGAGGACAATCCTGTTTGTCAAACTTTATTTCCGTTTATGACAAGGTAACCCACCTGGTTGATCAAGGAAAGCCAGTTGATCTTTTTGGTTTTCAGTAAAGTTTTCAATGCTGTCTCCCACAGAGTCCTTCTGGACAAAATATCTNGGCACAGCATCACCAGCCAGGAAAGGGAGGGGATTGTCCTACTCTGCTCTGCACTGGGGTTACCTCAGCTCAAGTCCTGTGGGCAGTTCTGGGTACTACAATATAAGATAAATATTAAGCAATAAGAGACTTTCCAAAAGAGGGCAATGAAGATGATGAAGGGCCTTGACAGGAGGCTGAGGGCACTTGGTCTGTTCAACGTGGAGGAAACTGAAGGGGGACCTCATCGCAGTCTCCAACTTCCTTGTGAGAGGGACAGGAGGGACAGACACTGATCTCTTCTTTCTGGTGACCAGGGACAGGACATGAGGGAAAAAACTCAAGCTGTGTCAGGTGAGGTTTAGTTTGGATATTAGAAAAAGGTTCTTGAGGCAGAGGGTGGTTCGGTGCTGGAACAGGGTCCCCAGGGATATGGTCACAGCATCAAGTCTGCCAGATCTGAAAGGAGTATTTAGACAATACTTGCAGGCATGTGGTGTGACTCTTGGGAATGGTGCTGTGCAGGGCCAGGAGTTGGACTTGGTGATTATTACGGGTCCCTTTCAATTCAGCTTGTTCTCTGATTCTATGATATTTTATTACACTTGCTGCTCTATTTGACAAAACACTGCTCTTAGTCTTCCTCGGATAGCAGGCCATGGGAATATTGCCTGGTTTTTTTGGGAAGTTTTCATGACACATCCTCTAACTAGCACTTATTGTTTTCCTTACAGCTCAGAATGTGCACCCTTACTGAGTTAGAAAGTTAATTCTCTGCTATCCCTTGGAGAGAAGTTTGATTGTCAGATTAGATGAAGTCAACATTGAACAAAATGAATGGGTCTGCAGTAAGAAAAATTAGACCAGTGAATACTGGATTGGTGCCAAAGTCTCAGAAGTAAAGGTGCTTGGTAAAAAGTAAGTTTTGTCCTTTTGTTTTTATATCAGGAAGATACTGATGTCATGTTTCTGACCTTAAACAGCAAGGAAAGGACTTTGATTTTAGTGATGCTCACCATATTCATCTTGGATCTTTCATCGGGAATTCTGGTTCTTATCACCAGAGTTGTAATATTTGATAAGTTTACTCATATGTTTTTGATAACATATTGTGTTAGGTTGACCCTGGCTGGAAGCCCAGGGGCTAAAGGCCCACTAAAGCTGCTACCACTGCCTTCCTTAGCTGGACAGGGGAGAGAAAATATAATGAAAGGCTCGTGGGTTGAGTTAAGGGCAAGGAGAGTTCACTCACTAGTTGCCATCATGGGCATAACAGACTCTACTTGGGGAAATTATTTTAATTTATCACCAATCAGAGCAGAGAAGGATAATGAAAAACAAAACCAAATCTTAAAAGCACCATTCTCCATCTCTCAACCCCACCCTCCTTCTTCTGGGGTTTAACTCCTTCTCCCTGACAGTGGCACAGGAGTATGGGGAATGGAGATGCAGTCAGTTCACCCACATATTGTCTCTTTTTCTCCTTTCTCTTCTGGGAGAGAACTCCTCACACTCTGTCCCTGCTCCACTGTGGGGTCCCCACCATGGGAGACAGTGATCCATGAACTTCTCTAAGGTGAGTCCTTCCCACAGACTGCAGTTCTTCATAAACTGTTCCATTGTGGGGTCCCTTCCACAAGGTGCACTCCTTCAGGAACAGGCTGCCCCTGTGTGAGTCCCACATGGGGTCGCAAGTCCTCCCAGGAAACCTGCTCCAGTGTGGGCTCTTCTTTCCATTGGGACAAAATTCCTGTCAGGAACCTGCTCCAGTGCAGACTTTCCACAGGGTCACAGCCTCATTTGGGCATCCACCCACTCTAAAGTGGGATTCTCCATGGGCTGATGGAGCTCTCCTCCAGTGGGAGCCTGCACGGGCTGCAATGCACAGCTGCCTCACTATGGACTGCATGAGGGGCTGCAGGAGAATCTCAACTGCAGCGCCTGGAGGAACTTCTCTCCTCTTTAACAAGCAAAGTTGTTGCTCTCACTTATTCTCACTCCTTTCTTCACCTGCAAATGCTGTGGAAATTGAAATGCAGCAACTTCTTCCCTTTCTTAAATCTGCTACCCCAGAGCACTATCGCTATTGCTGATGGTCTTGGCCTTGGCGAGCAGCAGGTCCTCTTTCAAAATGTCCCAGTTAGGTTATATTTTTCAGACTTATTTCAATGAAAAATTCTCCTATCACAATAAGACTTTTAAATACTGTCTAATTGTATATAAAATTTTAAAATAACATAATGAAATTTTTGCAGCTAGAGAAATGAAACACTTGCAATTAATTCACCTGTTTCTTTTATTTTCTTTTCATTTTCATCTTTAACAGAAAGAAACATTACTGAAGTCTCAAAATTTCTCAGGAAAGAGACCTAATTTTCAATGGGCTCTTCTCTGTGGTTGTTAAATTGAGTTTTTAAATGTTTACACATATTCATGACTTGAATACTAGTTTAAATTTTCCTTGTAATTTTTTGTTAGTGTCACATAAAATACTCTCTCTAATTCTTAGTTAAGACTAAAAGGAAAATTAGTGAGAACAAAGGTTGAATATATTGAAAATATTTTTGATTAGTATTTAAAAATAAGGAACTCAAAATCACTAGAAAGATTAAACCTATTCTGTATATAGAATACTAAAATTGACTAAGGTAAGTCACTAAATGATACATATAAGTCTGAAATACATTTTTGAGGATCAAACTAGTAATATATTTTTCAGTATATAAAAATAAAAGATGTAGTGGAAACAGACCAATTTAAGGAGATAGACGCATTGCTTAATTCAAATTCTCATGAATCAAAATAAAATATATTCTGCAAGGCTCCAGTGCTCTCTTAAGAAAACAGAAGCTGAACAAAATCATATTTAAAAATAATATTTTTCTTCAACATACTTACCTGTTTGGTGGCTGTTTATTGTACACATCTATTAGTGTTCCGATTTATTTCAATGGCCTATAAAAAGAAATAATAGACAGGTAACACTTTTCCCTCCCAGACTCCTTCCTGTATTCCCAGCAGCACCCCATCAGTCTCCTTGCAGAAAAGCTCTCATTCATCAACATCTTTGGGAACACAGAACCACAGAGGCTTGAGTTTTTATCTGGCAGCTACACAGAAGGTGCAGCTGAAGCAGTATTTTAGAAACTCCCTAGCACTTGGTATATAGAAATTTACAGGAATTTGAAAAAATTCCCAGCATAACACAGCTTATATAAATACTTTGACTGAAAATTTTCAGAACCAATTTCAATCTGAGAAAGCAACTGTTCTGTCCTGCCTCTGTATATGTTCTTTAATAGTACTATTCTAAAACTTTTGGCAGACTATAAGGTTATTTTTTAAAGAAGCTGAAGAAAATATCTACAGACTATTTAAAACCAGTGCTTGAATCCAAAGAGCTTGGGAAGTCTTGAAACAATTATGCAGTTTGATAAAAAAGGGATAAACTTTTAGTACTACCAGTGTATATATAAATAAATAGTGAGGCAATTTAAAGGAAATAGTATTTTAAAACATTCCACAAGAGCAACAAGATATATTTTGGGGAAGAGGACACATGCTCCTGACCTTTCTCAGCTAAGAGGATCATTTCAGAGGAAGAATTGTTTGTGCTGCAATGAGTACAGGGTAATCCTCGAAAATACCAACACTAGAGTATGGGGCATTCTGCAATCCAGTATTCACTGCTGCCATGGGATCTAAAGGATGCTGTTTGTTTTTCCCAGGCAGAAGGTTTAGAACATGATTCAGTTTGCACTTAGACAAAGAACTGCCAGCCTCTGTTTACCAGCTCTCAGAAGTTATAAGTATTCTGTGAAACACATTTTCCTTCTGACAAATATGTGTATGCGTTTCAGCCTGTAGCATTTCAAACATTGCTGTTTGTCCAGATAATATTTAGTTTCTTGTATTTTAAGAACAGAAATACTACTAATAATAATAACAACAACAATAAAAATAAAAAGACATTCTGCTTATTCAAGTAAAGGATTATTCCTAACACAATATGCAGAATTCGAGAATGTGAAAGTGCAGTGATACATTTTCACAACTGCTAACTTAATCTGTTGCAACATTAACCACATATTTGATTATCCAAGAGAATAAAAATATTCTGTTATGTATTCTGGAGAGGAAAAAAAAGATAATTAAGACAACCTCTCATGTAATGCTTACCTGGTAAATTTCTGATTGTTCATCTGGGAAAGGCCATTACTGTTAATAAAAATGTGTCATGTAGTACAATGTAGCTATGGGCATCTTAATTTAATTTTTCAATACCCTATTATATTGGAATTCATTGCACCTTTAAACTAAAAAGCACAGACATCTAATAATTGTTTAGAGAACACCTGCTAAATAAAGATGAATCTTCAAAATTGTCCAGGTCTTAATGTACCAAAATAGTGTATTATCACTGATCTTGATGGCTGCTGAGAAGATCACTAAGGAACTTTATTAATATTAGCTGCAGACTCAGACAAAGCTTGGACTTTTATTCATTCAAAGCCCTGCGTAGTTCTGACTAGACTTTCATTTACTCTGATTTGGCTGTTTGCTCTAATCTTGAATGTCATGCAGAATTTATTTTCCACATTTGCCCTTTTACCCTTTTTCATTGCTTTCATTTCCCCTCATTTCCTTCTTCCTTCTCTTTCAGTCTATCTTCAACTAGTTCTAAGTACCCTTCACCCTATTAGATATGTGAATTAAAACACTGTTGCCAGTCATCATATAATTTGTTGTGTCTGCTCTTTTCTTCTGCCTTCCTGTGTTTCAATCATTTTAGTTCCGAGCCCTTTTAGAAAGAAATCCTCTGTATTTCCCCAAGAAAAAGACCAAACATACTGGGGCTCTGTGCTATGCTGATCCTTGGTTAAAATCCTAAAAAGCAGGATTCACTTATTATCCACAATAATACTTGTTGTCATCTTGAATTAAATACACTGCAGTCTGTGTTTCATACATGCTTACTTTATATGTCTATAGGTTTAAATTAGCCTTGAAGATGAGACTGTCACACAGGCAGCAGAAATCTGCTAAGTTAGTTATTGCAAATTACTTATCCCAAAACTAACATTTATGGTCTCACAAATATGGCACAGAGCAAGAATTTTTTATTCCATTCTAAGACCTGTCTGTGTATATTTGCATGTATAATCGATACCTATATTTGAACGTATAATTTCAGTACCAACAATATAACAAATTACATTCTCAAGCCACTTCAATGGTAAAAGTTAACCTAACATTTATCTGCTAGGCATTATTCTGGACTTGTGTTTTGTGTCACAGAACATGGGCAGGTAACTAAGCAGGTTAGATACAAACTAAACTTGTTAAGAGTCCGGCATCCAACAATTCACTAAGAGCATGGACGTATTTCCACTGAAATGCGTAAGAATTTCATTACAGAATTTCAGTTGATGTGGTGCTGTGAATAATGAAATGTGTCTGGGTTATATACATTTCATTAGAAAATTTATATCTTCTTGTCCTTCTGTGAGGATGTCACTGTACACGTTATGATGCAGACCTAAAAACTGTGTTATTATTATTCAAGACATAATAAAATCAACAGGACATCATGTCTTTTTTTTCATTTCTTTGTCATTAAGCATGGGGGATAAAAAAAAATCACATCTAATGTAGGTATTTTAATGGTTAACGTCTCTGTAATGGCTGAGCATGTCATTTGTGTACAGATTTAGGCTGAGTGTTATTATATGGCACATGAACTTTGTTTCAGCAAATATGAGCCATTGTCTGGGAACACCTGTAAGAAGAGCAGAATACAGATAGATCACGGTGGGAAACTTCAGTTTCTTTATAGCTTCCTCGGAAATGCCTTCCCTGGGATCTAATACCAATGATAGGATGCATATATTAATTCAATTTAGTGTTATATAATTATCAGTGGAATTAAAATAATGATGCATTAAATTTAGGCTAAACTATAACTGAAACCCTATATTCATCATATGTGTATGAAAACAAAGTGAGTACATTTTACCACTAAAATAAATCCCAAAGAAATTCCTGAAACAATTGTTAAACTGGTATTTTAAAGTGTCATCTGTTGAGTCAGTCTCTGAAACTAGACATTGTCCTTGATCTCTTTCCAAAACCAACCAGTCCTTTAACTCTCATAGAGACAAAACACTTCAACATAAAGAAGTAAACCTCCCTCCCTTTCAAAATTAAAGTATATTAAATGTATTTAATGTCTTCTTTTTCTGTGAGGTTGTCTGAGCACAGACATATGTTGCCTAGGCTGCACAGTTTTCATCTTGGAGATTTTCAAGAGTGTCTAGACAATGGTCTGGGCACTCTGCTCTAAATGATCCTGTTTCAGCAGATGGGGTGGACAAGATGACCTCCAAAGGCCCCTTCCAACCTCAATCATTCTGTGATTTAATGATAAATTGCATTTGTTGTTGGAATCAGCTTCCTATTTCCCCTCAAAGTTCTCAGACAACATATGTGTTGCTCACTGGGCAATGGCAACAAATGCACAGCTGTAGATGTTGAGAAGAAAGGATCTGGGTACATACCAGCTGCTGGCAGCATCCACACCAGAGTCAGTACGTACACTTCAGGAAATCTTTTCTGTCACTAGAGATAAGAATTACTATATTATTTGAAAGAGCTGCTATTTTAACACAGCATATGTTAAGATCTCAAAATATTAATCAGTGTTATCTTCTGTTATTTATATACAAGACTGCAGTCAAAATTATTAAATAGAATGCGGGAGATTTAACAAAGACACTTTCTGTACATGGATTCATGCAACATTCAGTCTGACACTTCTCATGTATAAGCTCCTGCTGTATTTGACATTTATTGGGTAAAATCTTCACTTTGATATCCAAGAGAAGTAGTTATTATAAAGAATTCTGGATTTAAATCTATTTTGCATATGCCAGTTTCTATTTAGATAGTTCTTTATGACTAAATCAGGCCTTCTTTACTAGCATGATGAAAAGCACCCCTATAAGTATCTTGTCTCTGCCAAATTTCAGCTTCCTAGATACAGCTAATTCTGTGCTAGATGTTTGCAAAATGTGGAGTGAAATATATGATATTGAAGAGTTGTGTTCAGTAATTGTAATTGCATTCAGCCTGAAAGGTTTCAACTCCCCCTTCCCATGTCCAAAAAATTTTCCCTGAACAGATACCAGATCCTGATATTTGGACAGGCTTAGAAAGGATTACTGGAGGAAATGTCAGACAGCCTTTACTTTGTGAGAAATATTTTCACTGAAAATATCTGAGTATAAAAAAAATGCAATGGCCATGGTGTCTTCTTTTCCAAAATGAGAACTTGGTAATACAGCCACCTTTTCCTCCAGATGGAAGGACAACACAGACTGTTCAGAAGGATCTCAACACATTCATAAGTACAAATAAAAAGTTCTGATTGGCTCATCAGTGATCTGCTTTCTTTCCCACTGCACACATCTGCTCAGGGGTCACTGCATTCCCAAGTGAATGAGGTCATGCTTTGCTTGGAAAACTGACAAGAGGTAGAAGGGTCCTTATGGCTATACCTGAACTAGTGGTGTAGGATGGATCTGTGGTCTGTATGGGACCTGATTTTCTCTAGATGTGCATTATCCTCTTCTCTCTTCTTGAGAGAGAAGGAAGCAAAGACAGTGGTAGGAGAAGATACTGCACTTCACTCTAGACTCTAGTTTCATCTGAAGGAACATGGCACTGGGATCTTGGAGTGAGGCATCAAGACCGAGCTCTGAGAAATCTGTTTGACTTTGACTGAGACCTTGAAAAGTCTCTGCTGTAAGCACAGAAAACTTCCTGTGTTTAGAAGTGTTATCCTGCTGCTTATTTCATCCTCCAAATCACATACTAATTCAGGTTATCTTTACTGGTTTTGTTTTGTTTTGTTCTATGAGCCCTATGGTAGGTCTAAAAGATTTGAAAAAGACTTGTCAGTGTGCTCCATTGTTTGAATTTCAACATCCAGCTTATTTTGCCCCAGAATATGATGCAATGTGAGAAACATCAACTGATGTCCAGACAACAGTGAAAAAAATCCCACTCTGACTACTTAAATCTCACTAATAAAGAAGCTTGGGAATGGTTGTATACCATTTCTGCTAGGTTGACAAGAGCTGCCAAATCAGGACTCAGTGAATTATATGAAGCAAATGAACATTCTGTCATGTTATTTTTTATTTTGTCAAGTTGTTGGATTGGATAAACTTTTTCATGGTTTTATCATCTTCCCATTTCAGACTGTGATAGTTTTTATGGAAATATTTGTCATTGTCATGAGTCAAGCTTAGTCATAGCCACGTGGGCAGAATAAAACTGGCTTATATATTAGCAGATCATTTATGTAAAGGCTTGGGAGCTAATAAAGATTTTTACAATATTTGTGGCTATTCATATGTATGCATGTACATAAATACATATATATAAATCACAAAGCTGAGTTATACAGCTTTTTATCCACGTAGGCTTGAAAGGAAGGTAAATTATATGAGGTGTCCTAAAAATCACTCTGGTAATAATATTTTTTAAGTATTTGAACAACACTCTGGGGCCCCCTTGTGTGATTCTTGACCTGTCCTGCGCAGGACCAGGAGCTGCGCTGGATGATCCTAATGGGTCCCTTCTAACTCAGCATATTCAGTGATTCTATGATTTGTCTTATGACCATATCTTATATTTTTGATGTCACATATTTTGAAGTAAATTATTTTTGGAGGCATTTTAGGATTGTGTTAAAATACACAGGATATATAAGAAATACATAGTAATATTTATATAGAGATAATTTTCTATATTGTCTTCTTTGTAGTAATTTTTTAGTGCATTTAGTGTAGCAAATCTCTTGGTCCCTGTTCTTCATCCTGCTCATTCTTTCCACAACTCGAGAGCTACACACTAAGTTGAATGAAAAAAAAAATCTGTACTATGGGAAAATCTATGATATAGAAAGGCAGAGGACCTTTTGCACCATTTTTTGAATGCCTTAAACTCATTTTTTAATGAGCTGAGGATAGCTATAAATTTCACATATTTAATATGAAAAATGTGTTAAATACATGTAGTCTATTATTGTCTTAAGATATCCTTTAAAAGTCAGTGAAAACTCCTTGATAATAACTGAATAAACATCCAGGAAAATAGAGGTATAGAGGCATGTAAAATTAACCATAAGGAGTTACAAATTATCATACTTTTATTTTTGATCACTTAGAAGATAAACCACTTGTAATACAATGAAGAGAACTGATCATTAGTTGATGAAATAGATTTTCATGGAGATACTGGCAAAATTTCTGTAAGCCAATAAGGAAACAAAAATGTTCTTTCTTTTTCTACTTATTTTTTTTTTTAATATCTGGCATAACTAGTTATTTTTGTTTTTTAAAATCTTCACTTGAGATTAAACTCAGCTCCATTCTTAATTGGACAAAATCTAAGACAAGTTAAACTAAGAATTCTTATATAAAACATTTTTGCAGATTAAAAATAATAGAGCTAGTATCTATGGCAGCAGCTCTCTGGCCACAGAGAGCAGGCACAGACTTTCCCAGGCATTTTCCCGGGGAAGGCTGTGAGAGAAGCAGAGAAAAGGCAATCAAAACAATTCTTATCTCACTTGTTGCTGCTCGTGGTTGTGCCCATGTGGAATGTGTTCTGGAGATTGTTTACCCAAGTTGATTGCTTGATTGGATTCTGGTGATAGTTGTTTAGATTCATTGACCAATTGAATACACAGCTGTGTCAGGACTCTCAGGAGAGAGTCACGGGTTTTTCTAGTTACGAGTCAGTGATACTTCTTGTTAGTGTAATATAGTGTAAAATAAGTATAGTAGATTATACTATCAGATAATAATAAAGCAATTGATCAGCCTTCTGCAATCATGGAGTCACTGCTAAGTATTCCCTGGGGGCCTGCGGCAACAAGTATCTGCTTCACAGCCAGAGTAATTTAAAATGTGGTTTTGAATTTTAGCTCTGACCATGAATTTCCACTCCTTCTTTTAGTCCTTCTTTAATAGTTTGATTTCTAAAATGTCATGTCAGGAGATCTGATCTTAATTTCTTGAAAGTAAAAATTTGGAACAGAATTAGGCTCATCTCACATACCCTTCACTTAGTCAAAGTACATTTTGTATAATAGCATTGTTGTCTAGACCATCTTTGTTGCTCAGAGGCATCAGACTGGAAGGCAGAGCCAAGACCCCCCTTAGTCCAAGAAAACCCTCTGAGTTAGTTATGGATGTGATGAATGAATCACTTCCTCACAGTGCTCACTTCTAGATATTGACTATAAGAAGAGCTGAAAAAATGAGCATAAACTAGTTACACTATTACATTAGGTGACAAGAATTATACTTGTCTAGCAAATTCTGGTTTTGGATTTAGACACTTTCTCAGCAAGAGATCAAAATATAATTGTATTTCTCTGAAAAAATAAATTCTGACTGTGGTATTGGATGTTGTTTTCTGTGTGTTTGCTAGCTTATTCACTCAAGAATTATGAAATGAAAGCTTAAAGTACTCTCTTTAGGTGTCCATTCTATCAACTTTTGCTTTAACTTGTATATTGTATCATTTTCACAAACTTATTGTACATTAACATGGTTTTTTTTTTGGTTCTTTTATCTGACAGTTTATATTTTCTTGAATGTTTCTTTTCATAACTTTTATATCTTTCCCAGCCATTTAGATCCCAACATTGATGGTTTCCTTGGTTCTTGGGAGGGTTTTCTCTATTGTTTCTCAAAATATTCCTCTTTATTGGCATCATCACATTTAGCTCAGCCTGAATTTTTTTCTCTCTGTACCAGCTGTTAGAACACAATTTAGACCATCAAACAAGATTATAGATTGAGTTTTCAGACTTGCTAAGCCTTGTCTCATCTCTTCTCCCATTAAAGACAATGATAAACTCTCCCTAATTTTAGACGAACAGAAATAGTGGTTAGCTAAAAGCTTTCATTCTGTGAAAAGCAATTACAATTTTGTCTTTTTGCTCTCTACTCTTTAAAGATATTTTAGAAAAGGTGTCATCCAAAACATTCTTATCCCCTGAAACTTGAGGACTTAGATAACATTTCTTATATATTGTTATTTTCTTGTTTTGTGGTAGCCAAAAAGACAAAGCTGTTTTTTCTGTAGAGAAAGTGTACTAAACCTGGATTAGGTGATTATTTGAACGGGTTTGATGGCTGCATTACTTCACGGTATAGCAAAACTAGACCAGCAATTCATTTTCATCTGTGTCAATGAATTTTGTTAAGTTTTATTTCTTCCTTCTATGGGAAAAAATGATTTTATTGTGAAATTTAGGATACAGCTACTGTAAGTTAGCATAGGTTCATTCGAACATCATCTATTTTCACAGCTTTAGAGTTTGAATTAGAGAGGCTGGAATGACATAATATATTCAGCTTTTTATACATCTGTTCAACGAGTTTTATAAGTAGTGATCCAATAAAAATTAGTAGTAGTAATGATAGCCTTGTTTGATCAGTAAAATAAGTAAAAAATAAGGAGCTGCAAGTATTTCCAGCAGAATTATACAATGACTATTTTTCCAATGACATAAAAATGTGATGGAATAAATCAGAATTATATTGATAGGCAAATATTTATAATCACTGTTCATAAAAAGGGAACCTAAAATGTCTTAAAGTATTGGACTTGGTCTTTTTATGTCACAGGTTTAAATTAACCTCAAATGAGTTAAACAAGTTTGTGCCAGTTTAGAGGCTTGTTTGTGGACCACAATAGGTTTAACAGTCTTCTTTGTCACTGTGGATACTAACAGCTGTGGTGGGAAGCAGGGAAAGAATTTGGAAAGCTTTAGAACTCAAGATTTGTGTATTGTTAATGAAATGGTCCTGCCTCCAAGAGAAAAATTCTCAGTACTGTTGAAAAATGTTACTTCTTTTTTCTTTTTCTTTTTTTTTTTTTTTTCTTGTCAGGAACATCCATTTACTTTGCTTAGAAAAGGCTTATACTTAAACACATCATAATTTCACAGTAGTTGGTTGCTATTGCTGTTTACTATTGTTATAACTTAACAACAGTATCCCCACAGATACTGTAGCTTCCTGACAGTTGGCAATGTAGCTGAAAAAGGCTTAATAGTGAATTAATGATTTAACTGAAGTATATAAATTAAATGTATTTTTGTAATGCATATACATTCTTCTATAACCTTTTTCTTTCAGAAAACTTCTTTCAATATGCTTTTGTGTTTTTGCTTTTCTTGTTACACAGTAAGTAAAACTAGGTGAAATAAGAGCATTGTAGGTTTTATTAATTCTGGATTACATAATATTTACTGAGAAGTCAAAGCACCTGTGGTGCTGCCATTGGGGAAAAGGATAAGTTCAATAAAATTTTGGAAAATCAGCAGTTTACTTGTGGAGGTTTTTTTGACTCCTTTTGCCAGAAATTTCCAGGTGAATTTATCCAGGCACTTATTGTCTATCAAAAAGAAACAAAATATTATATTCTTGCTTCAACTTTAAGGAATAATTAACAATACAGGACATAAATTAATAATTAAAACCAGTCTATATTGTGCATTGAAGTGAGTTTTTTTGTTTTATAAGCCCTGAGTGGAAGCCAATGTGTCTGCTGTAAAGAGCATTTAACATAAAATGAAAGAGTGCATCTTGGTAAATAGAAACTGCTAGAATGATTTGGGAACCCCAGACATTCAGTTTGGTATCAGGTCCTAGCAGGAATAGCAGGGAATCCTTGACTGAATGAACAAAAACACAGTCACAGAAACACCTAAAATAGATTGCAATTTTAAAAATTATTGATGATTTACATTTTTTTTTTCATTTGGGGAATAATTAGTTTCAAAGGTTATCAATAAATTATAAGGCATCTCCCCTATGCCCACACCCCTAAAAAGCCCCAAAACCGCCAACAACCCAAACCCCAGTGTATCCTCTTTGCATAGTCAGCATGTGCAAACACTCCTACCTTCTGACCTGTATGCCTTATATTGGGTGTTAGGAATTTTGAACTTGTGGGTTTATTCAAACATCAAACCACTGGACCAATTAAAAACTTGCATGAAAAACAGATTTGTGACTGAAGATAATACCTTTACCAGTCACAGAAACATAATTCAGGGAAGACTTGATTCAAATATTGAAAATTAAATCTAAAATAAGTGGACAAAATTAAACAAGTTTTAACTACAAAGCTAAGTTATTGAGTAATTAAGTATTAAGTTATTAAGTATTAAGTTATTAATTAAGTATTAAGTTATTAAGTAATTGGAGCAATTTTTTCAGAGAACCGGTGAATTGCATAATATATAAGAACTGGACTGTTCATATCAAGACTGTATAGTTTTATGAAAGATGTACTACAGACCAGACAGAAGCTTAGGACTTTATATAGTAAGGCTCATTATCCTTTTGCATGCAAGACATGCTCGTATCTGTTTCCAATATTTGAAATTCTGGGTCTGGAATTTGCTAAAATTTTGCTATTTGCAGGAGAAGCATGGCCCATATGAATGACTACAGTGTATGGCACCCACACCACTTCTCATAAAACAACTGGGGCCTGAGAAGACAGAAGTGAAAATGGCAACAAAAGGAGTCCTACTAAGAGAAAAAAACCCAAAAAGAAAACAAAAAACATCTCCAAAAACAAAGGGCATGTCTCTGTAGCTGGATACAACATGGAGCTGGGAGGGCGAGCTGGGTGCAGAAGCTGAATGCTGTTTACTTCACGGTGGCTGGGATACTAAGAAGATCTTGTGGATCCCAGAAATGCCACACAAACACAGTATATGAAGAGCCTGTCTGAGCTGGAGGCAGTCTGTGACTGCTGAATCCCTCCAAAGTGCAAGCTTATCTGGAAACACCTAAGCATGAATGATAAAGGTGAGTAGGACGAACAGGTTCCTTCTGAAGTGTGATGTGTTTTAGGGGCCATTATTGCAGCTAACTAAATATCATAATTTCTGTGAAGAAGTGGTTCTGTTTTGGACCAAAATAATAGGAAAAAAAAAGAAAGTAAAATTTCTGTAGGGAATCAAAACACATTTTAAAATATTTTGAAAAACTTAAAATACTTAATATAGGAATGCCTAACTATCTTAATGTCCTGATTGTCTTTTGCTTTTGAGGAAACACTGCAGGGTTCTCTGTTGAGAAGTCATGCAGTCTTGTTACAAACAGTCACGCAACCTTGTTACAAACAAATAGTACAAGGTATATGGCCCATGAGACAGCATGGTCAGATGGAATTCTGGGGTTCCTGTGTATTCCAGATGTGTTTGTATACCTGAGGGTATTCTGAAATATAAGCCATACAATCCCCCTTTTCCTTCTTCTTATTGGGTTGTTCAGTATAGATTATCCAGAGCCAGCTTTTAGGATGCACTACTTGCTAAGCAAAGTCGACAGCTGGTAGATTTAATTTCAAACTAAGCCTGTAGGTCACTTCTGCTCTGTAAAGTAGATGTGGAATTTAGATTTTATAATGCTCTGTGCAGTGCCCAGATCAGATTCGATAACACTAATTGCAGAGTGGAAACAGTACTCTGCTTGGGGGGTAGTGCCTCAGAGCACTTCTCATATGCCATGTTGCCTTGCATGCAGGTACTTTTTTTCTTTTAAACTCTTGCTTTTCCATTCCATTCTCACAAATAAGGTGTGCATCAGCACATGGGAGGAATTTTCAATGAATCAAGATGGGATACAGGACTGCAATATGACACTTTGTCTAATAAAATTTAGCATTTTTAAAAATTGCGCTTTGTTGCACTTTTATGAACTGATAGTCAGACAAGGTATGTTTCTTAACAGAAGGTATAATTTTTAATAAGTTGATTTCTATCCTCTGGTTTCATTATATCAGAGGTGCACCCACATACTGCTACATAGTGCAAATGAAGTTAATTTTCCCCCTCCAAAAAAAAAAGTACTGTAGCAATATCCTGCAGTATTCAGAAGGCCAAACTACATAACCTTTTCTCAAAGTAATTTGTTCTGTTATTATAATAATATTCATAGGATTTATCATCAAGGAAAGTAGGAAAATATAGGAAAATTTATAAAAATCTGAATTAAAGGTAAAACTATAAAGATTTAATGCATGGTTGGTGCCCTTTTTTGAACACATGAAATTAAATTTCCAAGAAAAATAATAAGATTTATAAGATTAATGGATCTCTCGTACTTATAGCTCAAAATTTGGAAGTAAATTAACATTTGAATATCCTCAGGCAGTAAACCAGAAATTCATGACCCAGTTTCTTGTGGAACAGAAACATTTGGAGCAGTGCAATCATCTCAAGTGAAATATCTTAAATGCCCAGAATATACATTTTGTATGTGAATACATATGTGTGCACATGAATACATACATTAACCTTTCCTTTTGGAGTGGAATACTTTTCTGCAGCTATTGTGTTGTGTTAAACATAAAAGCCTTTATTTATCAACCAGGTTTGTAGCATGAGAAACATTGCTATAGGCCAGCTTCATGGGATTGTAACACTGGTAAAGCCAGTGTTCTCCTTCAGGTTCTTTCCACAGACTCAGCTGTCACTGCAACAGCTGTCAAAATGAGGATACTGCTGCTGATGACACACTAGGTATGCAGTGAGGCTTTCCCTCTTGGCATGCCCATTCATTCACACAGATGGGAGAAGCTTAAAAGAGGTGACTTTTCTCAGTCCTTATAGCTGACTTTAATCAAACAGTTTAACCTAGGTCTTCCTCTTCCCAAGGTTATGGAAGACAAGGAGAAAAAATAAAAAAAGACGAGTCTTCCTTTACATTCTTCTTGTCTTTAATATAAACAGTCCTGGCTTTGTATTTTTCTCAGTTTTATGCCACAGTGTGTCTTCTCTGCAATGTAGGAAATTTCAGATTTGTTTGGAGTCCTAGAAAGAGATCTCAAAGCAGCAGTGGAGGACGAATAATAGGCCAGTTTTCTAAAAGGTGGTTAGGCCTAATAATGGTTAAACCTTGCAAACTTTTCTCATATCAAATAGATCTATGTGGACTTTCTCCATGATACATGACATTGACCTGTCACTGCGCTGGAGGTTATCCCAAAGCCTGTGGGACAGAGGCCTTACTTTGGATATTTTCAGATTAATATTTATTGGAGAGAAAAACTAAGAGTAGAGAGGGCACTCTCTCTTTCTCCTGTCTCAATACTGGCTGATATCATACACACACCATCTCATGGGACATGGATTAAGGTGTATGGTGCTCTGATATTCCTCACTCCATTAAGGTTTTTATCTACCTCTGAATTTAAAGAATGTAAATAGTGTCTAACGGTGTTTGACACATGGTTAATTGCACTTAAAGAAAGTATATAAAATTAGCCTTTCTGTGTTTCTGTCCACTGTAAAAAACAACCTAAATTTATTTTATGATTCATGATATTATTCATATCCCTAAGTTCATATTCTCATCATCAGACAACAGTGATGAAGGTTTGCTATGAAAAGATGTTAAATCATCTAACAATATTTTTCTTGTTAATTCACAGAAAGAGAAGAATATTTGAATATCTCTGCAATTTTTAGATTATTGACTTTTATTTACCATCGCATTGATAATGCTTTCTAGAATACAATTTTTTCTCCATACTAATTAGATAAACTGAAGCAAGACAAACACATATTGTGGTGTTTTATATAAAACTAACAGTTCACACATGAAGATTCTTTTTTCTAAATGTATGTTACCATCTTCTAGACCCTTTGACAGATTCATCGGCCTAATAGATTTGATCAGAATTTTAAACCTGTTCAGATTTCAAATTTCAAGTCTTATTAGACTCACCCTTTTCTCTAGTATGCTGTTGCACATTACCTAGTTACTAAAACAGATCCTGTCAACTAGGACTGAGCAGTGTCTTATGTCAGTGAAGACCTAATTCCAATGTAACAAAATTCTGCTGCTTTTCCTTTAGAGGAGCTCTAGACTGCCAAAATATTCAGACCTGATTGTATAAGCATTTTGTTCCTGTTGTCTCTTGGGACCATGGTCAGTTCTGCAACGGGCTTTGCTGAAAAGAGTTTAAAGGTTTGCTCAATGTGTGTATATTTTTACTACCTGCAAACTTTTGTAGGCCTTTCAACTGATATAATTTCTATCACGCACAAAAAATTTAGCCAAATGTTGTTGCTCTGTGTAGGGCTTTCCTTTAGTTGCCAAATCTAAACTGCTGCAGCCTGCTCTATTGCACTTTGAGTGGCAGTCAAGTGGGGGAGTCTTATCTCTCATGATAACAGAAAGTCAGCTTCTGTTAAGAGAGGGTAACTTTCAGGGTCTGATGCTTAAAACAAATAATTATGATCTTCATTTTCATAACTGACTACTAGAAAATGCCTTTTTTTATTTTTCTTGCAACATCAAACTGCCTGAAATACCAGCTTGCTCTTGAATTTTGAAAAGCAGATAAACGTCTATAGCTCCCAATGCTTCTGAAGTCCCCAGCTACAAAAGAGTTGTCAGAGATGAGTCATCTCATTCAAAGATCCTAAAAATCTCTGTTCTCCTCCAACTCACTGGGCAATTTGGCAAGAATACTAGGTAAGGTTTTATTGGATACTTGTCTATGTTTTGGCAAGTATTAGTTGAAACAGATGTTTATATATAACATTTTTATTTCTGAAGCATGCTTCATCTTAAAACTAGTTTGGTTTTTGCCCTTGCTACTCCTTTTGGAAAGTTGTTACAAAGTATTCTGGCTCTGATGATGACAACTTTGAATTTCCAACCCAAATGTATTTATTACCCATCTAGAAATATTTTTATTAGGTCAACATTGTTGCTTATTTTAAATACCTTTTCCTCTTCTGCGTTTATGCCTAACCACTCCATATATTTATGCAGAGCAATCTTATCACATCCCAGTTCATTTTACTAAATTAAATAAGACAAGACCTTTTTGTCTTATTTCATATTGCTTTGAATACTCTGGAGACCTCATCACATACATCTTAGAATTGCATTTGCTATTTGATGGATGTGACACATTGTTGTCAACAATCACCCAGCTGCTCCACACTGTTTTTTCTCTTCCAGCTGTTGAGATCAGAACCTACTTTTGTTCCTTCTTTAATGTTTGTTCCTCCTTTAGTGTTATACAATCCCATATTACCCATTTCTGTACTATGCTGCGGTTTGCTTGATATTGTTTTACTAAAGTTTATCAGCTAGCATTTACTTTTGTGTCTGCATGAAATGTAATGAAAATATGAAACAAGATCTCTACCATGACTAATCTTTGACTAACTCTTTCAGTAGGTTATCCTGGCTTGATTATTCCCTTCTCTGGTCAGTCAGTTGCCAGCTGCTTTTCAGTCAGTTTACTATCTACATTGAAATTCTTGCTCTTATGTTCTCCCACTTGTTAATTCCCATAGGTAATCTATCAGCTGTTTTGCCATATGTCTGATAGATTAATTATATTGTTATTATTCTTATTATTTTATGTTATAGGCTATAGATATAAGGCTAATCCAAATCCAGAATTCTTAGATAACTTATTTTGAATTTTCTCATATTTCTCCTTACCACGGGGTCCTGTATTACTTCACTAAATAAATACATTCTTTTCTTTAAAATAACTCAGTTTTTATCTGTAATTTATACAGTTATTACCTTCAGATAAAAAGTAGGTACTGAAAAGTAGAGTACTGAACTCTATAGGGCCTATGAAACACATATACTTCAATTCATTTTGTCATAATAAAGACTAGAATTATGTTTAATTAACTCTTAAATCTGTCCATTTCTTGTCCATTTCTTATATAAATTATGCTAACCAGTAAATCTCCTACTTTGCTCCTTCTGAACATTTTGTCTTTCAGATAAAATACCTAAATAGTCACTGGAATACAGAATGAGAAAGTGAGAATGAGTCCAGGCTGATGCTTTTTGGAAAAAAGAGGTCTCTGTTCCCAAACATAATGAATATGCAATTATTTACACAAGACAGAAGAGACTAGACATGGGAGATTAGGGAGACTTTCTCCCTTGGTTTCCCAATGTGTTTTTAACTTGTTGGGCCTCCTGGGAAGTGAGAGCTGGAGTTCGAACACTAGAGAAAGAAAATTCAATTGGAATATTTTTTACTTGTAAGCAGTTGATAAAAAAGGAGTATAAAATTTCTTTTCATCCTCTTCCGGCTGCTTTGTGAATATGACGTTATATTTTTCTCTAAATTTCTCAGAGAACCTGAAAAGAAACATAGTGTTTTGTATGTGAAAGAGTTGACTGTTTCACTTTACTTATATTTGTTTAATTTGGGGGGGAAATGGCAGTGAAATGAAGATTTGCTACTTTTGGCAAAAGATTTATAAATAAAAGCAGTTTATATCTCACAATTGAGAGTAAAGGAGGATGTTTTGTTTTGGCTTGTTTCCTCGCTGAAATAAAAAATCCATTTATAAACGGTTACAAACAACTGATTTCAGTTTCTCATTCCAGCGTCTTGGTTTTCATCAAAATACCTAATACGTTGTATTGGATTAAACACTTCTTACATTAAATATATAGAAAAATATATAAAGAGTGGTTCAAAGCTGTTGAAGCAGACACATCAGTCAGGAACTCTATGCACCTATGGTTTGTAAATGCGTTACTTACACTATTTGCACTTGCATGGGTTATATTTTAGTCATCATTTTTTAAAGTCTAGGATCACCAACAAAGACATTTTAAGGACAAAATCTGGTTGTATTATTGAAAAAAAATTAATGGACTAAGCTTTCTATATAACCATATATTCCTGAATTAACAAGGAAGGAGATGCTTCCAAAAATAGCTATGGAACAGTCTGCTCTTATATGTATATAACAGGCATGTATATAAGTAAAATTTGTTGATTCATTAATAATAATACTTGTGATGTAAAAGAATCTTTGACTCATGTTAATTTACATACTGAGAATGCTCCCAAAACAGTGTAGTTTTATTTCAATATTTAGTTACTACTGTTTGGGGAAAATAGTGAATCTGAATAATTAAGATAGTAATATGAGAGTATCACGAAATCATTATATTGCAATAGAATAATTTCTTTTCAAAGTTGTTCTACCCTTCCACAATCATGGAAAACTAAACTAACAACTAGATGTTGCCTTGTAATGAAAACACCAACTTGTCATAAACAATTTGTAATGACTCGTTAGATTCTTGTATTGGCTTTTCATCTAAAGTGGTGGGACCCACATATGAAACTGTTACTTCCTTTACAATAAATTGAATGAACAATCATTAAGTATAAGGTAATCTGTTTCTTTTTTCTCTAAGATCTAATAAATCAACCTTTTTTCAGCATGTAAAAAAAAATCTCTTTTCAGAGTCTCTCCTTAGGAAAACAACCAGAAAATTATGATTGCATGAATGTGACAAAATTAAATCTGTTTTTGCAGATTTATCACAGAGTCATAATCTTTAGTTATCAGTCATTACAAGGCCTGAGCACTTGCAGATCACCAAACTATGGTTTATATCCTTGGGCTACTTACTAATAACTAGCCTTATTTTTATTACTTTATTGAAAGCCCTGGATTAACATTTTTTTTAGAGTTTCCTTACATTGCCTTGGAAGAAAAAATTAGACTTCCACAAAACCCTTAATTAGCATTTTAAAATGACATTTTAATTGTTTGAAAAGATATGCAGCATAATTTCAGATTTTTTTCTTCTGCCTCTATATTCTTGCTCATTTATTTCAAACATTGTACTGCAGAGTTAATAACATTTTGTATATATTTTTGTAGCGTTTCAAACAGCACAAGGGAGACAGTGTAAAACAGGCAAAGTTTTATGTAAGACTGATTTTTCTGCAGGATTTTTCTGCACCTGCAAAATTAGTCTGGTAAAGGAGGAGCAAAGTACTATACCTTCCTATGAATACTAATTCTCTCTAGGAGCTGCAACAGCTGGAACCCCACCTTGGAGATAAGTGCAAAATTTTGCCATCTACATAAAATCCAATGTCAGTTTTAGCCTAAGAAATAAAAGTGAACTCATTTATAAAGGAAAAAGAAAAGCAATATTCCTTGACAATGTAAGTCCCTAAAAGTTATTGACTGAAATCAATGTGTGCTTTAATGGTTCTGTTGCACAAAGATGCAGAGCTTTTTTTTTTTTTTTACTGCCGTCCCAACTGCCAGCATTATTAAGCTGGATAATTATATCGACTGCAAAAAGCTGTTGTAGCATGATGTGGTTTTATTGCTCCCTAGCTGTGCAGGGACCCTCTAACTATATGAAATACAAAGATGGGTGGAAAAAATCCCATACCTTTTGTAATTTCAGGCCATTTTCAAAAGGGACACTTAAGAGATTATTGTGTACATTTCTATGAGGAAAAGGCTTTTCTTTTCTCAGAATTTCAGAAGGTCTTTGGGAAAACAGATTCTGATTAAATATAGCTGCTTTGTCCAGTGAAAAGTAGAGGAGCTTTATTTGTTGTGATAGAAAATTATGTGCCTGAATGTAGTGCCTGAAAAGTGAAAAAATGTTTACATCTTTCCTAAGGTTCCTGGATAACCTTTTGCCACAGCTAATCTCACAGGTCCCTCAAAGTTTCAAGGAGCAAACAGACAGGACACAATGTGTTTATAAAGAAAGGATATTTCAAAATATCCTTTAGTAGTTTTTTTCTTAACTCTGGGTAGAAAAAAGTCAGAATTTCCCCTACAATTGTACATGGAATGGAGCATGCAAAGAATGCCTCAAAATGGCTTCTAAAATTTTATTCACTATAAAACTGGCAATTGTACAAATGGCATTTATTTTGAATAGGAAAATGGGAATCAGTGTTGTGCTATTTTTAGCTAGATTTGTGATTCTAAGCATTTTCAGGTTACTCGAATTTTCATTGATTATTTCAGGAGCATTAGGTTACACTTGTTATATAAATCCTAGAAATTTCAGCACACTTGTTACACTTTATTAATCAGGCTCCTCCCTAGAGTTGTTCAATGTCTTTTACTGCTATTTTCCTGTAATTCCCCTATTTTATCAATATCAGAGGTTTGAGTTCTAATCCTCTAGTGATTTGTAGTTAGCATATATGTTTATTATTCATTAAAGCTTTTAAGAATGCTAATATTCTGAGACAGCATGTTTTGTTACACTTTGAGCAAAGTAAATTACTATATAAATTATCAGACAGAAAAGAAACAAATTATTTTCTCTTGCATCTTTTTAGCTTTCAGTTTCAAAGATTGAGTCAAATATGAGTAATGAATTAATGTTAAGTTTACAATTCCTTTTTTTTTTTTTCAAATGTAAAGATACCTTTCTTTTAAAGAAGTTTTCTGCTTTGGTGCTTACTATGTAGATTTCAATCCTTCATAATACTCACCATTTCTCAAAAATTCCTTTGAGGATCCCATATGACAGCTGAGCTTCTCTGAAAATCTACTGTTAAATATCAGACAAGATTTATATGCACACTTGAAATTCACTATTTCAGCAAACAGACTTCAGAAATCAGTTTATGTGAACTGGTCTGGAATTAATCTCAGACAATTGAATGCCTGCTGACCATGGATTGTTATTACTAGTTATACAGTTATATTGTGGTCAGCACTAGCTCAGCTAAATTGAGTGTAAAAGTAGATCAAAGATAGATAACAGGATGGACATTGCATTCCTTCCTTTTCTCATCCTAACAGCTTTTTCATAATTTGTCAAAACTACTGTGTTTTTGCTTCATTTAAGACTCAACACTCATTGACTTGTTGTCTCTTCTCCCTTCCCCTTCCTCTTCTCTCTCTTCTTCCCCTTAAATAAATAAGATAGGGAGTAGCAGAGATCCACATTTTGACAACTGCTTTCACATATAAGACAAAGTCAGAAACATTCTGATTATCAGCTTGCATCTTTGTCAAGAAGAACTGGGGAAGGAAGGCAGTGAATTGTGTCTTTGTAAATATGAAGAGGTGGATCCACAAGAATTCTACCTCATACAAAAAGACATTTATAAAGGAGGTTTGATTCAAAAGCCATGGACATCAATAAAAAACATTCTGGGAACTTGCCTCTGTCCTCATTTCACAATCCATCCACTTTATTGTAGTTTCACTTCTCTCAGTCAACACTGACCAAACGATTTTCAAAGTAAATTTTTAACATTTTTGGTTCATTTTCAAACCTCTTTATTAAACAGTCAGATTTCTGTAAACACAAACAATGTATTTTGGTAAAATAAACTTTTCACAGGAAAGTAATCTTCTAAACAGTCTCTTTAGTCAGCAATACCAAGAGGTAAACACAGGTTCAATTGAGGAGATTGTACAAGGTTATGAATTAACTAATGATGGAAAATATAGCCAAAGTTATGAAAGGGCAAGTTCTAATTCCTGTACAACATGTTGAGTATTTAGAAAGTTTAATATCTATAAAAAATATCATGAAGGTAGGTTAAACTTGAATAAGGGATCTAATTCTAGACTGCATTAGGAAGACCATAGTCAACAGACAAGGGAGCTGATCCTGCTCCTCTATTCAGCCCTGATGATGCCTCACCGGGAGTTCTGTGTCCAGTTCTGGCTTCTTCAGTACAAGAGATACCTGAAACTATTGGAATGAGATCAGAAGAAAGCTATGAAGATGATTAAGGAACTGGAGCACCTCACTTAGGAGGAAAGGCCAGGTTATCTGAGCCTCTTTAACCTGGAGAAGGGATGACAGAGGGAACCTCATCAAAGTCTATAAGTATCTGAAGGGAGAGTGTCAAGAGGATGGCTCTTCTCAGGGGTGCAGAGAAATAAGACAAAAGGAAATGAGTAGAAACTGATGCACAGGAAGTTCTACCTGAATATGAACTTGTTTACTGTGCAGGTGACAGAGCACTGGAACAGATTGCCCAGAGAAACTGTGTAGTCTCTCTCACTGGAAGTATTCAAAAGTTGTTCGGATAAGTCCTGAGTGATGTGCTCTTGGAGACTGCAGGGAGGTTGGATCAGATGACCCATGGAGGTCTCTGCCAACCTAACCCCTCCTGTGATTCTGTGAATATAGAATAAAGCATTCTATAGATCATAGAATCATAGACTCATTAAGTTTGAAAAAGACCTCCAAGACCATCGAGCCCAACTGTTGGCTGGGCTCAGCCAAGACCATCGAGCCCAACTGTTGACCAAACACCATCATGTCAATTAAACCATAGCACTCAGTGCCATGTCCAGTTGACTTGTCAACTTTTCCATGGATGGTGACTCCACCACCTCCCTGGGCAGCCCATTCCAATACCAAAACTTTAGACATAATGGATGGAGCTGAAATAAGTGGTCTGTTTTGGAATAAAGGTTTTGTAATTTGTTTAAACGTCTCTAATTTGGTTATACATATAAAAAGCCTGAATATTCTCTGATAGTAGTTTGGAATACTAAATGTTGGAGGTAAGCATAATAACAGGTTTCTTCTCAGATAATGAACTTCTGCTGTAGTATAATTAACCTTTGACACAGATGGGAATTTTTAGTAGAAACAATTAATTGGAAATTATTCTCTTTTATAGGTCATCACCTTTTAGCACAAGTTTCCACTACCAGCATTTTATTGTTGTATTTTCTAGTTGAAGATTTTTGGGTTTTCTTTTTCCTTTTGGGAGAAGACTGAATAATTACAGTAGAGAAAAATATTAACAAAAAGAATCAAAAATTCTTGAACATTCTTATAAGGGAGGAAATTTTTTCACCCAAGTTCAGTGTAAATCCATTGCTTTTAAACTGACACTTAAGGTTCATAAGTCTTATGCATGCAAACTTATTTGGAATAAGGTAAGCTGTCAATTTAAACTGACTTAAGTCATCTTGATTAGGTTCATCTGCAATTTCTCTAATTCCAGAAAATGTCTCATTACAGTTGTCTCTCTTACTCCAAAAACGGAAGGTTTCACACAAAGGCGTGAACCAGGAAAATCAGCTGAAAAACAGCTGAACCAGAGTAATCTCTCACATAGAGAAGCCTTATCACACTGGAAGGTAATAAGATTCAGTTGGTGGTAATGGATTCAAATTTATTAAACAATGAAACCCAACTCATTCCTTCCAAGATAAAGGGCTTCGTAGACCTAGTTAGAAAACAACAGCTATTTACAAATCTACCTATTTTGTAAGCACTTCTTAGGGCTGCAGTGCATTAGGTTGTTGCTCCAGGGTGACTTACTCCATGTCTCCTGCTCTATAGTAACTGTATTTGTACATATGCTGGACAGGGGAAAAAGGAAAGCAACAGAAACTGAGATTTCTCCTGGTGATAACTGACTTTATAACATAAGCGAGCACATGTCTGATATTTTTAGACCCATGGCCAGCAACTGCACTGATGGTACTTCATACCTTACACATATATCTAGACCTCCAAAGCAGAGAAAAACTGTAAATGTTTCTATTTGATTTTTTTTAGATAAGGCTTTGGATTTCATTCTCATTTTCCACGTAATCTATTTTGTGCAACCTTGCATTTTAATATCATCGATCAAAAAATTAAAAAAAAAGAGAACCCATGTTCAGCTAAAGTGTTTTCTAGACCAGTGATCCAAATCTCAACTTTCTCCCTTCAGGTTACTTCAGAAAATTTATAATAATTCTTGAAATGGGCAAAATGATTTATGAAGCAAATCTTTTTAACATTTTTAGTTACCTGAATTTTCCAGAAATGAAATATTGCAGTTTGAGCAGAAGTGATAATTTTAGGTTAGGCAAACTGGTGCCAAAACCTCTATTGTGGTGAAATTGTTAAACTTGCTCCCTATTCTAGCATTGTAATCAGTTCCTAGGTAATAACAACCATACTACAAAATAACCATCATGAGTAAAAGCGAGAAATTGTTTTATTGATGTTTTTACATCTGTAGGGGGAAAAAAAGTTTAAAAAATCCATGGTTAATCTACATTTTGTTCATGTGTATTCCTATTTCCCCTTTAATTTATATGTAGAAGCTTGTCATGGTAAAGTGTCTTTTTGATACAGTTTTTGCCTGAGGCCCTCTTAGCAATTGGCTCATAATCAATCTGGTCTATTTTGTCAACATCACGGAGAACATAGTCAAAAAGTCTTAGTGCTGCTTGAAAATACAGTTTTCCTTCACTGTTTTTTTTTTATTCCATCATTACTTGGTAATACTCATTTGTGCTGTATAGCAAACACACAATTGGTATATGACAGTTTGTCTACACAAAAAAAAAAAGAATAATTAGCTTCAAATCTAAAGGGAAGTTTTAATTTCACACAGGAAAAATGATGAGTTAATGTTGATTTTACTGACATAGAAATATAGGAATTTGCTTATATAATTTGCTTGTAAGACACTCCTTCCTTTGCACTGAGGATAAACTGTTTCCTTTTGGATCTCAAGAAGGCATGGACACCGAGGGCTAATCAAATAGTTTATTGCGCAAAGCATGGAAATAGTAGAAAATACAATATCAATAAAATGGTAGACAAGGTGATAATAATCTTATGACCTTTCTGATGTTAGCAGAAGCAATATAAGAGGTAATAGCAGTCTGACATTCCTGATGATGCTGGGAAAACTGGTTGCTGCAGCATCAGACCAGTCCTTGCATGTTAGGTTTATGGCTGGACTCAATGATCTTCAAGGTATTGTCCAATCTCTGGTTGAACTTTTCACACTAAACAGATCTCATTCATAGTGAGGTGCATTGTCATTGTAGTCTTTACAATTTAGCAGGGTTTTCTTAGACATTAGGGAATCTATGAATCATTTCTGCTGTCAGGTAAAGGACTGCTAAGCATGAGGGTATATTGCTTAATGTCAGCATTAAATAAGATTTGTAGATGGTGTCATCCACATGGACAGGCTTTGCCATTACAGGTAATCAGGCAAATTCATCCAGCAGTCCCTGAGTGCTGCTTTGAGCATGTTACCACACATTGACGTAGGAACAAGTCTGGGACAGCTAAAACACAGTATATATGTGGTTCTTCATTGCTAACACACAAGTCCTGACAATCAATGTCTTTGGTTATACTCTGAGAAAATTCTGCTCAAAGAGACCATGCTCTTCCAATACCTTCTGCAGTCACCCACTACACCAACAAGCATAACAAGACATATTCTTCCAAGACAAACTCCTTAAGAGGCTGTCTTTCCTCCTTTATTTGCAATCATGCACATCATACTCCAAAATGATGTTAGATTCCTTGGCTAATAGTCTTTGGCAGGATGAAGCTGAGAGTGTTTGTGATAGCAAATTGAAAAGTGCAGCCAAATGTTCCTGGTGATCCAGCAAATATTTTTCTTTGCTCTTTTCTTTCCTTAGGCACTGCAGATGATCAGAATAATAGACCATCCGAAGGGATGCTGCTATACATAAAATAACACTGGGAAAACCAAGTACATTATGAACAACTATTATGCTGCAAAGAAAACAGACATATATTTCAGGAATTACATGACTTTAAGGCAGTCTGAATTTTCTAGTTCCACAGAATATGCTAGAAAATATTGAGCAGATCCAAACTCAATCTTTAGGCCATCCTAGGCAGGAAATTGGGCTGAATAATTTTTGATAAAAATGAAATAAATTCAGAGCTAGATAAACCTGTCTAAATAGGGATATCTGAACATGAAAGTTATCCTTTAAAAATAAACATAGCCGAGCAAGGTAATTTTAAAATAGACACATATGAAAATAAAGGTTTCATACTCTACACTTTCAAATATTTGCACCACTTAAAAGAAGTGGAATTATAAGTAGACCAATTTGAAAAACAGCAATCAATTCCAAAAATAAATTTCAACCTCCAAGACATGATTTTTTAAAATTACATCAGGCAAAGATTAGTATACAAAAGGGAAATACAGAAGTTAAGTCATAGCCACCTTTTAGCTCATGTACACGTACCTAGGATGCTGATGAAGTCATGTGTCTTCTGACCTCATTGAGCGTACTGACATTTCAGGGGAGAATATTTCACCATGTGACTATTTAGATGGAAAGGACTGATTTGTCAGTGAATATATCAGGTCAGCATTTCTCAGTTTTCTAATATCGAGATAGATACTAAAGATATTTTTTATTCTTTTGCAGCTATTTTCTACTGAATGTAGCAACAGAGTTATCGTCAGACACTAATCTTATTAAGTGTTTTGTAGATAATCCTTCTGCAAAGAGAACCTGTAATTTCAGTTCTTACTTGTAACATCTCTCATTTGTTAAACCTCTGGATCTTAAGGTGTAAGGCTGCTGACGATGCAAGCAGCTACCTTTCTTAATAATATAATGCTCTCTCCATGGCTTTTCAGGGCAGCAGTGCAACAAGTTTTGAAATGGATAGAGTGGCTGTTCATAACTCAGTATGACATCCTTGCATCAGTGGGCATTAACAGATGCTTTCTGAAGAAGAAAAAATTACATACTTAAATGGAGAAAAAGAAAGTGTCCTAGTTACCAGTTGTGTGTTTCTAAGGGCGATTATAAGTAACCAGAGTTTGTTTTATTGTAATAAATCTTTCATGACACACAGTGAGTAAGAAGGATCAAAGGATGTGAGATGAATTCTTTTTGCTCATAGTATTTTTTCACTCATATGTAGCAATGATACACAGAGAGAAATTACTGGTGAATAAAATTTTGAAAGTCAAAGCCACTGAGAAAGACTGTAGGATAAGATTATCAAGGAACTTGAAGATAACATAAAAACCAGCATGAAAAGGCATGTTTTTAAAACATCACTGTAGCAGTACTTGTATCTTTGAAACCAAATGCAGAAGCAAGTTTCATTATAAGAAATATTCAGAACCATATGTGAAGTTATAAAACCATGATGGATTTTTACTTTTTTTCCTTTGACAAAATTTCTCTATTATTGCTGCTAATTTTTATTTTATCCAATATAACATGCTACAGCATAAGCGATATATACTTTGCAGAAATTTTTGTTCAACTAGATTATTTTTTTTTCTCCTTGTAACTAAGTTGATTATGTTCTAAGCTCTATTAACTACTGATATTTTTTGTACTGGGATGATATCTACCACAAGTTCAAGATAAAGAAAAATAACTGTCATCAATTTCACAGGATAATATTTCCTTCTCAAGTAATTTTTTTTTTCTGTGGTTATGATATTTTTGTGGTCCACTCTACTTGATTATCTTATGTCTTGCTCTTGTTCAATTCAAAAGTTGCATCTAGTTGACTTCTAAAGACTTGAAGCAGTCTTTCATCTTTCTGCAATTTCATTAAAATTAGCCTTGATGAATAGAATCTGGTAGAGTGGTTTTGCCTTTTAACAGCTAAATATCTACTCAGTGAAAAAAAAAAATTCAATGACATTAGGATTTGTTTTAGTTTGGAAGTGTTTACACTAATTATAACTAGTATCTCTCCATTTGAAAAACACAGTTTTAAGGATTATTTTTTACTTTTGCTTTTGGATGGATTAGTAAAAATTAATTTATTATTTTTCAATGGATTTCTGGTCAGTAATGAATAAATATTTCAGTTACTACTCTTTCTTGTTTAGATTATTTTGTAGTCTTAAAATACATGAACTTAACAATTCTGTTATGCGTTCTTTGGAACCCTTTTTTTAGAAAGGAAACTATATTTGTATGTTCTGATTTTAGTTTCCTTCTTCATGTTGTGCTATTTCATGACTAAGAGCTAGTTAAATGTAGTTTATTCTGCTGATTGAGGAAAAAATGTTGAAATCTGCAGTAGTTTCTAGATTTAGCTAGGAGTTTTTCTCCATGCTGTTAAATATTTGTCATTTTTACAAGGCGGTTTTACTTATGAAATTATTAAACTTTCTACCTGCTGTCTTTGCTACTTGAAATAAGCCTTATTTGCCACTGTTTAGTAAAGCTTTTAATTATTTTTTTAATGGCATGATATTTGGCCAGTGAGGTAGAATACTTATTCTTTAAATTCTGTTCACTTTATAACTGCCTAGGAAAGTGGAGATCTTACTTGTCAGTCATCATTTATTGAGAACAGCAAATCATCTTGTCAAAACTAGCAGTTAATGGAAAGAGTACGCTCAGGCACTATTAACTAACCGATAAAAAAATAATACAGTAAGGGCAAAATGCAAGAGCCTGAGCTTAACTAGAGCTCATCATTTAGTCTGCTTGTGCAGGTACAAAATTTGTCATGAAATTGCTGGTAGTGTGCATGTGTGCATTCTCAAGCACTCCTAGTGATGGGGTTAGAGCAGTGTTACAGCCTCAGAAGAGACAGACTTTGATCTTGGGCTGGCACATGTAGGACAAGACAGGGAGCTACAGAGGAAATATGGTGCTTGCAAAAGAAAGGGTGAAAGCCCTTTGGCCTGATCTGCCTTGAGATAAGTATGTTTTTGAAGTCTTTCCCTCTGAGAAATGAAGTGGTTCATGCTGTGTGTCCTTGATGCCAGTCTGCCTACACTGCTGTTTCTAGGTCAACATCATGAAGAAAGATTGAGAAGATGCTGGCTGTAGCTCACCATTGACTCTGCTTAGCCTATTCAGCCTCTGCTCCATCCGTTGTATTCTGCCAGTCAGCAGTTCAAACTGGCAGTGCATTTCCATGGCCAGGGGAAAGCAATGATTATCCAATAACCCACATTTAGCTTTGCTCCAAAGTGTGGCTACTGGTAACCTACAGTTATACAACAGAGTCATAGAACATCCTCTGCACAGCTGCTTGTAATTCTCCTTGCCAGGGGCAGATTATTTCCCTGTCATTCAGGAAATGACCCCTGACAGTACTCTTGAAAGCCAGAAGCCAATTGATCCATTCAATAGACCTATATTCTATATTTTGCATCCACTGTGGCAATCTCTATTATTAGCTACTTTCTCCTGCAATATAGGGAGGGCAAGCCAGTCTGTTTCAGTGGTTTTGGTTTTATTGCTTCGTGATTTTAGAAGTAACAAAATGAAAGATCCAGTCATATAAACACACACAGGAGTAAATTAATTTTCCACATAATTTCATTTACCTCCGTGGGAAAATTAGCTCTCATAAAACTCTATGTACCTGTTTGTGTTTGCAGGATTAAGCCCTGAGCAACCTGACAGTATTCTACAGTTACTTTACTGTCTACTTAATGTACTTAATGCACTTTGAGCTGTAAGTCTGATTTAGCATCTAGTTTTTATGGAAGAGATCTTGGGCAAAATTCCATTTTCCATCACACTCCTTTAAAAGTGTAGAGAGGATATGGTAATAGGACGTTTTCTTAGCTTTTTCACTTTACCTACCTTTTACCCTGTGGTTGCATGCCTATGTGCACATGTTAGAAGTTATATTAAGAGTTTCATGAGAAGTATTACAAAGAGTTAAAAAATAAGTGAGGTTTATGTAATTCCAAAACAGTTTTAGGGGTAGACATATCCAAAGTGTAAGAAAGAATCCAACCTCTCTCCAGCTTTGGAAAAGCAGATGAATTTGGCTGTGCACACATAACACTACTTATTTTCCCTGGATCTTGAGGGAAATAGTTGGGGTGTGCCAAAGAGTTCCTGTCAGCAAGTTGAAAATTCAGGACCATTAATTTGCTGATGTAATAGGCAAACCGTATCTGCGAGTTCCAAACTTCAGAAGAGGCCTTTAGGTTGCACCTTAGATAACCTTTGTTATGCCATCACAATAAACTGAAAATTTGTCAGTCTGGAAATTATTTTAAAAATAAATTATATCTTTGTGCAAAATAAAACAAATCAAAGGCATTGTTTACAGGAAAGCATTTCAACGAGTCACAGTAAATTTCAGCATTTGTACTTCAGAGTGGGTAAAATACACATTAAGAAAAACTAGCCCTGGAAACTCTTAGACTGTTTATTTTTATTATTTTTTAATTTTACTCTTAGGTTTGTATTGAGTCATGCTTCATCTTCAAACAGCTAAGAAAATATTCAGCAATATCACACATGCAAGTGAATCTGGAGATTCTATGTATTTATAAATGAAAGGACATATGCTGAACTCAGTGCACTTACAGTAGTTACACCAGCTAAGGATTTTTCCTCAAACTGTTCAAGAGGAAATTAGATTTGAACAAGATTATGATGAGAGTATTCATTTTCCTGCATGGCTCATTGCATACTAACACATTAACTAAGAATACAAAGCAGTATAATACTCTAAAAATGACTGTAGCAATCAATATTTTTACATTTGTCTGGGAAAAAATAATGCAAAGTGAAGCAGAAAGTGAGTGAAAGCTATTATGTCAATTTATTCACCTACTAATGAATATATATGGGGATTGCTTGCAGCCATGCTTTACGACAACACAAGTATTTACAACAGATTCTCAGAGCTGTCACAAGCTAGTCACAACAAAAATACTCAATTTAGTATTTTTTTAAAACATTGTAAGCATTATCAGAAGAGGCATGCTAAAAAAACCCCATATTAAATCACTAAAAATTACATTTCTTTCTTTCCCTGTATGTGCATATGGGCTATTTTCCTCATACTCTAAGTTAATCTGTAAATTGAATTTAAGGAACTCAATTGTATCTCAGAATAGCTCTAAGAAATGACTGTATCAAAGGTACTGACCAGAGAGGAGAGATCAGGAAAAATTTTTTCTTTATATTTAATTTGCAGTTTCTGGAACTCTATTACACTGTTACAACAAGATAATGCTAAAATACAGTCACTGACCCAAGAGACCTACAAAATAAATAGAGAACAAAAAACAAAGAACTTTTGATGTGATAGCAGACAGAAAACATAGGAAAGTGTTGGGCAGTGGGATTGGTAGTGACTTCTGTGAGGTTTTTTCCCATCTGAAGCATCTCGTAGGTATAAGGATTGGGTTAATTTGCCATTGTGTGCATGGACCCTTTAGGAATCAGAAGACTTGAACCAAAATCATAAGACAAATGAAGCACAAAGAATAAAGATATTTCTGGCTAAATTTTGGAAAAAATATTAGTGCGAAAAAAGAAATTTCCAGTCCTGACTAAATGTATCTAAAAGCAGAAGAAAGCAAATTCAAACCTCAAGTACTATTAGTCCAATACATTGTAAGACAAGAGATATTCTGCAAATTTATAAAGTCAAATATTTCTAAGTAATACCTAAGTACACGAAGATACAATAATTTTCTCTTCAAATTGCTGCATTTGTTTTGTTACCAAACTACACATGATGACACTTCTGTTGTAGGCATGGGATCCAACAAACAATTCAAGCATGTGTTTAACATTAAAAACTTTGGCAACTCCAAAATTTTAACAAATGTTTACCTGTCTCCTTGGATCTGGAGTAATAAAAAAATGAACTTAGGTCTTTGAAAATTATTCCCTTCCCCTCCATCATTATGATATTCATTTTTTAAATGAATTTCATGGGCAGCATTTAAAAGATTGGAAGGAAGAGTATTTTAGGGAAAAATGAAGTAAAAATAAAGTGCCAAGCGAGCAAGCAATATTGTTCAGAATTATTTATATGATTAATTAAATCTTATGTCACCATTCACTAAAAATTTACATTTTTACATTTACATTTATTTTAAATTTCTATTACAATATTAAATTTAAATATGATTGCTAGTTACTTGAACAAAATTCACGTTCTTCCTCAACAATATGATTATAAACTAATTTTGCTATAACACCTTCTTCTTTCTTTTAGGATTTTTTTTCCTTGACTAAAGTAGCCATGATCTACGTGCAGTTAGTGTTCTCACCTCCTGGCCTAAGCCAGTGACTTCCCTGTTTTGGTTCATTCATTGTCTCTGGTACTTCATGGCATCCCTCTGGATGTTGAGTAGAGGACAGTATTTGTACTGTCTATTGTGGTAATAGCACCAATAACATTGACAAATCAATTAAATAATTTTTTTTCTATTTTTCATTTAGTTTTCATTTCATTTTCTGATTTTTTTCGTATAGTAAAGATAATAATGAATCACCTTGAATCAGGTGACTCCTGATTCCATCTGTTCCAAACTGTTGTTTCCATATCATGAAAGTACAGCGTCAGTTTTAACCAGGCAACTTTTTTTCACAGCTCGAAGTTTCTAATTCTATCAATTTACAGATGTTACCTCATCCTGTTAATCCTGAAGAAAAGTCTCTGTAGAGGCCTAATTTAGGGGCTAGAAGGTAGGTGAAGATTAGCAGGAAAATGCATATCTGTTTGCTTCCAAAATCCATAGGTGTTGAAAGCCTCAGTTCTCTAACATGTTTTTAAGCAGGCTTCCCATCTTCCCATAAGCGGGAGGGCGTTCCCAGTTTAATGACATTGTCTGGTGTGCTATGGGCAATGCATGCAGTGGTTTGGGCAGCCAGGTTGCCCCCTCCATGAAGTGACAATGGACATGTAGCTGCACTTCCACAGGTCAGACCAGTCTGTTCAGGTTTGAGCAGAGATTCAGTGTTTCCTCTCTCCAATTCAGTGTGCCATTAAGTCAATATAGAGGCAACCCAGAGCAAGGAGGCTTTGCTATTAGATATTTCAGTTAAAACTCCAGGTTAGATAAATCTGCTGGAAAAAATTATTCAAGTTGTCATGGAATAGTTAGCTGTGCAAGCCAAAGACTATCTTTTGCATCATCTAAATTTAAATGAAGTGCTAGAAATAAAAAAATAAGTTTTACTTCCTAGTATTGGACATTCAGTCCTTGTTCTATATTCAGTGTAGGACAGTTTCTGGAACCACTCTCAAAGACAGAGAGGCATTTGCTGACTGCACTGAGGTGACTCATGCAACACAGTACCAACATTTTATATTAGTAAGTACAAGTGGTGGCCCATGGACATCTGTAAGTTCTAAGGAAGCCAGTTCTCAAAAAACAAGAGCATTTTCCATTCTTTCATTCCCCAAGTCAGGCCCAAAGGTACTGAAGAGGCCAATGAAGAATAAATGTCACCCAGCTGACACATGTAGCTGGACTGATGAGTGCTTAGAGGGAAAATATCATGAACTCTTTGAAAAAAGACATTCACTACAGTTCATCTGCATAATGCAGAATTTCTCCCCTCATGTAATCTCACTTTCTGTAGACCTCCTGCCTCCAGCACTACAATGTTTCTGTTGAATGCAGACTATCAATACACTAAAAGTCCATGCTCTGTGTGTGATTCTGCCATTTATCTTAAATTTACCCTGATGTTTCATATGATTAAGTGTTGTTCTATGATTATCAATGACAAAAAAATCACATTTGGAAAAGAAGAACATCTTTTTTTCTGTTCAAGACCTTAGAATAACTAGAGCAATCTATCCCATAATATTTTGATGACAACCTACACTGCCAAAGTTGGACTATGTAACTATATTTAAACCATACATTTTAGTTTTTTCTGGTATCAAAGAATGAATTTTTTTTTTCAAAATGGATTTACAAAACAAGTAGGAAGTAATGAGGGCATTTAGAAAGACAGTAAATGTATTCTCGAGTTGATTCAATCATCTGAAGTTGAGAGATGCGGAGTGGTGGTTTAATTCCAATAGGCAGTTAAGCCCACAAAGCCACTCACTTCTGCTGTGTGAGCAAACAAAGAAACTTCAGAGTTCTTTCACCACTTCCCATGGGCAGGCAGGTGTCCAGACATCTCCAGGAAAGCAGGACTTCATCATGTCTATTGGTTACCTGGGGAGAAAAATGTCTTCACTCTGAACTTCCCCCGCCCACCCTTCCTTCTTGTTCCCCCAGCATTATATGATGAGCACAACACTACAGCACCTGGAATATCCCTCGGGTCAGCTGGGGTCAGCTGTCCTAGCTGTGTCCCCTCCCAAATTCTTGTGCACCCCCAGCCTCAGCAGTGTGGTGGGATGAGAAAGCCTGGCTGCTGTGTAAGCACTGCTCAGCTAAAACAACCCCGACTTAGCAACACTGTTTCAGCAATTCCAAAATGCAG
>VXBC01008929.1:301943-457993 GCA_013399945.1 Ploceus nigricollis | reverse complement strand
AGAGCAATCTATCCCATAATATTTTGATGACAACCTACACTGCCAAAGTTGGACTATGTAACTATATTTAAACCATACATTTTAGTTTTTTCTGGTATCAAAGAACGAATTTTTTTTTTTCAAAATGGATTTACAAAACAAGTAGGAAGTAATGAGGGCATTTAGAAAGACAGTAAATGTATTCTCGAGTTGATTCAATCATCTGAAGTTGAGAGATGCGGAGTGGTGGTTTAATTCCAATAGGCAGTTAAGCCCACAAAGCCACTCACTTCTGCTGTGTGAGCAAACAAAGAAACTTCAGAGTTCTTTCACCACTTCCCATGGGCAGGCAGGTGTCCAGACATCTCCAGGAAAGCAGGGCTTCATCATGTCTATTGGTTACCTGGGGAGAAAAATGTCTTCACTCTGAACTTCCCCCGCCCACCCTTCCTTCTTGTTCCCCCAGCATTATATGATGAGCACAACACTACAGCACCTGGAATATCCCTCGGGTCAGCTGGGGTCAGCTGTCCTAGCTGTGTCCCCTCCCAAATTCTTGTGCACCCCCAGCCTCAGCAGTGTGGTGGGATGAGAAAGCCTGGCTGCTGTGTAAGCACTGCTCAGCTAAAACAACCCCGACTTAGCAACACTGTTTCAGCAATTCCAAAATGCAGCTCCATATCATCTGCTATAAAAAAAAAAAGTCCATTCCCACTAAAACCAGTACACTAGTTCATTGTCCTCTTTTATTAAAAGTCAATGTTCTGCTACCTTCGTATGCCTATCTATTAAATGAAGTTGATAACATTTATTCTGTAGTTAATGATGAACTAGCAAATATAGTTTAAAAATACTGAGAACAAAGAAGAAATAATAGTGTAACTAGTAAAATACAGAGTGTTATCACATGCCTACTTATGTGTTAAAGAATTTTAAGGTATTGAACAAGGTCATGAGCTTTAACAGAAGGAAATTCTCCCACCTGATATTTCTGAAAGAAACAAGAGCACAATCAAAGCAGCTCCTAACAAAACAATAAATGTCATCCAAAAGCCCCCACAATTTCTGAGCTGATGGAAGAGAAATGTATACCAAATGAATTCCTAAAATCAATTACATTAAACTACAGTTATGGATAATATATTTGATTTCTTGTTTCATTTTTCTTTGCAGCTTTGTGATAGTAATTTTCATTTTTAGTCATGATATTTACTATTACCTATGCAGAAAAATAAAAAAAACTGGAAAATATGTTTGGGTACATATCCCTTGAAGACGATGTGCCAAAGTAAAGGCTTGTCTGAATGGTTTTACCCACCAGAAGAAGTTGCATCACTGGTTTTAGTGCTGCTCCTAGATAAGGGATATACTAGATTCAACTAAATTAATGTCACTGCCGTATTTATGCCACCATGATGGGGTTTAAATATCCTACCCATTTCCATGAGAAAGCATGCTGATGAAGAAAACAGAAACTGTCAGAAACACAATGGATTCAAATAGAGTGAGAGAGACCTAATCTCAATGTCCATTTATCTGGCATGTTTCATAATGACGCTTAATCTTAAGATCATAATTCTGTGTTTTATCAATTGTTTTGGCAGATTAATTTATTATGACTAGGGCAGCAGCATACTTTTATATATATATATGATGATACATGACTGACCTGCAACTCTTCTAATGTATTTGGGAACTGCTATAACTGTGTTTTACTGAGTATTATGAGCAGCATGAAACCAGTTAATACAACAGCTTTTGGTGAAGCAGTCTGAGGTACCCATGGAAACAGAACCTCGAAAATCTGAAACAGATTTATTTTTTCTTGCTCCATCCCGTTTACCTTTTAATTATTTTCTTGTCTATGCACAAATTTGCTGTTTTATGTGTCCAGAAAAGCTGCTGAATTAGAAATTTAAGTAATGTGCAAATAAAAAATGTCAGTAAAAAGGTTAAGTTAGTGTTAAGAAATTAGGAAAGAAATATTTCTACTGTTTTGGTCACTTAATAGAGAAGTTTTATTAAATGTACTACAATTTAGCTGACTTCATTCAGTGTTTTGAAGATAGTCTGTTGTTTAAAATGTATCTCTAAAAGCATATGTTTCAACTGAAACAAAAGTATGGTCCAAGAGTGGGCCCCAAAACAAGACTGTTTTTGTAGCATATGTTAGTGTTTATACAGAGTGTAGTACAAAATAGATGACTACTACAGTCCTTCAAATAACAGGTCTTACAATAAGATATTTCAGAAATTTTCCATTCAGCTATTGCCAGTAGAAATTCGCTTATCTGAAACACTAAATCAGTGAAAGGTGTTAAAGTTAAAAGTAATTTTCAACCACATTATACTAATACTAGCAAAAGCTTTTAAGAGCAATAGTGTTTAACGAGGACAAACAGATATTAACTGTACATGTTTGATGGCTAAATAACTTCTCCTAGTGTTAATACGCACCATTTGGCAGCAGCGCTATTTTAAGCTATAAATAATATATCTTAAGATTTTTTTGTTATGCACAATACTACTTGAAAAATATCATACCTTCTATAGGGAAGAACAGGGTGTAGAGATTTAGTTCCATTCTGAAATAGAAATTATTTAACCTTAAAATTAGTATAACACAGGAAAGTTACTAAGCTGCAGCAATGCAGTTGTTAAAGTTTGTCAACAGAGGTTTTTTGTCAGCAGAAAATTTTGTGTGCGTGAGAATACAGAGCCCATGAAAGATTCCTGACTGACACCCTTAGAGACTAAAGTCTTCAGCTAGGAGAATTCACTTGACCATTACTAGTTTTGTACTCCACTTATATAACAGTGTTAAAAAACAAAAAAGCAGAAATATGCAGATATTTCTGGTGAAACTAAACCTGTATATTTAGGAGTGAAACAAATCTTGCTCTTTCACTACACTGCATTGGAGGTAAAAATAAGTCATTCACCACAGAAACTATGTGGGAGCAAGGTTTTAAATGGTGATTTAAGCATAGTGAGTCTTCACCAGGGCCAGTTTCTGCTCACTTCAATAATTAGCAGGAAAAGCAGATAGGAAAAGTGAACAAGAAAAGCTAGGTCTGGAATACACTACATGGAAATGCCTGACAAGTCAGACTGTAATCTGGTACAACTTCAATAGCTCAGAAATAACAATAAATTAAGCAGGTTTTGCTTAACTATATAATAAAGCAAATTACATTATATTTGGTAGTCTCAGACCAGCGTAGCTGTTTTAGATGTCACTACTGATCTAAATATATCAATGTAAAAACTGAGTAAGTCATAGCAACACAATATCTGTATGTGGATCAGCAGAACAGGAAGCTATTGGAAGAAAGAAATTCGGCTTTAGAGAATTATATTTCAGCTTATCAGAGAAGCAATTATTGAGAGAATTCTGTTTGAAAGTGCAAACTTTGCAAGGCTTTTCTTAAGAGCTTTACACGTCTTGCATTTTTCTTCATTTGAAAAATTTGATTTACCAATTTTTTTTGTCAGTCAAACTGACTTTTGTATTTTGTTTGCACAGGTCAGAATAGTGGGATGGGATGCTCTGTTTGGATGTTCTGTGGTTTCTTATTTTATTCAAAGAACCACCTGTTCCTTCATGAACTGAAAATTTAATCAGTAGTTACTTTCTATATTAAACAAATTTAAAAAGAAAAGATAAGCTATTCATAACCATTCTCACTGCTATGCATATGTTATGGAGATGATGAATGGAAATATTTTTGCCATCTTGTGTAAGTCTGCGTTAACTGAAAGCTATTTTTTTCCACATTAAACAATTACAGCTGGAAAAGACAATATATGTTGGCTTATAAGGATGTGAAAACATCTTCCATGCTCTTTATAATTCCCCTCACTGTTTTATGAAATCACAGGACTTGTATTTTTGGATCTACTGCTTGATCCAAAGTGTCATAAATTTTATTTTAAATAATGAATGAATAAAAGTCATACTAGTTTAATATTACATTCATTAAATATGGACAACCTAAAATGTCCCAGCCATGGCATTTGAATACCTTATTATAGGATTTTGGTTGCTACCAGACATTCCTAAAATGGCATATGGAAGTTTACCATGCAGAACAGAACATCAAAGTCCAATATATTTTTCTGTAATTGTTTTATATAAATGCTCTTTCCTTGGAGATATTTTTGTAAATCATCTAAGAGGACTTGTAAATATAAACTTCTGGCAAAGTTTATTGAACTTACTTCCCAATCAGTGTCTCTTCTGAAGATACTTATTATGTAGTTTTAAACATGATTTGAAATACTCGAAATATAGCTGGAAGACATTTTATGGGAATAATTAGGTTAGGTCAACCCATTTTTCTTTTCATTTTGTATACTAGTTAGTTATTCTGTAGTGTACCAAATACTACAGGTTTTTGCCTGCCTTCTGATGTCTGCAGGAGATAGGAAGAAAGTGGAACTCCTCTCCCTAAAAGCCATTTTCACTTTTCATTCATTTTCAAATTAAGAAAAAGGGATAGAAAATCTCTAAAAGTGCCATTCATCAGTGGGACTGTAGCAGTTTTGTCCATGTAAGCCTGCCTGAAGTTTCAAGATGCAAATATACTGCTGTCATTATATCTAGAATAAATCTTTAGTGATTAAAATCACTTTTGCTACCAATTCAAAACTTCCTTTCTGTAGGTAATCAACAAAATGCTCCCTGTTTGAAAATGCTCCCATTGCTATATTTTTTTGACACAGAAATGTGAATAACTGTGTACATTTATAAAGAAAAAAGAACCCTCTGTAATGGTTAAGTTTTATTTTGGTGACTTTTCTAGGTGTTGCTCCCATACTTTATAGTCTTGAAATGTTAGTCAAAAAAAAAAATGTGTTTAGAAGGACTATTTGTAAGTGTTAGATAATTCAACATTTTGGATAGAAAAAACTTGGAAGTAAAATATTTTACCATAGCTGGAAATCAGTAAACATTTACTGTTCCCATTTGACAGTGATTCAAAAGGGATCTTTTCAGACTCTAGAGACAGCAATGAAGCCAAATGCTTTCACTGTTTCCAGGGACTAGAGCCCTGAACTGTTTATCTTTATTTTTAAAGAATAATGTCAAACCCTGTGCTCGGTTCAAGTTAGAAGAACTAAGTTCCTGTCTGTCTCATGATACAAATGGTTATTATAATGTTAACTTGAGCCAAGTTATTTTCCCCTCCCTTTTGAAGTTTTGGGAAAAGGATCCATTAATATGTCTTTCTTTCGCTGATTTGGTTTCTTGTTCTCTTCCACATTAAGAGTAATTACTTTCCCACAACCTGGCCTCTTTTGATGAGGACTACTGTTTTCCAAATGTAAATGGTTATTGATTTGCCAAAAATGGTCTAATTTAGAAGTCTAAGAGAGTTTCACAGCTGGGAAGAAATTCTAAAACTGGCCAAGTCATTCATACTGCTCTTGGCAGTCACAAATGCAAAGCAAAGACTGATTTTAGAACTTGTTTTCCAGTCATTTATATTTTCATGATTCTGCATGGGTTTAATACTGGGTATCAATTACGAATATATTTTAAATTTAGAGTATAGATTTGTATTACAATATTAACCATCCACAGTGCCTTTTCATGTTCAAAATCTCACAGCAAGAAATTAATATTTTTGTTTTTCCCAGATTGGTGGACTTGCACGTTGTATAATTTTGTGAGAGATTCCTATATTAGTGGCCTTATTGATACCATTATTAATATTTTTGAAGGAAGATTAAATTACTGTTTTGAAGGAATAAATGTGGCACAGTTTCTTCTTCTCTGTTTTTAGATTTAAAAGTCAAAATGTGTTCACTATTCTATTGCATAGAAATGAACTCTTGGAATAGCACAGTTAGCTCAATGTCCCTCTTGGAAATTTAAAACATTTTCAAGTAACTGATGGTATCAGAATATGGCCACTATGGAATCAAAAATACTCTGATCTGGGATCCTACAATTCTGATCTATTCTTATATAAGACAGATCTATGGAATTTTCTAATTCTAGTGTTGTAGTACCTATGCCTTTTTAAAATTGTATAATGATCAAACATAGGTCATAGGAATGTTGTGGTTAAAATTATGAAAACATATGAATTCCTTTTTCAAGAGTGATTTAGAGGAGATAATAACTGATATGTACATAAATGAAGACACTTCAATAAACATTTTGGAGGATATTCATGAGCATCTGTTTATGTCCTTCCTCTTTTAGAATTTGGCAGTTGGCTTTAAATATAGTTAGGTGCCTGATAATGTTCTAAGCATCTAACATGTCTGAAATGGTGTCCTGCAAAACCTGACTGTGAAAAACCAGTGAAGCTGGGATTCAAAGGATAGATCAATCCTCAGCCTTGGTTAGAAATCAATAAATATACACTTTGACACACCATGTGGCATTTTTCTTGCTTCTTGATCTCTTATCCTTTAGAGATGAATCTATAAACCTCATTTAGTATTGAAAGTAGTTAAAAATGAAACATGGTTATTGTGATGTTCGAGCCATCACAAAGTTCTCAAATTATGCTGAGTGGGTTTCATTACAGGGAGCTTGGTGCCTTAATCTCATATAGAGGGAATTAACAAGTGTTAGCATGCTGGCTCATGGGAAATGTAAATCAACTGATAGAACTGGAAAATAAAAAAGTTAAATTCTAGCTTTCTTCTGGACCTGAGCAGCTATTTCAGTTCAGTGCCCCATTAAAATGAGATTCAGAGCTTCAGAAAAAAATGCATTCATGTTTCATTGTTCTACATAACTGCAACTGCATAGCAGCTCAGTTACTGGGCCTCAAGAAAAAAATTATTCTTTACAAAAGGTGCCTGCTTTCTCTCTTCCTGATGACAGTTAGCATGGCATAAGGAACATACAGTTTCATTCAGAGGCAAGTGAGAAGTCCTAAAACCTTAGCTATGGGTTTAGAGTGATCAACTGGCAAGAAGATTCCTAGGCTACATACATGCTAATACCTGGAACTAGCTTTAATATGGTCTCAGGTAGACTGAGACTTGTATGTATACAAGTACATTTGAGGTCCAAATCTCCACTCCCAGAACTCCTTACAACTTTTACATTATAGAAGAATGAAATTATTGAGAAAGAAAGAAAGAGAAAGAGAAAGAGAAAGAGAAAGAGAAAGAGAAAGAGAAAGAGAAAGAGAAAGAGAAAGAGAACCCCATGGTGGTTGAATTAATGTGTTAGGGTTGACCAGTCTTACAAAAGTACTGTAAATCCAGCTTTTCATGGATTTTCATACATAACAACACACAGGTTAGGATCAGTCTTTCTGTCTTTAGAGATCTCCAACACAGATGTCTACACCTGTTCTCACAAGTCCAGGCCTTCTCTGTATGAATTGAAAAAACTTTTAGAATGAGATTAATAATCTCATTCTAAATCCCATGTTAGATTACACAATGAGGAAGAACTGTGTTGCAAAGTACCTCTTTTTCTCCACTAACACAGAGAGGTTTTAAGATAAGCTTAGAAGTAGGCATCTTTTCCAGGCTCTTTGAATGCCACATCCACCTTGGAAGGGAAATTAGCTGTTATAACATCAGGTCAAATTCAATTATATGCTGGTGGCAAGCACACCTATATATTCTTCAGTGCATCATATGCAAAAAAAACAGCTCTAAGCATTAGACTGTTACCTGCTTGTTTCCCACAGCTACTCCAAATCTAGCTGGTTGTCTAGACTGGAAACACAGGACTTCCCAGCTGTGTGTTTTGTGTTTTTGAGTCTGGCTAATCAGAATTAACTATGTTCACAAAGACCTAATATATTAAAGAATTTAGGCTAATAAGCCTGACTTTGACCATCACACGCTGTAGAGAATTCAGACTCCTTAATTAACTGACCACAAGAACAATTCTGAAGAACCAGGAAGTGAGTAATAAAGAGAAGCTGGGGGTATCTGAGGGTATCTGAATCTGAAAAATTACTGGCCAGATGCCAAGCTAGGTATTTTCCTTAGCTCCCTGTGTAGTTTTTCACTATCTTCTATTTCACTTCTTGGGTAGGTGACTGCCCATCACCTTGTCTGTGAAAAGATTTCCAGTGCAAAGTCTATTTGTGCACAAGGCTGAATATTAGCAGTGATGGGAAGACCTTGGGATTTTAGGTATTGCAGGAATGAATCTTCAGTAACCGTCTATCTTCAAACTACTGGCCTTGGATGTAGTGTTGCTTACACAATATCATGTACCGATAATTTCACTTTTCTGTGCTAACCTGGTGAACACATGGATTTTTCAGGTATGGTTTGCTAGGCTAAAAAACTACATTTTCAACAATACCACTGATGTACAGAAACTATACTTTGTTAATGCTTTTTAAAATCATCATTTCCTTATGTCTCCTCCTTAGTAGCTGCCTATTCCACTGTACTTTCAGCTAGTAAAAATCCTCCCAACTCTTGTTCAAAGTATTTATGGTTTGACATTACCAATATGCTCAGATATCTGACAACTTATGTGATGCTGCATTTTGTGAAGGTAAAGTGAAACATACAGTGTAATTATTCAAGCTCAGTTTGTCAAGAAAACAAGCATGTTATGCATCCATAAATGATTGTATCCCACATCAGAAGTAACCAGACAGAAAACTGTGTTTGTGTACTGTACTGAATCTGGGTATGTGAAAGGATAAAATAATTGCTCTGGGGAGTACAGAACATGTTCAAATTCAATTAGTATTGCAATTCATTAGTATTGCAATTGCCATAGAAGAACGTCAGCAAAGGCAGGAGTTCCTACCACTATTAAATTCCACAGGTTTCAGGACTGATCATAACATGACAAGGGGAGAGGTAAGACTATATACCAATTTATTTCAGTTGAGATCTGTGACTACATAGGAACTTATAGGGGTCGGGACCTGCTTAGGCTAGCAGAAACCCCTGGGCCGGTGCTGACGGGACACTGGCAGGAGAGAGCGTGGCTCCCAGACCGCCAGCGCGGTTCCCACAGCCCACCTTCCGCCCAGCCCCAGATGGATATTTCTTCTCACCAGATTGAAGGAGGGAAATCCAACTGATTTATTGCAAGGTCCAAAGGTGATGGAAAGGCACAGGAGACAAAGTTAGGAAGGGGGTGCGGTAAATCTGGGGGCTGTGGGATAAGGTAAACAATCTAGCTGGAGGACACTAGGGCGAATTCAGAGTTCATCGGAGGAGGGTCCAGTATATATACACTGCAGTGGGTAGGAGGGGTTGAGGGATACATGATCCAATCAGGAAGGTTCGAGGGAAGGGCTAGACTGGGGTGAAAATGTACATACCAAACAGAATGGGAGGAAAAAGGGTTTTGCAGGAATAACCAATAAGAGAAGCAGGGTATATGGGCTGATCTGGACAGAGGGTGAATACAATAGAGTGCTTTAAGAAAATGGATATAAATGTATCAAAATACACAGAAGGGAATTCTGTGGAGAGGCATGGGAGAATAACACAGTGTATCTCCTAACTCAAACAACCACACTTTCCCAGGGCATTCCAGGGGTCCCTCTAACACCCCCATCCCCTACAAGAACTTATTTTAGATTCCTCACACTGTACATCCAGTTGTCTTTTAGTGTATTCAGTCTCATTTTTGCAGGCTTATTATGATTGAACAGATAAAGTTTGAGTTAATATGTTCTGCAGAAATCAGTAATATTTTCTTGAATATAGGCCATTACAATTCACCTTAGCTTCTAATATTGTTGTTTTGACATGTTGTTTTGACATGTGGTTATTTTTATCCATGAAGCAAAGCCCCAGGACACTACACCACGAAAATAAATTAATTTCCTTAAGTCTGTTTTGACCAAACAGATTTACATTCAGGTTTCTTGGTGAACAGTTTATATATTCTACACTGAAGATGAAAAGCAGGTTTTGTGCTTGGCTGCTTGGTTATGCTGAAAACGACAGGCATTTAGTAATAGGTTTGTAAGGATCTAAATCACAGAAGTTCCACCTTGATTTTGGAGCAGTTTTCTTGGGTTTTTTTTGCTGTCCTCTTGCATGAGCATGTAAATCGTCATATTTCTTGTACACATTCACAGAAGGACAATACAATATTTTTTATACTGTGACTGGCTGCATTGAAATACCAAGTGAGATGAGAGGTGGTGTTTCTCTACATTAGAGATATGGGGCACTTCCCTGTTAGACACTAATCCCATTGCTGTGATGAGGTTCAGCTGTTCAACCCTTGTGTGCCCGAAGCCGCCTCTGCTGAAAAAAATCCTGTGTGCTTTTTTTAGCTTTGGAACTATAGGAACACACTAGAAATACAAACTTCACTTCAGTTCTTATTCTATCTATGAGAATTTCAATCTAATTGATCATAAAAGTAATGTTGTCTGAAGTAGATCCTGTTTTGCTTCAGCAGACACATATACTTCAGTTCTCCTATGTTGACAAGGATCTCCCTCTTCTGGCTCACTACTTGTATTTTTTCGAGGACATCCAATATATTTTATACTTGTTTAGTACCTAGACTTTGTAGATGTTTTTATAAAACTTTTTTTGTCTGCTTTTTTGAAATTATAGATAGAAATAAGAGAAACAAAGCTTAGATATAATTTTCTGCATCAGTTTCAATACCATTTCCTAAGGAATTCTTCATGTTCAGGATTATTACATATGGGGGAATTATGGATCTTTCTCTAAAGTCCATGCGTTGTGAATAAGTTGTTACATAGTTGCTGCAGTTACAGACAGAAAATCCAAAAGGGGTATGAAGACCTAAAGTTTGTATTGTCTCAAAAGATACAAGAGAAAATACAGCACATGAACACCAGCAACAAAAAACCCAACCAATCAAAAAAGTAGACTGTAACTGAAATACTAAATCTGCAAATAGGTAGAAAATAATGGCTTTGAGGAAGCAAGGAAGGAAGGAAGGAAGGAAGGAAGGAAAGAAGGAAAGAAGGAAGGAAGGAAAATAATCTTAGCTAAGTACAGAAAATAACATTTTTTTGCCATAGTATGATGTCCTTTGAGTACCTGTTTTTTCCCAGTGTACTGTGAGAGAACTCACATTAACATTTCTTTAATTAACTCACTCAACATTTCTTTATGTGACACAAGTTTTTTTTTTAATTATTATATTTGCATTGTATTTACCAGAATATCAGTTATTTGTCTTTTACACGACTCTTTTTTAGACTTGGGGTTTTTTCCACTTGCAGGTATTGCAAGGAGTTAAAAGAGAATTATTTTCTGCTAACAGTACTGAAGTGTTTCTCAAGGGTAAAAAACTAAGTGCCAAGAGGTTAGTTCCACTGAGAGTCAACTGGGAGTGCAAAATCATATTTCAGTATTGCTGCTCTTGTCTTTTTGTTGTGTATTATATCAACTGGACTGGACTGATAATGCTCAATTGGAAAAGGAAAAGGTTCAGCTGATGTTGCCCTATCCTGATGACATGAGATAACACTCAGAAAATGTGCAGTATGTTCTGATAAGAAAAAAAAAAAACAAGGGTAACCTTTCACATTTGTCCCCTTTGGAGTCCAACGATTATTTTACTGGAATACCAGATTTAGCTGATAATGGTACTTCCCTATTTATGTATTTCTTCAGAAGGAATATTTTATCAACACTCTTGAGAGCAGAGATACCCTTTCACTGATATCACATAAATGGAAAAGAAAAATGTCAGCTATTAGCATTTGTATAACTGAATAGCCCAGAGATCAACATAGCATTTCCAGATTTCATACAAAGAAATTAAAGTGCTGGCAGCAGCCTCACCTTCTTTCTCATGTCTCTTGGAATTCAGTCTTCCTCTGAAATTCAAGGAATTATCAATTTGTATTCCAGTGTTATGATTGTAGATCTCTCTCTGTAGAGGTGAAAGGATTCACCAGAAACAGGGAATTCTTTGTATACTGTTCTCTTTTTGAAAAAAAAATGCTTAAACTTGGCTAATTTTCTGCATACATATATTAACATTGACTTTGGAAGAAAAAACATGCTTGCTGGATATTTTTCAGATGTGGAGCAAACAGGGATCTTTCTGGCTATGGATCTGTAAAATGATTTGATTTTTTTTCTGCAGTTTACTCCAGAGATTTGCAAGTTGGTTATCAGGAGTGCTGTGTGAATGGACATCACAAGATGGTTTATGACTACTGACACAATTAGGTTAAGGAAAATAGAACAAGTTTTGTAGCAGTCCAGATATTTCCTGGAAAGCTGAAAAGTTTTCTAGGAAAATGTAAATCATCTTACTTTTAAAGCCTGGATATATCTAAAAGGAACCTGCCTGACTCTGACCTCAGGAGCAAGTTTGCAGTTTTCAGTTAAGTAACAGGGACAGAAACAAGTCTTCCAACCTGAAAATAATATACTAAATTTTTTTGAACACCCTCCTGATGTTAATGCAGTATCAAGTAAGAGCATATAAAGGTTAGAACCAGATTGTATTCTGTGATGCATAAGTACACAGGAAGGCCTGAATTTACTGTCTTCAATTATTGATTAATCTAATTTAAGTTAATGGACAGAAAAATGCAGTGCAGTGGAAAGGTTTGAGGGAATTTTATAGAATTGAGATTTGTTTAGTTAGCCATTAAAATGTAAATAAACAACTAATAGAAGTTCTATTAAATGCCAATGACTACTATAATATGAACAATCATTTTAGATGGAGATTGTGAGCTAGTGGATAACTTTTCCTTTACAGCAAATCATTTTAGTACCTTTGAACAGATATATACTGATATAGTTGGTTGGAGTTCCGTGTATGACTTTGCAACTCTCAGACTAAGTATTAAAAAACAAGGAAATAAAGTGATTTTCTGACACAGAGTTTAAAATCTAAAAATTTCGCATCTTGTTTCAGCTTAGTAGTGAATGCTGAGCAACAGATTAACTTGGCAAAATATCTTCCAAAGTAGTTAGTGGTAATGTTTTATAGTGTTTAGAGTATGGAAATCTTTATGTCATTTCTGTTAAGTCAATGTATTTTTATTTTTCTTTCATGTAATTCTAATTTTAAAAAAATCATTTTCTAGTAAGAAGTGCAAGAACAGTAAGAGAAAGATGAAAAATCCATTAAGAAAATATAAGCTTTGTCTCTTCTTTTTAGATTTTCTGAAAAGCTTTCATTATCTTCGGTGAGTTTAACTGAACCACAGCCTCAAATTTTTGGGCTGAAAACAATCTGGACATTTTATCCAGGAAATCATTTACACACAGTTTTCCTGTTCTCTATTCCCACAAGTACGCTTAATTTCACCTGCTCAGTGAAGTCATTAAACTGCAGCACCTCTCTGGGTAATTTATTCTATTATTCAGCTGTGTTCACTGTAAAAATACCTCTTCCTGATAGCTAATCTAAATTTTAAATTCCAAGCCATTTTTCTTTGTTTAATGGCTCTGAATCTCTACAAGTAGGTTTCTGCCTAGTATTTGACTAGGCTATTAAAAAAAAAAAAAAAAAAGGTGTATTTTTAAGAAAAAATAAATAGGTCTCATTGTATATTAGTTATAGGCAACCTCTCCTCTTTCATTTAAACTTACCATGGTGAAGCCTAGAACCTTCTTTTAAGGCCTTGACACATTCAATGTCTTTTAGAGGAAAGAATGACGTAGTAGTGGCTTATTAATAAATATTATGACAGCCCAAGAGCATCCTCTGGCAAAGACATCTCAAGGAGAAACAAGAAAGGACTTTAGATGTTGTCAACAAAGTAATGGAAATGACTGGGAGTTATAATATGGAAACAGGCTAAGGGCATAAGGAATAAAAGGATTCAGGCAAAAAATATAGGAATGGACACAGCAGTTTACCCCCTCAAACAAGCAAAGAAATAAACAATCAAAAAGTACAAAGTGTGTGAAAATCATCATTGCTAAAAACAGTTCTAATACTGTTTTCTAGTGGATAGTGTGAACATTTTGTTCATTAGCAAGAATACATTAGATCTTTGTTATTCTTTTCTAAATAATGTGACTTTCTCTAAAACATTGTTGATGGCATTCTTAGTACTTCTATGCCATTTTCATGTAGAAATTAATTTTTATTTTTCATTTAAACATTTATATATCAATGTCTTTACTTTTTAAAATATCCTGTGTTGGATATAATCTATCTAAATTACATTCCTCCTCTGTTTCATCTTTTCAGAGATTAACACAATTTATATTCTTCATAGATGCTCACACTTCAATTTTTTTAAGGGTTTTTTATGGGGTTTTTTTTTATGTTTGTTTGTTTTCTGTAGCAATTGTTAAAAGCAACTGCTCATAGCAATTTAATTTCATTTGGCAATCACCTTTAGAATTTTGGTGATTAACATGACAGATACTCAATGGATCCAAAAACTCTTCCACTTTTATGCCTTACAACACCTCTACCTGAAACTACTATTTTTTAACTTGAAATTAATATTCCTTTCTCTGCGGTTTTATCTCATAATTCTTTTTTTTTTTTTTTTTAACAAGAGGAAAAGTAGTAGTGAATAATCATAGGCATTTTTGTTCAGGCAGCAACATATGTGGGGAAAGTAATTTTACCCACTTGAGAAGTTTGCTGTTCTAATGCTTTTGAGAGGCAAGTATAAGAATATTCTTTCTTAGGCACCATATGACAAGGAGAAAATAATAAGAAAATAATAAGTTATAATAAGGGCTGTTTTGCTATCCATCTTTGTAAAACTTAGTGGTGGTTTCTGTATGGTTTTAAATTATTCTAAAACATATTTATAGTCTGGCACAAAGCCACACTGTCTTCAGTGCCTTCGTATCAGACCTCTGGTGAGTCAGACAGGACACAATTACTTAGTTGAGTGCCAAGGTTCTGCTGTCTTTTCTGAACTGTACGACCATTCTTCTAAAGGGTAAAAGCTCAGTAGAATTACCAATAGAAATTACTTCCACACATAGACACACTGCAGGAAGCTACATTTAGAGCAAGAGAAAGGGGACAGCAGGTTGGGCCCAAAGCCTGAGGCTTTCACAGTCTTGATTTCTACTTTGACTTCCCCATTGTCATTGCTAAGCCCTCAAAACAAAATTTTTGAGCACAAGCTCTAATTTTCCCAGCAGTGGAGCTAAGACAGCAATTCCTAGGACTCCACATCTGCTGAAACCCCCCTTCTTATTCTTTTACTTCCCACTCACGTATTTTCTGGATCTTTCAGCTCTGTGAAATTTATGGGGTTCAGGTTCACCACATGACTGTCCTGACTGTTCTTGTCCTCCCATTTAAGAAGAAACGATTACTTGCATTGGAGATTTAGGAGGTGTAGTGGTCCCAATGCAAGCTCTATTTTTGATTCTCTGACAGTTATATCTGACTGATTTTTTCAGATTTTTTATGTGATTTTGGACATAGATTTCATCCTTTTTATAATAAAATTTACCCAAAGCCTGAAATAATTGTATCATTAGAAATCCAAAATAAGGAGAGAGTTAACAAGATGAATTTTTGAGCTAATATTAAATTAATAAGCTCATTTAATATGTACTGGGACTTTTAAATGCTCTCTGCTCTCAACTGGTTTTAGAAGAACAGGTGAGGCATTTTAAAGTGATTCCTCACCATTACTAGCAGTTAAAAAAAGATTCAGAACAAAAACAAATACACTCTTAGAGGAAAATATTTCTGATTTTGATTGTGGTCTCTCCAGGTAAACAATTGAGCTATTCCTCAAAACTAGTTATTTAACATGGTTTCTTTATCCAATAAAGTTTTATTGCCCGTGGTTTCTGGTTATATATTTTGTGTAGGAGTATATAAATTAAATCACATAGACTTGAAGGGATTATGAAATAACGTAGTAGCTAAGATTTCACCATGAAAAAGTAAATGGTTGAAGAAAAGATTGAATAATCAGAAACATTTAGTATCATTCAGGAAGAGGTCAAGCAGGAAATCCTGAAAGGAGAAAGGCAAAGACAATGGCAGAGTATCGAGCTACTACAAAATATTTTATTATCACAGCATTGTTTTATAGCATCTTACCATTACTCTGGAATATCTTAAAATAAATATTATGAAGTTTTGTAAATATAGATATTTAGTTATTTTGAGTAAATTTTTATCTGACACTAAGTATTATCAATATATTCTTTGTTTCTGAAGGAAAAAAAAATCCAATATGCTATCAGTTTATTTACCAGCGATAATGTTAATTATAGCAATGAGTAACCCACCAGTCAGGACAATGCACAGGTCAATACTGAGAATATTAACATCTCTGTGATTAAAAATCACTATGTGGGTGTGGCTTAGGCAGCTTTGATAACAGAAGAAAAAAAACTTAATTTTGTTTCTGCAGTAATTAAGTCAGTCACTGAGATTTGCATAGGTATTTAAATTAGCCTATAAAGTGTGGCTGCCACCTTACAGTCCTACAGACATAAGGGCAGTAGTGTCCAACAGCCATGTACCTCTTGAATGTAAAACTCAAATCTCATTATTGTTTACATCATCAGAATGCTTTTTCCTTTCCCCAGAACTATCTTCAAACTTCTGTTTGATTTATGAAAATTGTAACCAAACCAGTAAAAAACACAGGAACAAAAAACTACTTCAAAATTAACATATATTCGTTCTCACGTATCCACTATCAATCAGTCCTCCAAAGCCTTCTCTGTGCAAAAGACAAGGATCAAAGGCACTGTAGAAGGAAAATTGAATTAATATTAAAAAATGAAGTGAGAAAACATGCCCTAGGGACAAAAATGGATAGAGAAATAAATGGGTTAACACCCCCACTCTCCTCCTAAAAAAACTCAACCAGACTAAAAATCAAGACCCAAAACCCTAAAGGTTACAAGACCCAAATGTCAAAATTCTACTTCTGGTAAGAATTAGCTTGCAGTGCCTAACATAAAATTTAGTCATTGGTTTGATTGCATTCAAGTAGCTACAACAATGAATTTCAACTTGCTTAACAGAATTCATTATTGCTTCTGTTTTAGGGCATGTTTTGTGGTGAGACAAAAACTGGCGGAAAAAAACCTGGCATTAACATAAAGGTGTTCTCCATTTGGAAGGTCAGAAACTGACATGGTGGAGAGTTTCTTGCACTCAAGGATCATCATCTATTTAAAAACCCCACTGTGAGATACTAAAGCTCTTGGATGCCTGCTGGTACATTCAGTGCAAAATGGTGAAGTCTGAAGGCTCTCTCAGCTGGGCATGCTGAGATATAGTCAGTCCCCAACCCAGAGGAATTCCTTTATGCAGCAAAACTGAGGATACTGAAAAGATTGGGGGAAAAAAAGCTTTTATTTATCTCAGTGCTAACCTAAATGACAGCACTCTCATCAGCCCATTTAAGTCAGTAAATCATATTATGGCAGTCAAATGGGACAGAATCGGTCAGAAAAGCTGAATTGGATTTCCCAGGTATCCATTTCTGAAAAAAGGAAACCCATAAGACCCTTTGCCATGAGTCCAAGTCCATACAGCAAATTGAAACAGCTTGTTCTAAATTTCTTCTGAAGAGGAATCAACCAGTGGGTGTCTCAATGTACAAGATTTGAAAGAGTAATAATTTTAGAATAAATTAAATTTACTTAATTTTTTTTTAAATTCAGGAGCTCCTTACAGTATGCACCTTTAATGAAATCATTAATTCTTCTCCTGGAGGTCTGCTTCTCCCCCCAGGTGTGCAAGTTTTAAAGCACAGTATCTACACCATTTGCAATAGACTTTTTTTCCAGTATACTTCAGTGTCAATAGTGGAAAAAGAGCCAAGTTTTCATATAACCTAATGGAGCTTATCAAAGTAAAATGAGTGTAACACAACACAGATTTTGCTCTGTGTTTAAACAAAGTTAAATATTTAATTTTGTAAAATTGTCCCATTTTTTGACATTTCTTAAAAAACAGGATAACGTAAGAGGTACTGTTTTACAGAGAAGTGACACCTAGTTTGGTGAAACAGAGACACAGAGTCCAGTAGTGTGGAAAGGCAAATGCTTACAGAAAATACATCACACCACTGCTTAAGCTACAAGAAGAAGAAGTGAAATTGTTCCATAAGAAGCTTGGGACTGCAGCGAAAGCCAGCACTTATCTCATTGTGTTCTCTTTATTCTCACAGTAGCCCTCAAAGGCTAACCATTTCACCCACTCATTTTTTCTGTAGAGCAGCATGCAGCAGTTAATTATTTCTACTTGGCAATCTTCTTTTTTTCCCCTACTCCTTCTATTTCCTGAACTATTAACAACTTTTTCCCCATAGAAGAAAAAAAACCATCAGTTTGCATGGTTTTTTTCTGAACATTAGATACATTGAGAACAATTTTAATACATTATTAAAAGCAGGAATAATAATTTTCTGAGTTCCTTATAAAACACTTAGTCAAGACATTCTTTTGTTAAATACAATGGTAAAGGAAACAGGCTTAGTATCCTTTCAGTTGGAGACCGTTCTGCGTACCACAGACAACAGGTTCCTTAGAACCTGCAAATTACAGCCTTGTCAGTAATTTCCTGTGAACAAAATAATTTTGATCATTCAGTTTTATTCTTTTCATTTTTACCTGCCTTCTAGTTCTGATTATTTGAGATTTTTTCTTCAGCTTATTCCCTTACTCCCCTCAGTCCTCTTAACCAGATCCCACCTCTTTGACAACCAATTCAAAAGAGTCAGCCTAAGGTGTGGCTTCACATTTTACTTTATCCAATAAAACTGTCAATTGTCAATGAAAGAGGTGATCTTTTTTTTCTCTTGGTCTCCCATGCAGGCCACCTAATCAATCAAAGAGAAAAGAACCCAAATATGTATTTATTCACACACACACACATGCATGCACATGCATGCACACACAGAGACACACTCTGAACAAGTTCATACAGACAGAAGATCTGATATGAACAAGAGGTTGGAATAAATGTTGTTAGGCCTGAGAAAGCTAAAGAGGGCAATATGATAAGTCATGGTCCTCTCATATAGTCAGATACATTAGATGATGTGAACATAATATGAAAATGCATCCTTGTCCTGAGGATGGCTGGGATGGTGTTAACATTCTTCATAGTAGCCCATACAGTACTGCTTTTCATTTGTGCCTAAATAACTGCTAAAAAAACTCCAGTGTTTTGGCTATCATAAGACTGTGTTCACACAGCATCAGAACTTTCTCTTTTTCCCTCCCCAGTAAGTGGACTGGGAGTGGGCAGTACACTGTGGAGGGGTGACCACTGGGACAGTTGACACAAACTGTTCAAAGGGATATTAATTCCATGCCATGGGTTTTCATGATTAAAAATAAAGCAGAAGATGGTGGGTGGCATTGTGGGTTGGCTTCCAAGGTTCAGAGAGTTGCCGGGCATGTCTGTTGGAGACAGTGAGTGATTTCCTTTGTTTAATTTTTTTTTCCTCTTTCCTTCACCTATGCAGTTGGCTTGAAAGAAACTAGACTAACATTTGAATGGATTTTCCACAGTTCAATTTTTCAACACAAGAGCTATGACAATAAAAGTGCTTATGCAAGCTTTGAAACAAACCATTATTGGAAAAAACCCAAAACAAAACAAGACTAAAATTAAGCAGCAAACCAAACCAAACAAAAAACCTCCTGAATATAAAATTTCTTTTATTTGTATTTTCCACAATGCTGTTCAATTTAATTCACATTAAATTCAGCATGAACTTAGCGTGAAATTAGGGTCATCATAGATTTTCAGACCTGAAGTACTTGTTCCAGACATTTGGTATTTGCTCCTAGGATAAGCTTTAACTATTATGTTTTTGTGAAGTCTCTTGAGCTATCTTAAGAATCAAAGTCAAACCCACAAATTACACTTCCATTTTGTATCATGAGGGTTCCTTCTGGACATCTGATAATAAGACCTTTGAATGCTCCAAACTGAATTTGAAACTGAATGCATCTACAAAGCAGTAGGTAAAACTGGAAATAAGTACTTAGCAGCTGATGGAACTCCTGCCTAAATAAAGACTGTTTGTTACAATATTATTCCTTCGTGGCTCAAAATAGATGGTTCTGTGCACATCCAGTCTTTCTACAGGCCTCTTATTAGATAGCATCACCACATTTTGTACATTGTTGAACTTTGCTGTTCTTCAACTACAAGCACCAATTCACATATTCTTGTTCACATCTTGCCCTGGCTTGTCAAGAGGTACGTAAAACCAGTTAAAGCTTTTTAACCCTTAAGCTCTGGTGTGAAAATAAAACACTTTTCTTCACTATGCCTTCAAACAGAGAACCCATAAGAAAGAACATACACTAAGAACAAAATAGTTATTTTATACACTTAAAAATAATGAAGTACAATGTTATATATTACATTTTAACATTCTTATTCCTTGCAAAAAGGAACAGGATGTAATACCTGTACTGATGTCACTAGACTGTCAATGCAATTGAATCAAAGAAAGTGCTTTATGTTAATAAACATGTTATAACAAATGACATGTCTAGAATCTATGCAGATAATAATACTTGTTTTCCACCTTGAAATAAAACTGTAGGTACATCATTTTCTAAGCATTTGGCAAAAATTCCAGACATATGTAACATAACTGCCACTACATAGTTTTATTTGCAAAAAGATTCACACAACTATTTTCCTTGCCAGGTCTCTGATTTTGAATGAAATTATACGTTAAACAACTTCTAAATTCTAAAGAAGGTTTCTAAATTCATAACACCAGCTGTGCCCTTAATTTTATAACTTAAACTTCTTTAAACTGAAATCAAAGCCTAAATCCAAGAATTCATCTGCTTTAAACTCTAAGTATCTGTGCACTTCATTTCATTGATGTCAGTTCTTTGCTGTAACTCTGAATAAGAAACAGGATGTTTCTTTCTTTGTCAGATAATAAAAACAAGAACATAAAACAACTGTAGGATCTCATTGTAATTCTTGGCTTGCAGTAAAGTTTTGAATAATGTCATCTGATCAGAACAACAGGCTATAGAAACAGGTTTGTGAAGAAGATTGCTTGTAGTTATTCATTGTAGGTATCTTTTGCAAAATATATCTACTTGTCCAATATATAGGTATATGAGGCACAAAAGACAGATGTTTTCAGCTTCTTATTTAATGCCTGTGAGGATAAGATGTATTTTCTCAGGGATATGACAATCTAGATAAGTGACATACAGTCGAATTTTAATATCAGATCAGAATTTTTTTCTGATTTAGGAGCTACACAAAAGATAACTTCATTTCTCCTGGTACAATCCAATTAACTGGTTTTAACATCATAATACATGACTGAAATTATACGGAATAGATTTTATGAGACAGATTGTATTTTATTTCCTTTGTCTGAACATGATATAGCATCCAAGGTATGCCTATACTAATGAGATGCAGTAGGAGTGCCATTTTATAATGATTATATTAACCCTTAAACCTAATGCCTAATTTCTACAAGAGGCTCCCAAGAGTTATCTGCAAGTTACTTATCCACAGAGGTATGAATATTCAATGGGATATTTATATAAATATCAGAAAATCCAAGTTCTCAAATGCATTGAAATCCACATAGTATTTTAGAGGACCTAGAAGGAAGACTTTGTTCCCAAGTGAGTTCAATTAACCACTATTTGTCTATATGAAGTTCAAGGAAAAAAAATTGAAGAGAAAACAATCCTTCAATATGGGCACTATCTTCATGACAAGCCTACATTCCCCTCTCCACACACCAAAGAGAAGAAAAGGAGGAGGAAAAAAACCTCTGCCATTACTTGGCAAATACACATTTTAATGATTTCAACACATAATGCATCATCAGAGGAAGAAGAGACAAAACATGTCCTAAGCTGCAACGCTGGTGAGAGACACCCCACAGACAGACCCAGGCTTGGTGTAACAAATTTAACTTGTACCCCCGCATCTCTCAAGCAAAGGCTTGGAGGTATGAAACAAACTGCCATCTGCCCTCCACTCACAGGGGGAGGGAAGAGATAAGGAAATCTGGAGACAAAACCCAGCCACTTTGTATATCTTTTAATGGTAGGACACACCTATTGCCTAGAACAAAACCTAAAATTATATTTCCCAAAACTAGTACTCTATTAAGAGGATCACTGTAATGAAAAGTGTCCAACCAGATTCCCTCCTCTAGGCGTTACTTCTTACAGAGACCAATAAAGCTAAGTGTCCACAATGCAGTTAAAAATAGATAATAGCATTGGTAAAAAAACCTAGCCATTGGCTTTATCACGTATCTTTTTTATACATACAATTTAAAAACCTTTCAGTAGAAAAACAGAAGTCCAGTTCTCACCTCAAAGACTGTCAGAGGCAAAAACAAATTTTATGCTGTCTCCAAACTTCTGTTTAGCTTTAGTTCTTATGCAAAATAACTTCTTTCAGTTCACAGCTCATAGAAGGGAAGGATAACAGCCATCTACATATGGAGACAAATAGCTGGTCAAAAGGATCCTGATCAAAGGATTTCTGGCATTTGAGTTCATCCCAACATTTTAACAGCTTAAAAACAGTTGTGGTTTCCTGGTGTTTCTCATACCTTGAAGGTCAATTGTGTCTTAGTACATAAGTGCATCAGGCTGAGGAAAAAATATTGTGTCATCTAATTGCCTATTTTAGAAAAAAGCACAGGTTAAATATTTTTATCAGGGAGAAAGAGATTGATAAGTTGCTTGAAAAATAGGAATAGCTCCAGTCTGCATATAGAATCCTCCACAGGTGTGGGCACAGTATAGTTCATGGTTCAAGGTTTGTGAGTTGACAGGTTTTATTTTTTTAATTTGACAGCAGATGCTAGGTTGTATCACCAGGAAAAACTAGTGAGTATGAGCTGGTATTTAGGGCAGCTGTCCTTTTAGGAGGAAACTCGGTTCAGTTGAATTATTAATTGGTGTCATCAAAAGAGTAATGCAGACTTTCTAGCTCCATCATTTAAACTGCTGTTTTTTCAAATTATTCAAAATCTGTTAAACTATGAAATGAATATATACATCATCTGCAAATACTTCTAACCATTTAGCTGACTATTAATGCCTTTCTTGTAGATGAATCTGTATCAGTTTGAAGGCCTTCGCCTTTTATTTCTGTTTGTTTGGCTGTTTTGTTGGGTTTTTTCTTCTACCACAGAAGGAACTTTTAAAAGTATGCCACAAAGGCTATATTTTGCCTTGTATGAGGTTACTATGCCTTCATTCAAAGACAACAAGTGAGCAAGACTTTTCAGGTATCCTGAGCCACGTCCAGGACTACTCTTTCCTATGGGCTGTAGGTGGATCTGTGCTCCACTGGGGATCCCCACGGGCTTCCAGAGAACAACCTTGCCTTTCCATGGTCATTTGAGACAGCCTGAGGTCACATTCACACAGCTCCCTCTGTGACATAATAGCAATTCTGAAAAAATATTCTGAGGTATTTTTTTTTTATCTTATCATCTCCTCTTCCATTCCCCACTTTTAAACTTTTGTTTTCTGTTGGGCACAAATGTTTATGACATTAGAATTGTTTTCCCACATATACTTAATTTATCATATTAACAGGAAGCATATTAAAGCCAGAATAATGGAGGTGTTAATCTCAAAATTCTGATATATTCTGAGAAATAAAAATAATATAATTAAACACTTTAGAGAATGCCAGAGCTCAATTTAGTTACACATCAGCTGAAAAAGGTGCAGCCTTTATCAGAACTGTGTTTGACTCAGGAATTTTTCTAGCAGATCTGAATTAAGTATTTAAACATGCTTTTGAAGTCCAAGTGTCATGTCTTAGCATATAATGACTATGCCCCATCTTAAGAAAAAACAATATAATTTTTGCAGTATCGTTCTTCTTTAGCGTACAGACACACTATTTAAGAAAATACAAAGTTACTTATCCTCTTACTTTGATAAAAAAATTACTGCAAGAATATAATTAAAAAATTTTCTGACTTCAGCAAATTATATCTACACCCACATACAAAAACTCACTCACCCATCAATTGAGGGAATTCATCTGTTCAGAGATCTGTTTCAGGTATCACTTCTTTGGTACCTTAGAATTTACTCATATAAGTTTTTGGCACTTTTTTAGAGTTTTCAACAATGTTTTCCATTGCAATGATATTTCCTTACTACTTCTGGTGTCTTAGTTCTTAGGAACACTTACAATTTGTCCAGTACCTAAGATATTATCTCCTAAGTTAAAAGTAGTCAACTTTTAGAAGCAACATCTGCTTAATACAGAACATCTGTAAAATACCTTGGAGAGTTAAGAAATAGGGTTCCTTAGTAATTCTTCCATCTGTGAGTGATGAAAAAATTTTCTCAGGGGTTTTGAAATGGTGTGGATATGGAGTTGGTCTCCAGAGAAATCTGCCCATAATATTCTCTGTACCTTTTTCTATTTATTTCTGCTCTAGCTGAGAGTTTGGACTGCCTACCAGAACAGCAGATACCTTCTGACAGCCATGGGGGACAGCCTGGCATTGGCATCACATCTGAACTGCTGGTGGCTCATTTCCTCATTTGTTCCTAGATTTGAATATTCTTTTTGAAAAGTAGAATACTAACTCTATAACAATGGTGGCTGGAGACTAAATTGTGGCTATAATACTGCCTCAGAAGTGTGCCCAGGCAATGTTTAAAGGTTAGATAATGTGACATTTTGGACTAACCAGGAAAAATACTCCAACTATTTTCCCCACTTTTTTTTTTTTTAACTTTATGTAAATATTGTATATACAAAAAAAAAAAATCAGCCAAACTCCCTAACAATAGCATACAACACTGCAAGTATTAAGCCACTTGTCAATAAATAATTATTATTTAAAAACATGGCTTTGTTGTATACTTAGCAAGGAAGGCAAAAAGGTTTTTTCAGGTATATAGGATTTGCAGAACCCTCATATCCTGGTACACTTTGATAAAAATAAACAAATATCTGAAATTTCATTAAAAAAAGCACTTAGTTCCAGGTTTTCGTCATGTGTTTTCTTTTCAGATGATCAAGATCAAAATCAAGAGGGCCTTAGCACAGATACAAGAACAGAAAAAAATCACACAAACAATAGAAAAGCTATGGGCAAACATTTTCTCTGGCTTTTCACAGATCAAATTATGGAACATAAGTAGACTGTAGCAGGAAAGAAAAAATCCATAATGGCATATGTATGCATCCAGTGTCAATTCAATACTGACAATTACCTACTGTCCCTCTGGTATGTTTCTTTCATTGTATCTTTGTCCCCTCCATAAACATAGAAAATTCAATAAAGGCTGCCTTACTAGCTAAAGAGTCAAGTCTTTGCATAGCATGGCTTTGACTGGCATTTTTAGCTTCAGTGAAAGGAGCCAACAAAGATACACTGTGGGAGTATTATGTAGGTTTCAAATCATTACCTGATATTTCAGCCACCCAGCTTTTAAAAACCATTTGAAACAATTTTGTAAGAGACTCTTAATAATTTCTTTTGAATGGAAAAATTTTTGTAATAAGACAGGAATCGTCAGCCTAGAAAGAACTGCTGCATCTATGAGATAGTGATCATAAGACCAACATAAGACTTTAATAGAGGGAGCTGGTGAGTTCAGGGATGAAAATTTGAATATTGTACAATTATCTGTTATACTGCAAGAGGCAAAAGTGGACAAAATAATTGCTGTGTGTACTTTAAGCTGGTTTTCAGAGTGCTCATCTTTCAAAATGTTTTTGATTACCTTTGTGTCTTAACTCTGTCGTGTGCAGAGGTCTTCTAAGCAGGACTAAGAAACTGTGTAAGAGTTACAAGTGTAAGTACAATATACAAAGTTAAACATTTTTAGACTTTAGTAACTGAAATAATTTGGTAAAGTGAACAGGTAACCATCTGACACTGTGCTGATGTTTTAGAAAACGTGTTTAGTAAGGACTTCACCATGATGTTTTGGCTATATAGTAGAGGAGTTCTGGCATCTACTTAGAGGATTGTTCCTTATTAAATTCCTTACGCTGGTGGGAACTGTCAATGGTGTGGGGGCACTCTCGGTGCAGACTTCTGTTCAGTGTCCGATTTCATCCTGGACTCAAGCGTGAGAGGCACAAAACACTCTGTCTGCTCTGGGAAGGCAAATGAACGTGTGCTTAGCTTTGAATTTATAAATGCCTTCTTGAACTCTGTCAGAGTACTCTGTGTATGACCACAACTAAAGTTTGAACCAAAATAGTTGTGGTCAGTAGGCATTAATCCCACCACATGAACCATTATGTTCTTTGGACGAGCTTTTGGTAAATGTGCTAAACTGCTCTGGGCTGAAATCCACTCTGTTACTCCTATTGTTCCTCTGTATCTGTGCCTACTGCTTAAACTTTTCCAACACTCTGCTCTTTTCCATGTAAGTAGCAGGAATGGAAATGACTGACTTTAATTTCTGCTTGCATTACAAGCATGTGCTTGTGTGGAGTACGTCACTGTGTGGAGATGACTGGTGTCTGTCTGTTTTTCTTGATTTGGAAACAAACCACCTCCCTTTTAAGTGCAAGAAATTATCCTGCCTGGCAGTGGGAAGTGGTCTTGCTGTGGTCTTGCTTATTTAAGATGGAGATGATTATAAAGAGACAGGGTTAAAAGAATTATGGGTTTTCATTGTCAGTAGTTTCTGTTTTCTCCCCTTTTACTCTAAAAGTCACTTATAAAAGATGTATTGTTTTTCTGTATGTGAAGATATACAACTCTTCATAATTTCCTAGAACAATGTATGGCACCTATCTATTTAAAAGGAGCCCATCCAAATTTGCAATACATCTCTTTTTTGTATAAAGACCCTCAATTCCACTTGGAGATGGATATATTGAACAACCAGTAGAACAGGAAAGGTTATTTTGCCTTGACACCATACCTAGTTTCACACATGAAAGCTTAAATAGAATAGAAATACATTTCTTTTATAGCTGATAATGTGGAATCATGTATAAATCTGTTGGAAGATTTTTTGGGGGATTTTTTGTAAATTTTGGTAGGCCCACATCAATCTTTCAGAGCCTTTTGTCTCTTTGCTTCCATACCCCACTGCTTTGATTCTGTGCAATTTTCTTAGTGGACCAATATTTACATGTACTGATCATGACATTTTTTGTGACACTACTTTTGCAATGTTAAAAAAAATGAGAAAAATTGTAATGCCAAAATTAGTCTGTAAAAAATTATTGCAGTGACTTGCAATGCTATGATATGAAAAAATGGGAAAAAAGAGGGGAATAATTGCCTTTATGTAAAACTATATTTCTGATTCAACTGACACATGGCTATTTCATATGTTTTTATTTTGGGAAATGTGTCACACGATTGTTTTCTATAATGTCTGCCACATGCTGCCTGTTGGTTTTGCATAGAATAGTATTTTGTACTTCAGACAAATAAAGATAGATTATTTTCATGTTTCTAGACAAATTAGTGTTGGAATGGTTAAAACACTGGCATTGCTCACATAATTTCTGATTGAAAAGGTCAGTGAGGAGCCAAAAATATCTTCTCTCTAGGATCCTGTGCTATCTAATGCATGTTTTTATGTACCCTGGATTTCCTAAGTGAGAGTTCTGTTCTGCTAAAGTGCTTATATGTAACTTTGAGAAGTTATGAATGGAATTATCAGTTTGGTTTAAGATCAGTAAGGCTAAAATTAAATTCCTAAAATCTTTACCCCCTAGATGCTGTCATGTTGGATCACAGCACTAGAGGCATGGAATCTGGACATCTTTGACTTCACCTTTGCTTTCCTTCATGACCCACACATCCAGATTTTATCTGTGTTTACCACATTTAGTCTTATACACTTTCAGGTTCTTCCAAAATCTAAGGATCCTCAGATCCCCTCTCCTTTCATGCCTCACATTCTGCAGCTTATTTTTTTTCTCTTAACATTACACAAACAACTCTCTTTCAAAATGCTTCTGCTAGAGACATCTTGAATCTTGCTTCATCCCTTCTCCTGAAATTTTAGTTTTCTTTCTTCTGCTGAATAAAACTGTTTTTACTAGCATGTCCTCTCAATATTTTAATAAACATTATTTTATTAAGTTCTATTTTCCTTATTCTTCCTCATCCTTATAATCATGCCTTTCTATTTTCCCCTTCCCTCTATTTACTTTTTTTTACCTAAGATTTAGAGATTGAAATAAAAAATTAAAATGTTTTCTTTGCCCTCTTAATAGCTCAGCAGGGTGTGGGTATTTTGCCTCCAGGAAAAACAGTAAAACAGTAAATGAAGGTTAATCAATTCACATTCTGACACAAAGAACAGAGAGGAGGAAGGATGGCCTAACTCATATAACAGTAGTTCAAAATGTATTTTTTCAGTGATCTTCTGTTAGATAGGTGCTTATCCAGTAATGTGTACACTATCTGTGTTTCCTAAGATTTTTAACTGTAAGAGCTCATAACACAGGACCTGTCGTTTCCTTAGGGTCTTGATTCTAGACCAGGATTATTTTTTTTGAACAGGATTATTTTTATACCATCATACTTAGAAAATATCAACAAACGGCAAAAAAGCATTTTCTCAAAAATAAAAGCATTTTTGTACTGCAAAAAAGACTAGATTGATTTTGCTCTAACACTGTAAAAATGGAATCATAAAATCATAGAATTTTAGAGTGATTTGGATTGGAAGAGACCTTTAAAGATCATCTTGTCCGTCTTCCGCACCTCCTACAATGAGTAGGAACTTCTTCAACTGGATCAGGTTGCTCAGAGCCCCAGCCAGCCTGACCTTAGACACTTTCAGGCATGTGGTGACCAAAAGTTCTCCCGGTAACTTACACCAATGTCTCCCCCCTCATAATTAAAAATGTCTTTCTTATCCTATCCTTATTTCTTCCTTTTGACCAATTCAGTTAAAAACTGTTGCCCCTTGTTCTGTCACTACAAGTAAAAACTCTGTCTCCATCTTATTTATAAGCTCCCTTTATATATTAAACAGCCCAATAAGATTTCACCAGAGCCTTCTGTTCTGCAGACTGGACTACACCAACTGTCTCAGCCTTTCCTCACAGGTGCTCCAGACCTCTGATCATTTATGTGGCTCTTGTCTGGACCCACTCCAGCAAGTCCATGTCTTTCTTGTACTGAGGATCCCAGAACTGGATGCATTAATTCAGATGGATCCCCACCAGAGCAGAGCAGAGAGGGAAAATTTCAACCATCAACCTGCTGACTGCTTTACATTATTATGTTTTTTTCTGAAATTAAATTTTCAGAAACAGAAAATTTCATAGAAGTATTCAAATACAGTGTATCAAATGGTATACTTTCACTTAAGTCTTCTTTCATTTTTAGCAAGTACTTTGATATGTAAGATCACTGAATCATTGTCTGTGACTATTTATTTTTTGATTTGGAAATGGATATTTGCTTTCCCTGGTCTTTTTGGAAAAGAAGTTTATTATTTGATTAAAAGGAATGAAATGAGGAATTATTCTACAAAGCCATAAAATTCAGTCTAGCATTCAATACTGTATTTTGGACTATGTTGAAAAGTAAGTCTCCCATATTCTCACAGTTTATAAAAAAATATTTCGTAACATCTTTTTTTAATACAGGAAATCAAGTAGGTATATGAGACCAGAAATTAGCTGACTTACGAAATGAAAACTTCCTGGGGAAAAAAACAGGTTCTGATCTTTTCTATGGTTTGGAGTAGAATATCAAAATTATGTAAAATTTTGACACTGCTTTCATCTTGAGACTTAAATGTAAAACAGTGGCTCTCTGGGTCACAGTACTGAGGTCAGGGTACAGTAATTGCAAAAAAGGCTAAAAATAACAAGGTTGCTTTGATCAAACCATCTGTGCAAAAACAGAAGTGTTCTTATTTCTCAAAACTGCTTTATACATTTCTCAAAATGCCAGCTGAGCAGCCAGGGTAGAAGGCATGATGCACCATCCTGGCCAAAAATATTTAACTGTCCAAAATCTTAATGGACTAGAACCTTACACTGACTACAGTTGAATAGCAAAAAACTAACTTCATAGAACATTATAAATGCCAGGAAGAGCATAATATTTTGGAGGCAGATTTTTTCTCTTGGATTTGCAAAAAAGAGTTGTTCAGAAATGTTTCTAACCAGTTGATTTCTTGTCAAAAATTGGACCTATTTGGGGGTCTTTTGTATTTTTTCTCATTGTCCCCATCTGGAATCTTCTTTCTAGTAAAATGTGTAGAAAGTTTCATTTGAGAGAGAGTAAAAAGTAGAAAATAAAAACTACTCTTCAACTACAAATTATAGTCATAGTTTTATATGGAATCTTTATTCTTAGTGTCTTGAACTCAAAGGTCTTAATTTTCTTTTTAAATACTGTACAGGTTTTTTATCGGCACTAGAAAAATATTTTTTATGACAGCAGAGGATCTTTATGATTATCTAGCTGGTCTTTGTAACACAAGGTATGGTAATATATTTGAAAATTTTTGATTTGAATTTGGAACGTTGTGATTGAGTGAGAACATAGCTCTTAAAAATATCTAATCCTAAAGTTTTAAGGTTATAGATCATCAGCTCCCCCATTTGCAGGTTACTTCAGTGATTAGTTTTCTAACTGCCTGCAACATCTTAGGCAGGCTTCTTTTAAAAGTATCACTTGGTAGCTGATTTTAATTTGCCTAGTTCTTGCTTCATTTGCTGCTATAGTTCATTATCCTTTTTTCTTAAAAATCCTACCATCACAAACCTTCTCTCCTGCATGTACTTAAAAAAATGATCAAACCTACCTTGCAATTTCTCTTTGAAAAGCAAAACAAATTGAGCTCATGTAATTAATGTGAGGCTGTACTTCAAGACCATTAAGTACTCTGTTGCTGGGTTTTGAATGATGCCCATGCATATAACATAATTTTAATTGGATGGTATTTTTTAAAACTGGACTCAGTGTTGTATCCTGTAGAAGTTATGGCACCTCATTCATTACTTTGTGCTGCTATTCTAAGGATCTAAAATACTGCTACTGTCTCTTTTGGATATCGCATTAGAAAATGAGTATATTAGTGCATCATCTTAGGCCCGAGACTCATATTTGCTTTGTCCATATTATTAGGGCTTAAAACTTGTTGAGAGAAAGAAAGTACCCTTGAATGCAGCCAACTCTTACACAGCTTACTGCTGGTAAGATATCCAGCAGGACAGTGAAGATACAGAAAATGGGACAAGTCATGGTCTTGTACTTATACAAGGAGTAAGTATATGAGGCCCTTGGCCACTTCAGTGTGAAGAAAAAACAAAGTAGTTTGAATGACCAGTGATGAAATCCTGATCCTGACACTTGAGCATGTTGATTAGATGAGTCTGAGCCCTCCCCTTAGACATCAGCCAAGCTTTTCACACAGGCCTGGTACACTGCACATCTCGCATTTCAGAGAAGCACAAGCATCTGTAACTATTTTGAAGTCACATTTTCCTGTATGTTACACGTTCAGAAACTAGGATGTCTAGAAAATATTGAACTCTCAATGGAATTTCCTGAATTATTGTTTGGAAATGACTGTACATGCTGCATCTTTTCCCTTTTAATCTGGACAGAGACACTCAGCGACTCCAATAACCCCTTTTGATTTGCACTCCAAAAGTTGGTATCATTTTATTAACATCAACAACAAAAAAATCATTATATAAACAGTGTTAATGCTGAAAAATGACAAAAAATGTGCAAAGGTTGAGTAGGTGGGACTTGAATAGCAGTGAAAGGCACAGTGACCCACATATGAGAGAAAAGAGACAAGACCACCTTTGAGTTTACAAAACTTTTAATCACTTGTGTTTCATAGTACATTTCACCTGATTTGATCTAACTAGCCACATTCTGAAATGATATTTTAAAAGATCTTGAAATTTCAGGAAAGCTTTTGTATTCATGTCTTTACCCACTTGTATGGAAATGTTAGCAATAAAGTGACTTCAGTATGAAAAAAATAAATTGCTCATATGCTCTGCAGTGCCATCTACAGTATTTTGGTAACAACTGAACCACTTCACAGGAAATAATGCACATTGTTCTATAAAGGAAAAGTAAAGTTGAAAGTATGAATATATAAATATTAAACAAACATTAGAGAACTGAACTACAAGTTATCAGGGGACTTAGATTAAAACTCCATTTCCAATTCTTTTTCTTCTTTGACTTAAACATAAAATTTTATCAGAAAGAGTTTGAATTGTTTAATAACTTCTGAACAGAACCAGCAAATTTTAACTCTCATCATACTGAAAAAATTGACATGATACCATTTTATAGAAATATGGCATCATCATAAAAAATAAGAAATGTAGGCATTACAGCTTTTAAAACAAACCTATTTAGGTTGTCTTTGCCTCCTGTCTTCAGTCCTTAACAATTTTTAATGTTACATTTTTTTGCATTTTTCTCCATGCCTAGAAATGTAAAATAATACACAGAAATAAATTCTGTCACACGTTACAATGAGCTTTAAAAAAAAGTATTTTAAAGAAATTTTTTTAAGCTTTTGAGAATTGGTAGTACTGTTCCAAAAGTTGAGAAAAGATAGCTTTTTAGGGTATTGACTAAGATTTAATTATATTTTGTATATAGGATATGGTACAAGTATGGTACTTGACCTCATATAAGGTCCATTTTTGCTATAGTCTGGGGGTAATTCTTCGTCTAGCAAAAACATTTAATTTTACGGTTTGCTAAATATAAATCTTGTGAGAATATAATATTTTCTCCCCCTAAAAGTCCTGATATTTAAATTCTATACAAAGAGTGCTCCATACAGTGTACATGCAGATGAAAACTTTTATTTATTAAACCAGATTTAACTAGTCTCTAGAAAATTTATTACTGATCAAAGTAAGCAGTGATGGACATTTTTAATTGGAAGCTGGTTTTAATCATTAAAACTAAGGTAATATTTTCTTGACCACTGAGCTTAGAAGTCAGTTTGAAAGTATTTTTTAAAAAGTAATATATAGAACAAAGCCACTATATGTTCATTTGCCTGCTTACTACTGTAGAAAAGCTTCACAGGAACATATGTGCAAGACCTTGTTTTCCGAGTAATTACTCAAAAAGTAAAATTGTCAGTGAAACATGAGGGTCTGCTTTTCCTTGGGTTTGTTGTTTATGCCTTCTAAATGTTGTAGAACACCAATTTTTTGTAAGGTTTGAGTGGGAAGAACAATTTCTGTTTATTGTTTAAATTCTACCAAAAATACTGAGAACACTGGGTCCCAGTGTAATGTCAGAGAAATTATAACATTCTTCAGTAATGATAAATGAGTGCTCAAAACTGGAGCTTATCACTATTGTGCAACTTCACTATAACAAATAAAATGAGAGTCTCCTGTGTTACATGCCCCAGCAGCTTAATCATAAAATTCCTAGGGATCTTATTATCACAGTAATTTACCTGAATGTTAAAGTCAGTGTCAAAAATAAGTCATAAAAGTATGATTTGATTTAAAGGGAACACTCAGATTCTGGTATTGTTTGGGAGCAGGTGGGACAAACTAATGGGTGTAAGTCCACCCTCCTGATGTGTGAGGGCTGGAGGCAGGATCCTTGAGAGGGAGACTGAACACATGGTTACACATAACTGACCATGGTTATTAGATATCACCCGTCAGCAGAAAGGCCAAGACACAGATCTGCAAGGGACAGAGGTAAGGACTCAACATCAGATTTACTGGATAAGTCTTGCTGGTTTTCATGGTAAGCCACACATAGTGAAAATAAATTATAGTAATACAAATAACATGTGTAAATATAAAAATAAATTTCCTCTTCAACTGGAATATAATGTTTAAACACAAATAGGTAAAGGTAATTATTTTAAACTCTGTATTAACAATTCCCTGACACCTTCTCTTAATTGTACATATTTTTGATCCCCTGCCACCTTCTTTAAATTCTCCTGTCTGCAGTTTATGATTCAATGAATTAAAAACAAATCTAATAAAGTTAAAATATAGCTCTACTTTTTAATATTGTATTTGAGTCCTGTTAAAAAAAACCCTGCAACCCTGCACTTTTTTTTTTTTTTTTAGTGTTTTTTTTTTTCTTCTTGTATTTTAGCTGTCTCTTGCATTGGACCTAAAATTGCAAGAGAGGCACTTCCCTTTGCATGGTCTTTCTGAGCCAGCCAAAACCACATAATGATGGAAACCTCACAAGGAAGCGTATTTTGAAAAAAAATTGCCTGGTTGTCTGCAATGTTTTTCCTTAGCCTGTTATTTCAGGGAAGGGGTGGGAACAGGGATGTTGTTTTTTGGGTAATGTGTGGGTAGTGATTAGTATTGCAAAAGCCTACAGCTGGACTGCTTAGCTGACAAAAACAGGGAGCATACAACTATATGAGGACAAAAAGGCAGGGGACCAGCTCAAAACCTCTCTAATTTTCTTTTTTAAACAGGAACAGTGAGGCTGTCAGTGTATATACAGCCTGGGAAAAATGCTACATGTCCACATCTTAAATGCTGGAGTTGTCACAGTCCCCAGCTACACTGGGATGAGTAGTAGGCAGCACAGCTATGACTCTGCTATATGACACAAAGAATATTCAGGAGGCCTGAGCTGTTCAGTTCTTGATATGTGTGTGAGTTACTTTCAAGAGTAGAATGACCGCTGTCTGCAAAAAGTGATCAAACTCTTTCTCAGAACATATTTTTCCAAATTTGCATGTGTGTGAAGGTTGCTGCTCTTTTTCATAAGTCTCTGCTCATGGTTCCTTCATCAATCTGGTTGCCCAGTTGCAGCTGGCTCAGAAAATATTTTTTTTTAGAAAATGCACTGAAATGGCTCTTTTATTCAAATGGGGAGAGCTTAGTCTTAGACCTTTACTCAGGAACATACCTTTTACCAGATAAAAGCGCCTCTAAGTATGTCTGCACTTATGTACAGTTCTGCTCTGCTGTTAGAAATGGAGACTAGAAGTGTTTGGACAGCTTTTGGAAGTTAGACCATGAGCATAAATGTTAAAAAAACAAAATATCTAGGCCTTGCAACAGCAAGCGTAATTGCATCAAAACACTTTTATAAAGACTAAATGGGATGTCTGTAATTAAGGAATATTTAGAGAATTAAGGTTAACAAAACAGGACCACATGGGTAGGAAGATTTTGCTGCTTTAGTGCTCTCTGCATTATCTCCTGACTTGAGGGATTGAACCATGGCCCCCATTGCTGTGGCAAGTAGAAAAGAGGTAGGCCTTGAACCTTTCAAGGATTTCACCTTGGCAAATGAGAAACTTGTCAGATTCTCATAAGAAACTCTGGCTTTTTTGTTACTCTAGACTGGTCTTTTCAATAACCTATCTTATTTTATTGGCTTTTAGTGCCTAATATTGAACAGTTGGTTGTACAGTTTGTTCCATATTTGAAATGCTTCATTCCCTTACTTTTCATATTCTTTTTCAATTAACCTACCCCTATTTCTTCTTTGGGGAAAACCAAAGCAGAACAAACAAAACAAAACAACCCAAAAACAAACCCAAAAAGCCCCACCAAAACCAACCAAATAGAAAATCCCCAAAACACCTCTGGGACAGTGATCCTCACTGTTTAAGTCACACTGTATCTTTAAGGAATCTGCTAAGGATCTAGAGCTGGCAGCACTAACTACAGAGGAACCAAGAGTGCAAGCTAGTCTCAGATGCAGTTAAATATGTTTTACCTGTACAAAAGAAAAATGTAATTCCTGGAGGTGGCCAGTTGCATGCTTTCTGGGACTGAGAATGGGGAGACAGGAAATAAAAGACAGGTGAAAGGATAAAAAAGGGTTGATTTAAGTAGGCGTATAAAGATTTTTTACTAAACTTACTAAATTCCTCCAGATTTGTGTGCACCCTATAAAAAAATCTGTTTCTGCTAAGGCTTTTGGCAGGGAATTAAATAAAAATTCTAATTGGTGAACCAGCCTTGGGCAAGTTGCACTGGATTGAAGGAGAAAATTTCATCCCCTTCTTTCAAATCTGAATAAGTTTAAGCTGGCAAAACTGGAACAAAGGAATATCAAACAATAAATTACCAGCCACAAGCACAAAATCATAGAATCATAGAAAAAATATGACTGGAAGGGACTTCAGTATATTATCTGGTCCAATCTCCTGCCTGAAGGCAGGATCAAGAATTCATATGTCATTCTTGACAGAAGTTTGGATAATGTCCTGAAAAAGGTCTACAGTGAAACTACTGCCTCCCTAGGAAATGTGTCCCAAAACCCTGCAATCCTTAGTGTTACAAGATTTTAGTTTTACTATAACATACTGCTTTCTTTAGCACCTTTTTAAAGACTTTTTGTTGTTTCAGTTGTCAAATGACCATAGGCAACCCACTTGAGGTATAATACATGCTAATACAGGTGATTTGGCAAAGAATGTTGTATGGGCCATTGAAAAATGGAACTGATTATTGCAGAAATTAAATTATAATTATTTTTTTAAAGTTTTATAGTAATTCACCATTAATTGCCATAAGTCATACAGTGGTTTGTGCTGGTTGGAAAATATAAATGCAGGGTGTGGGAGAGATTATGCATACCATCTGTGAGGTCAAGTCTGGGTTGGTCTGGGAAGTGAATCCTGATTGTAGGATCCAGCAGTTACAAATAGTAAATGAAAAACTAATGTACAAGACACTTCAAAATATGCAGAAAAGTCAATTTCACAGAGAGTATTAGTTTGTTGAATTAATGATTTAGGAATTTATAGGCAGCCTACTGACTGGTTTAGAAAAATAAACCTGCAATTTTTCTTTAAGTAAATTGTTCTTTTTTATTATATTCACTACATAGTTTGATAGAAATATAATCATTACTATTACAGCAAATTTTTTTTCTAAAAATCTTAGAGATTTACATTCTAGCTTTTTAAGTAAATATGCACCTATACAATATTTCTGATGTACTAATCAGAAATTTAAAGTGATTTTAACAGTCAACACAGGAATTACATTTTGCAAAAGTTTCCCTGTAGTACACCACAGCAGGAAATGTTAGCTTACTCTCTAGCTGTGCTTCAGTGGAAGTTTAAATAAAGAACTGATAAAGATGTAATTAAAATCTGTCAATTTAAGTATATCTCATAAATTATTAAAATCTCGCTCCTTCATATCTTGCTGTAATTATTCTGCTGTACTCCTCCAGCTCTTGCAATTACTCTTCACAGGGCCAGGCTGACACCTAAAGGGACCATCTGCAAAATTCAGATAAGGGCCCTGGCTCACTCGAGCAGCTGTAGGGTGGGTGGGAGAGGGTAAGACTGCAGCCTCTGGGCTCCGGGAATGTCTTGGCACTCCTGGTGATATGTGGGAGTGGAGATGGATTTCTGTATATGGTTTTAATATATGGACTTCTTGATTGAAGTGAGCAGAATGAAACTTTCCAGAGAAACAATTGACAGCAGTGTTGAAACATGACCCTTTGCAACAAATGCCCCAATCCTGTACTGTCTAAAAGTCCTGAACTTTCATTTGTATAAATAAAATGTTTACTTCAAGGTAAAGTCAGAGGCTGTCTTAGGAAGCTTCTTGGTCCTAGAACCTATCCATGTGGAAATTGAAGGTAGCTCCACAGCCAGCTGAAAAGGGTGCAGTTTTCTCTGTGTGACTGCCAGTTTAGTTAGTACATTAAGGCTCCTTTGTCTCATTTTTACCCAAAAAAAGAGTTCTTAGATAATTTTACGATTGCCCCATTTCACTATGTGCTCAAACCTTATGCAGGTGCTCTGACTATAGCTGATCTAAAGGAGGCAGCAGTAGAGGATTGCAAAGGATTTTTGGAAGGTTTTAGTTTTGGTATTTAATTAGACTAGCGACATTGTGATTGAGACAGTGGAGTCAGGGCAATACCTGGGGCTGTGACTGCCAAGGAATCCAGGAGCTGTGGGGGCTCCTTGTGGGGAGGGCAGGCAAAGGACTGGTAGCTTGTCCCTTCCTACCACCTCAGTCAGGATCAGGGCAGACATACATCCTGTGCCTGTGCTTTGGGCACTTCCCTGGAGATGGGGAGAGGCCAAGGCAGGGATGGGATGTGGTCCTGCAGATGGGCCTGGTTCAGAGGCAGGCCAGGCTGTGGGCAGTGAGAGTCTAGCCTTGCTGCATCACTGAAGTGGGAACTGATGGCCTTGGGGCTGACATGGGGTCCTGGATTTTGAGCAGAGCAGGGGAGCCCAGGGGACTGGGCAGGGACAGGCAGGGCTGCTGTTATTCTTCGGGCCCTAGCTGTAAGTTCTAGTTTTGTTATTCAAATCTCATACTGGGAAAAAAGCTTGCCCTATTTTTGTCTTTGTAAACACTCTTTAGGTTAGTCTTATTTTAGTGTAAACAAGAAAATGTTTAAAATACATTAGAATGTTAGAATAGTGCATAAAATCAAGAAATAAAGTGCTTTTCAGCTTTACATGTCACTTGAATTTCCTCTGAGCTCATCTCTCTCTGGGGAAGCTCTGCCTTAAACAGTATTAATCAGTAATCCTTGCAATGCACAGGCTGAATTTTAAGAGTGTTTAGGTAGCCTCATTCAATAAGGCTGATATCTTGGTAAACCTGCACTAAATATTAAAGTGCTTGATGAGTTAAATTCTGATGTTGGACTTCATGAAAGCATTCACTCCATGAAGGGAAAATTGCCCTTAATGCTCAGGCCCTGCCTTGTGCTCGTCGTCTACAGGAGACCATGGTGGGACTATGACTCCTGTCCTTCACAGGGGTTCTGCTTCCCTTTAGTAAGAATTGTGTATGAATGAAAATCTTCTTGCTATGTTTCAGACTTTTTTTTCTTTTAACAAAGACTTGTGACTTTCCTCGTGATTGTAGTAAGTTATTTATCTTGCTTGTGTAAACCATATTCCTGCTAGGACATTTTTTTTTACTTAGTTGTATAGCCAAAACTTGTAAACATTTCCCAATCTAAGACATTAATCTTTTGGTGTGGTATATTTTGCTGGTTGCTTATAATTCTTTCCTGTAGCTTTTCCCAAAAATTTTGAAACAACCTTCTAGGTTGAATATTGTCTGTGACAGAATTAGTAGTGGGAGAGATACATGGAATATACTTGAGTGTACATGGGTGTTTCTACATGCAAGAAACTGATAAAGCAGCAATATTTAGTGGTGTGAAGTGTCATGGGGAAGAGAAACCAGACTAAAAACATAGGGCCTAAATGATCCACTCTATTTTGTCATGGCTGATGTCTAGACCTCTCCCATGATTACACAATAGAAATAATTATAAATGTACATGGAGAAATGAATGCTGTGAAGAACAATAAGCAATAAAAATATGAATAAATAATTACAGCAAACAGAATCACAAGTCTGCATCCTGGATTTTTTAATTGTATGAAGATGAACTTTGGCTTACATAAAATGTTCTAATAGATAGGTGCATTCATTCCCTTAATTTCTTCTGGTATGACACATATGGAGTATTTGTTCAGTGTCTTATTTTTTATTATTCTTATTTGTGAGTTTCCTGCAACTCACAATGCTACTCTCTCAAGTTTTCTTTGGCATCTCTTTAGAAAGAGTTTTAAATTATTTAAAATATCAAACATCTAGACTTTAGGAACCAAAACCATCCAGCAAATATTTGTGTTTTCAGCTCTTGATAATCTTTGACCAAAATCTTGTCATCTGTTTTGGTTTTTTTCAAGACATAATTCAAGTTGGAAAAAAACCCCAAGAAAAGTCCCTCTATGGCTTATATGGAATATCCAGAGTCCAAAGAGAAGTACTATTCCATCAAGTATTTCTGAAACAATACATCATCTATGCTGAAACCTTCCATGTCATCAAGTACATATTACCACTGATATTTAAGGTGAACTTGCTCCAACTTTCACCATATCTGGTTTCCAATTTTCTATTCCCTCTAAAAGTGCTCTTCAGATTTCACATAGCCTTTCTGGGGCTGACACAAAGCACCAGAATGGTAAGTAAAATGAATCACCATGTCTAAGCAGATGCTTTTCAGTTAAAGCCATCACCTTGAATATATGAGGTCCAATTGTAATTTTTCATTCTGCCTAGAAGAACTTGAATCTCCACTTACCTTCTTGGGGAGTATCCAAAATACAGGGCATTTTCAGGGTAGCTCTTTCCAATTCTTCTAGTGAGACTATTTCATTTGGAATGAGATTTTTAAACACTTTAAACCAAAGTGGGGACTGGAATATAAGCTTCCCCCTTGCAGATACATATCTCTCCCTTTTTTTTTTTTTTTTTACTTTTCTCTGGCTTAATGAAGATTGAATTTTTCTGTATAGTGGAACAGTTTCAATAACAACAAGCAGAAGAACACTGTATGAGACTATCCTGTGATCAGAGCACTGACCTACAACTAAGAGCTGTGGGTGTAGGTACTCTGTGTCATCCTCAGTCCTAGCAGGCCAGCAGAGATGACTTGCCAGGGGAAGCAGGTATTAGCCTGTCTATATATAGCAGAGTCTTCTCTAACTGCAGTAGTTTAGGAGGAGGGCATGATTTATACCTGCCAAGCTCCAGAAGAAGCTTTTTTTGCAGACAACCACAAGCAGAAAAAAATGCCTACTTCCAGCTCACGATATGGTACTTTGAGGGAGACTTGGACCTTGCCCTTTCATTTCTCATTTCACGCTAACAGATTTATGCAAATTTTCCATTAACAATCTGTTTTTTATGGATCCCTGTTTTAAGATTCATCTATGTGCATGCATAAAGAACTGTGGCTACTTTGACTTGTTGGCATTTCACCCTCGAAACTGCAGGACTTAGGACACTGTGATGTTATATCACATTATTTTAAAATCTTTTGTGACTGCCATTCTCATACCTTTCATTCATGTTTGCTCAGCCTGGGATAGACTCCAGCAGCTTAACACTCTACTGTAATTTGGCTGACAAAAATAAATTGCAGAAGCTGTGTTCCAGGGGATACCTCCTGCCCGGAAAGCCACCACCACTGTTATGTGACAGCTGCACTGCTGTATTCTTTACAATTTCTGAGACAGCAGTCTCCAGAAAAAGCCATCTCACCATTACACACCTCAGGGGAATATCCTGTCATTCTGTGATTCCCAGAGCAGACTCGAGTGTATTTCTCTATGTCTACCAACCACATACAGCCCTGCAGCCTTCTGTGCACCTGTGCTTCGCTTTCATGGACCTGAGAGGCTGTCCATCAGTCTTTTCATTTAGCAGTTTGAATCAGGCATTGCAATTTGTGATGGGGGATGAGGAAAGGATTTTTTTAAACCTCCCATACGTGTGCATTTAATCTCTTATAAAGTCAGATTTCAATGCAAGCAAATGTGGCACCTTGCTTGAATTGTGCATGGATGGCAAATATGAGTTTGTTCTGTCCATGGTGGTTTTTCTGGGGCATGTTTCTGTGGCAGCATTACCATGGTTCTAGTCCTGAGCTAATGTGTCTTGCCTCTGAGAAGGGGTTTTACCTTTAATCCAGCACTATCTTGACAGTGGCTCTGTAGCTTTTATGAGGCTTAGGGAACAATTGGCATAACCACACAAAATGTACTTGTACTTTAGCTTTGTTTCCTTCCAATCTAATATAAAACAACTTCTACGCTCCTAGTCATCTATATGCCCCCCTAGACTCTTTGTCTGCCTCTTTTTTTGCAATCTACCCTATTTAAACTGGCTTTGATCCTCCCCATGGGAGCTTGTTAGAACCATTAGGGTTCCTTGCTCTAGCAAGGGTTTCTTAATGATGATAAAATGTGTATACTCTTAGGCAATTACTAAAGTTTCCTGTTAAGTTTTCTAGATGAATGAGAGCACTGAAACTGGCTGATCCCAGAAGTAAATGGCATTTTTGAATAAAGATTAGAATAATTTAATTATTACAGAAATTTATGGCTACCATTTGTTGCACATACAGAAGTATATACAGTGTTCCATTTATATATATTGCAGTGTCAGGTATATCTCATTGCTCAGGAGAAGAAATAAGAGACTGACATCTGTGCATGTGGACTAAATTGTCTTTGACTCTGTAGGCACAGCTGGTATGTTTTTAACCAAATAATTGTTCCAGTGAACCTCAAACCTGCTTTGAAATACTTTCTGCTATTTTATTCATAGATAATTTATTTGAGCAGCAAGTGGCAAAAGAGCTGAAATATGCTAAAAGATACAAAAGCTTTTAGATAAGCCAAATGCTGTATTTGAGGGGAGTTTTTTATATTTAAGAATCTCTTTTAAGTGAAACCACTTTCTAACAATTTTTGTTCTGAAGTTAATTGTCCAGTCAATTTCTTCTGCATATTTTCATGTCCTTTTTCTCTTAAATTCATAAGTGCTCTATGTACATTCTATTTGTGATCTAATCAGCACTACCAAAGAATTTCTTCCTTGATCTAATTTTTCCGTATTCAAAAATGTTCTAAATTCTTAATGGGCAACTACAATTCAATCTCATCATGCTCCTCAGCTTTTCCCTCTTTCTGCCTATATAATTGCATGAGAGTGGAGGCCAGCATTCATATCTATATTCCAGACTCCTCCTACTCTGAAATAACTGCAGAAGCTTTTATCTCATTCCTCCCAATGCAGTATATAAGTTGCCTAAAACATCACTAAATTATGAGAAAGAGAGGGTAAAATCACAGAGTTTTGAAGGAATTCCTGTTTTCATCTTATTTCAGTAATTTATTTTTAAATATATGCATGTATAGCAAGCTATATTCTAATATCATATATGTGCATCTATTTCTGGATATTTAGTGCTTAAATTGCACAGATCGGTATAGAATACTGTGCAGTTTAACTGTTGGACCAGTATGATTTCCTTGGGGAATTCTGTGCTTGGACGAAAAGATATTCTTTTTTCGTTGATAGCATCATTATTATTATATCCTAAGTTCTTGTACTTGTTTTAACTAAAAAATATGTAGAAGGCTTGAAATAGCCTAAATGAATATAAAACAAAAAACAAATTGAATCACCCAAGACCATCCTATCTTATGCAACTGTGCATTTATCAATTCAACCAGATGCTCTGAAGATGACCAGATGTGCTGCTGGCCAATATATGAAATTAAATTTAATGTATGCAAGCATACAGTAATGCATAAATAAATTATAATACATTTATCTTATTATGTGAACTGTATAAGAGTAATTCAAATTAAATGCTGCGCTTGTTTCAAGCACTTCAGAAAAAGCTTAAAGGATACATGAAAAAATACATTATGTAATGAATAGAATTGCTTCACTAAAAATAACATTCCTTTCACAAAATTATGCTTTTATAATATTCATAATTAAAAATATATATTCAAGATTCAGAGTTTAGATTTATAGTGCCATGCATATATTTTGAAGGTGCTTGCGGTAAACCATTGTAACTATGTATAGCTATTATATATATAGCTCCGCATACACATTTGTCTCTATAGTAAGTAGGTATTATATAGAGTTTTCCTTTGATGCTTTCCTGCACTTTTACACTTATAAATTGAATAAGTCTGCTTTTCTGTGATGTAGTGGTTAGACACTAAAACTGATCTTAATCAGGAAAATTCCAGGGCCAGTTACTTATCAACATGGAAATCCAAGTATGCTATGTTAATCAAAGTATTCTTAGTCACATGCTCATTATTTGCTCCAAATAGCCCTTAAAGATGTGTAAGGATTTTTCCCTCTGTCCCAGTTTCAGCTGGTATACAATTTTCTTCCTTGTAGGTGGTACAATGTCGGTTTTTTGCTGTTTTGTTTTTGTTTTTGTTTTTTAATTTAGTTTGAGCATAATAGTCCTAACACACTGATTTGTCATAGGTTGAACTTGATGATCTCAAAGGACTTTTCCAGCCTGGTTAACTATGTGATTCTGCCATTCTGTGATGTTTTAGTTTTTGTTAAACAGTGCTTTCTCTGAATCCAAGAATTTTCAATTTGCCATATTCTCCCAGTGAAGAGGTGCTCAAGAAGTTTTGAGGGAGCACAGCCAGGAGAGGTGAGTTGACCTGGCCAAAGGGATATTCCATAGAACACCATGCCTGGTATGTAAACTGGGGGGGGGAGCTGGCTGGGAGATGCTGATCAATACTTGGGCAGTAGCTAGGCATTGGTCAGTGAGGAGTGTGCAATTGATTGAGCAACACTGGTCTTTCTCAGGTTTTACTTGCCTTTCTTTTTGTTATCTACCTTTTCATTACAACAACAATAGCAACAACAACAAAACATTATTATTATTATTATTATTATTATTATTACTATACTTTATTTCAGTTATGAAGCTATTCTTATCTCACAGGGTTTATTTTTTCTGATTCTCCTCCTCTTCCTGTTGGAGGGAGGGGAGTGAACAAGTGCTTGTGTAGTATGTAGTTACTGGCTGGGGTGACACCACACCTCCTTCTTTGGTATATATACAGCAATTCCTTTTTTTAAATTTGTATATATGTTTTTGCTATTATTATTGCTCTTTATTAGAAAATGAAGCAAATTGCTCAGTACTGAAGATGGATATTTAGATCAATACTATCCACCATGTTGCTGTTAGAATATCTATGTGTACAGGATCATTTCACTGTTCATACTATGAGAGATCTGATGAATATTGAACAAAATTAGTACTTTTGATAGTTTAGGCAGTGGCCATATGGTATTTACCAATTTTTTTTATTATTGATCTTCATTTTATTTGTTTGATTTAAAGCCCCTCCTCTTTATATGTCAGCTTGAAATATCTTCACATATGTCTTCCTTTTTTTTTAATTTCAGTTCCAATTTTATGCACATTTTTTTGAGTTATTTCATTACATTTCAGTTACCTGCTGACCCTTAAATTCTTTAAGGCATCTCTGATGGGTCTTTTTGTGTAATTTTAAAAATATTTTTCTATTTGGCTATGAATGTACACCAATTCCATGGTGTAAAATTTTTTTACTGAGTAACAGACATAACAGAATATGATAAAATATTGATGAACTTTGATGAGTCATTAGTATATCCTGAGAATATTGCATAGGAATTTTTAATGATACATTATGACATAAAGATATTATTATAGAGATGCTCTGTGTGATACGTTGTAATACCCCAAGCTATTACAGTGTAATAGTCAATCTGGAGCATTATCAAGCATCTGTTAAACCGCATCAAGTCACAGGCTTGAATTTGGGTATCTTTTCTAGTACTTATCAAAAATATACCACTTTTGATGTAGACTCCTGGTGCATACTAAAAACATACAGTGATACATGATAGAGACCCACTCACAGTATTTATTTCAGTCAGTCTAATGGAGGTAAGAAGCTATTAATTCTAAGGCAGAGAGGAGGATCATGCTCTGAAATAAACCAACCTAAGATGATATTCTGCAGATTAGATGGCCAGAAACTGCCTTTGTCTCATGAAATTGTACTTTATTCTGAATGACTTCACTGCTGACTCTACCATTAGATGAGAAAAGAAAGACAGAAAGAGAAATGTAAGAAGTTTGTCAATTACATCTGTTGAGAGTTTGAATACGACGTTGTTTTAAAGAGATAAAAATATTTTACTGTAGATTACACAGTTAATAAATTGGGGGGGTCAGTATTGTTCAATGAAGGTAGTTCAGGAATTTGATTCAAGTGGAAACTAACTCTTAATAAAAAATATAAAGTTAGTTTTGGGACAAATCTGTTCACTGAACCTTCTGAGTGCCATGAGAAGCGCTAGGAAAAGCTGATATAAAACCATCTTGACAGTCTCCTGTAGATCCAAATCTTGGCCCTGTCTGAAATGTTAGGCTTGTTTGTATGAACTCAGGACCCTCCAGCTATGATAATTCAGCCTCTGGATCATTACTGAGTCACACTGTTCTCTGGACACAGGCAGATGACACAACCTAATCCTTGCAGTGAACTGTTTAGACCACTGGCTGCATTGTTCTCTCCTCTCTTGCTATTTGTCTTGTCTTACCTTCATAGCGCACAAAAACTTTGGGGGAATATTTTTCTTCGTTAAGTGAAGTGCATTTTTTCCATAGCAGAAGAGATTCAGGTGAAAACACCAAATGCAGAGATTAATTTACAAAACTGAATAAAAATGAGTGGCTCAATTGATTGTTTTCCAGTCTATGGAATCTGTATACTCTTGCTATGGACAGATAGCACAAGATCAGTCTCAGGTACAAACAGTGTGGCTCATGGGTCATTAGTCTGAAATATATCCAGCTGGAAATTCATGTATTTTCAGTGTTCTCTAGAATGTGAAAACAAAAGCACAATTCATTTAGATGTTCATGCAGTAGTGATAACCACAGTAATACCTTTGCAAAGTTATAAAGTACTTAAGGTAAATGCAAAGCTTTCTGCCATTTCACTCAGGAGCTAAAGCTGAAACAGATATTCAAGTCATCAACCCCAGTAACAAAAAAATTAATTTAAAAAATCACCCTTAAATACATAGGCAGTTTGCTCAAGAAGGTGGCACGTGGATGTGATAGATATATAAATATGCTACTTTGCAAAAGAGCAAGTTAGACACTAAGCAGACTAGTAGTCAAAGTGACATGATTTAGCTGAGCTCTCTAATACTTGCCCAACAGTGGATAAAAGTAGCCTCATGTCTGCCTATTAGTTCAGTTTGGAATATCTGGGTCCATAACTGTGAAAGGATATCTCAAAGAATTTAGATTTGAATATTATTCTAATCACAGTCTGTTTATAAATTGGATCACTGAATTGGAACTTCAGATATTCACATTAAAAAAAACCCAAACGAACCAACCAAAGAAACAAAAGTTTATATCTGTTTTTGAAATAAGTGCATCCCTTCCAACTAAATAAAAATTAAAATCAAAACAAGATTTGAGTTTTAAAAGATTGATTCTCCTTCTGGTTTTACACTGGACTTATTCCTTTGATTTACTCCAATGAGAGATCAGTATGGGTACTGGTTTCTGCACTATGGTGCTGCTTTATCATTTTGATATTCATGACAAGCCAAAGTCTAATTTACCTGAGTGAATAATTCCGTTATTGCAGACAAACATGCTGAAAGGACTTAAAGAGATTTGAACCAGCATTTCTGAGGGTGGTGGGGGGGAGGGGGCACTAGTCTTAATTTTGAAAATGAAATTCTGTGGGATCTATTAAAAATGAACTACTGTTTCATTTCCACTACTGGTAAATTAATAAATGTGCACAGATTTTCTCTTTATTGCTTTTGAAATGTAAAGAAAAATATCAAATTACAGGGATAGAATTATGTACATATAATAAGACAAATAGGTTTAATTTGTGAATAAAAGGGATTCAGAGACATGGACTCTCAAATATTCCAAAAATATTGTTTCAGTACTAGTGTCTTCTCTTTCTAGGATGTCTTGGATAGGATGAAGGTCAAGATAGTCAGCTGGAAAATGACAGCTAGAAATAATTACAAAGATAAAAGGTCTGATGGAAATTTAGTGAAGAAACTGTTGTATTTTTGAAATGTGATATGACTTGGGTGTTTACTCCATGGAAGATATCAGTAGCCTTTTCATCCTTCCATATGAGCTTAAATAACAGGAGAAGTTAGAATTTATACAAAAAATAAGAAAGAAGAAAAAGTTTGAAAGTTTGATGTGATTTCTCTTTCACCATCACTTTATGTGTGAAGATATTGAAATTAAGAGAGTTGCATGACTTTAAGTAGACTTAGATATAAACAAGTAGTTTTTCCCTTATATGTTTGGGACCTCAAGGGAAGCATTGAGAACACTTGTCATAGGCAGTTTGATGTCCAAAAAAGAGAAGAGGGTGCAACCAAAATTATTGGGGAAATGTCAGGCAAGAAGGAGGATCTTAAAACAGGGTGTTCAAGACTAGAAAGTTGTTTAACTTAGAAAAAAAAAAAAAAACTTCTTTAGATGGGTAGAAAGTGCAGTGTTGTGACAGGCAATTTTTGAGAGGATTTAACAAGTTTCAGAATTATTTTTCTTCTTCCTAACAAGAATGTCCTAGCCATACAAACTAGACATCTGGCACAGTTCTGGCACCAGATTACACTAAGTGGTTATGACACATGTTCCCGTGTGTGTTTAAAATGCATAAACTACAGTCTGCCTATCTTTCTAGCTGTAATCTATAGCTGGAGTTCTTTCTGTTCAGTAAAAGAAAAAAAATCATTATATGAAGATAATGTTTTTCTTTCAGGATTATCTTGCACTGTGTGGTTTAGCTGCTTCAGAGTACCTGCCTTCCCCCTGTAATTTCTTCTGGAGTCAGCTGGGGCATTTTCCCAGGCCTCACTTGCTTTGTGGCATATAGTGCATTGTCTATTTGACTTCAGGTTTCTCACTCGTATTGAAGAAATGTAGCTTGAATCAATTGTATACCCACTGTGATGTATGCTTGGACCATGCTGGAAAGCTGTTGGAGTTTGGAATGAAAAAGATCCTTTACTGATTTTTTTCTTTTCATTCAAGTAGGGGCAATTTATCTTAACACTTCTTACTGCTCTATAGGAACAGTAAGTATGCATCATGATATACTTAATTCATTTATACCACAAGAAGTCTTGTGGTCCTGGTTAGTGTGTTCCCTTTATTTAGAAGTATTCAGCTAAGAATTCAGTATTCTTTTTTCAGCAGTTTGCAGCATATAGAAGGCATTATCATGTGATAAAGATGTATATAGACATTGTCTGAACTTTTGACAAAGGAAATGGACAGTCTTTCTTTTTCCCCTTTTTACAGAGGTTTTGAAGTTAATCAGGCTGAACCAAAGCTACAAGAAAAGAATTTGTTGAGAGGAAAATTGTCAGATAAGAAGATGATTTAAATAGGAGGTGTGCACAATAATTAAATGCATGGATGCCTGGTTACAGACTACTTACTCACAAGATGTGTGTTTTCAGAAGGAAAAAAACCTATTCCCTTTATTTCTCATACTCCTCCAAATGTGACCAAAAAGCCATATGTACAGTTGTTTCATGAGTTATGTCACATGAGTGTGACCAAAACCTAATAAACCTTTGTGGATCCTAATGTTTCATCATCAGTAAAATATACAATCAGCTGTTATGAGCCTTGTTTATAAGATAACAGGTAGAGCCTTTTTCTTACAATCAGAAGTTCTGAAGTATAAATCAAACAGAGGTAATTATTTTTTTTCTGCACTATCAGATGTGAACATTCTTAAGCATGATTAGGATATAAGTAATTAAAGAGTAAACACTGATTTTAAGAATTGTTTGGGGGACATAGTAGGCAGTATATTGTGCACAGTTTGGGGTTGTTTATAGTTATTTACTTCAAGAAATAATTCCAGCTGCTACATCTAAACAACAGTAAGTAGAAAACAGTGATATAAATGAAGAGAAAATTATACAATCATTTTTCCCAAACAAAACAATTCAAGAGTTCAAAACTGGCATTCAGAACCATTATCTAACAGTGCTAACATAATAATAGCTCTCATAAGCTTTGGGTTGACTATGCTCCATTTGTCAGTTTCTGTGCTTGCTAGAGCAATAAATAGCCAAGAAAGTATTGACACAGATGTCTAACAACTAATCCATTTTAGCATTTTGCACTGACAGCAAATGTGGCAAGCTGGTAAGACAAATTTAAAAAAATGGAAAATTCAAAACTCAAAGTTCAAAAATACTAATTGGTACCCTACAAGGGGATGGAGCCATCATTCCCCTTCTTTGCAGTGTCACATTCATTATGTGGCCAAATTTTGGGACATGCTTTTAGGAAAGTATGTCTTAGTCTTCAATTCTAGGACTAAACTTAGGATATGTTGCTAACCCTCTTTGCCACTTTTTGTGTAATGCTAGCAGTGCTGTTCACTGGTTGCTTGAAGTCACTGAATTTGGCCAATTAAACCACAGACATCTCTTTGTATTGAAAATTGCAAGTCTGTAATGATTTGCACTATAAATGTACAACTGAAACTTCTTCAGTCTATATGAAACCACATTGTAATCAGGTCCATGTAAATTATAATATGATGGGGGTGAATATCTAATCACAGCATACAGTCATAAAATACAGCTGAACTAATCCAGTCTGTATTGTTTTCATTAATTCTGCAGCATTCTGGAAATGCACACTTCCATCTCTGGAGTTTCTAGGCAAATATGGCTGCTCAGCAGATATAAGCCAGTGTCATTAGTATATAGGTTGACTTATATGGTAAAATTAGGCTGCAAGCTTTATGATTTATGTCTTAGAGGACTATCTGTCAGATCTATACCTATCTATTAGATGTGTCTGTTTTATTGACAAAGCTGTCAAAGTTGGGAAGCACAAAATGCAGAGGGCACAAAGAGAAGGAATGGCAGTGTGTTTCATTATGCTAGCATATGTAATTTGGAAAAACTTTGAAGCCATTATTTTAAATGAAATAATCAGTTGTAATAATCAATTAAAGAGTCTGTAAAAATGCAAAAGTTCTTGCCTTGAAAATTCCTTTCAGGTCTGTAGACATTCTGCAGCCTGCAGGTTCTGAGTCTTGTCTTTAAAGTAAATAGATAAAAATTCAGATTTAAGGCTATGTTGGATCAACAATTTATTAGTAACTAGTTTACATGTAGTATATAGTAAAAGCACATGTGAAAGTATATGTTACTCTGCACAATTCTGAAAAGATACTCTCTTATTTGTCCATATAAATTTGTTTTACTTGGTTTTAAAAACAACATTTTGCAACCTCCCTTTTCCCACTAGCAAGTTTATGCACTGTTGCATATTAGAAATCTTATTAATATTCTATTGTCTTATTATTAGCTTTTCAGTTGCCAAAACATTCTTCAATTGCTTTCTGGTAGCTCAAAGCACCTAATTAATCTGCTCTGTAAACCAACCAGAGAGCAGAAAGTCAATAATACCTCTCTAAGTTTCTCTTTTCCTCCTAGCACCACAAATTCAATCAGAAAATCTCACCAATGTCAATCAGAGAATCTTACCTAAAATAGCTCTCGTTATTAAGCCTTATCACAGGATCAGCTTCCTCACTTCACTTCACAATGGGCTTCACTTCAACATTTATGTTTTACATCTTGCTATTTATGTAGCAGCAGGATACCTTATGCTGTGACAATAAAAGTGCTTTCATTTGTGCCATGTCTGAAGATGCAGCGTTTGCAAAGCTGCATACCCACATGTATTGATCCCACAAAGATAAAGCACAAGACAAACGCAAATTTTTCAAAAGAAGTCAGAAGGGAAATCAAGATAGGGCACAAGAACTACATAACTAGAGTCTTACAAATGTTCTTGATGCTTGTTTTACTTTGAAAACACTAGAAGTCTTATTCAACATTAAAAAATAAATAAAATATTACTTAATCAGGTATGTTACCCTTGTTATATAAAACAAGAGTAATGTCACTATCTATGTCAAACTTCTGTGTTTTAAGGGCAAGATTTTGCTGCCTTATTTAAAAATGCTCCAAAATCTTCCACTGACTTTCTTCTGGACATATATAATGCTAGACTGCTGGGGGTGCTGTCATGCAAAATCTAGTAGATAAAACTCTTCTGGACCTTAAAAAATCTATGCACCAGGGAAGACTTTGAGGCAAAAGCACTCCAAATTTTTTGCTATTCAAGTAGATATTGAAAACTTGTAAAACAAGATATCTCTAAATAAAGTAAATGGGAGGATTGTTGTGGGCTTTGGTTTATTTGTGTAGCATATGAACTTCCATTTTGTTATTCCTTTGAGGGTTTTTGTTTTATTTTATGCAACTTCATGGATATAATGGATTGTGGTTTTCTTTTACCAATTATCTAACCAGTTCTACTTGTCTTTCTGTTGCCTTTTATAACTTGTTTAGTAAGTGCTGACTTTGAGAAATTGCTATGAATAAACCCTTGCTTTTATTAACATTCTTAATATAACAATAGAAAATTTCAGTTGCAATTTACTTCATATTTCTGTCATGTAATAAATATATTGAAAGAAAGCAGTTAAACGTTAGCAAGTTGTTCTACATCTGTGGGAATAAACCAGAAAATTGACATCACATTTTTTTCTTGTCAGTCATGGAAATGTACTGTAGTATATCACTTCTGGACTTATCAGGATATCTCCTATTAATCTGGGCTTCCAGGAAACTACTCTGCTTTATGTTGAGAGTGTTTTGGTGTGTTTTGCTTCCTTTTGCTGAAGCTTATGGAATTGAAAATCTTCTATCCATTGTTTAGATCCAAAGGTCCAGGCACAGATATTTTAATATTTGGTTTAATTTAGAAAAAGGATTCAAGTCTACATAAGACTACGTAATTTAAAAACACAAACTTAATTTTCAGGCAGCACCATCATATTGTTATTTATTAGTATAAGTTGGCATCAGCAAACTGTGCTACTCAGAACTGGAAATATTTCTGTAACTCTGGAAAAATTCCTACTATTTTGTTCTCATGTTCCAAGGAAACCCATGTTTCCCTGGAGCATGCAAGCAATTATTTCACGTATATATATATGTGTATATTTACATCTATATATTTATATATGCAAATACATGTACATGTTTATGCATATATGTGAAAATTATGTACATGTATTATAAATATAATACACATGTATGAAGATACATATATTTATGAGTATGTATGGGTTTTGTTTTATTTTTGGCATAGAAGCTTGTTTGTTATGAATCTTTTTTGTTTTCATTCTGTTTTTCAAGATGAAATTTTTTTATCTCCAAAAGCAGGAATTTATTATAGGATCAGCTGGGTTGGAAAAGACCTTTGAGAGCATCGAATCCAGCTGAAGACCTAACTCCAGCCTGCCAACTAAACCAAGTGCCACATCCAGTCTTTTCTGAAACGCCTCCAGGGATGGTGACTGCACCGCCTCCCTGGGCGGCGCATTCCAATGCCCATGTTTGAAAGAGCTAGCTACTGAACTCAGAACAGGGAAAGGACAAGAGGAAAAGGATGTAGGGAGATTTGGAAGGAGTTTGTTTTTCTTTAATTCAGAGAACTGAAATCTGGTACCCTTGCTTCTACCTACCAAAAGTCCTACCAAAAGATTAGTCCTTCTTGGTTTAGACTGAATTCTGGTCAAGGAGGGCACACATTTCAGGGAGCCTTTAATGATCTCAGTTGTGATAGGCCTGTCTTAGAAATTAAGAATATCAAATGGATTATCCTTAATAGTGTAGAGTTTTAAGAACAACGCCAACATTTTCAGCTTCACCTGGAAGTGAATTTACTAGTTCAAATCTTAAAGCCCAGACACAGAATATGTTTCTACGTATCATGACAAACAAGTCTTTCCTTCTGTTACGTTCCCATTACATTCCCATTATGAACTGTTCAAAGCTGTGGATTAAATAGTATGAGAGGAAGACTTGCACTGCCATACCATATAGTTTTATTTTTTCTGGAGAAGAAAACAGGTTTTGAGGGACAAAGATCTTATGCTTCACTTCACTGACAAAAAAAAATATTAAAAATGTATTGAGATAAAAATATTAAGGCTATTTGACTACAAATAGTGTTTCAAGGCCTCAGACATTGAAATTTAAATGGAACAATGATTTATTTACCAACCAGTTTGTGCCATTTTTACATTCTCCTCATGTGGAATAGGATTTGAGTAATATAACTGATTTGAATACATGACAAAAGAAGCATTCAAAGCTGATTTAGCATTTACTGCATTAGCATAATTGTATTTTTTCAATCTAATTAAAAATGCTAACATCTTCAAAACAATGCATCCTCATTTCTACCAATATTCCATTTAAGTCCAATTAGTCACAACAATGTTTTTCACTGCAATCCTTATTCAAATAGCTTGTGAAAATACATTCATTTCAATGGGTAACTTAGAATTTCAGTATCTTGCCTTCAGTGGAGAAACCTTTATTTTAACATAAAAAAATTATTATTCCAAGGTGATGTTCCCACTATGCCCTAGAGAAATTTTCAGTCTTGAAAGGAAAGATGAGGTATGTAAAATAAGGCAGTTTGCTTGGCTTTGCTTTAAAAAGACTGAAGTTGTGAATAACATCTAGGAACAAGTAAGAAATTGTTCTTCACTCAGTATTTCATATTGACTTCAGTGCTGTTAAATTTTTTGTTTTCAAGGCATGACATATTTTCCCACAGGTTTCTTTACAATTACATTTCATCAATTTGCCAATGTCCCTCTGAGATCTTTTAGTAATATCTGAATATTGTTCATATTTGGACTGGTTGGAAATAGGTTTCTCATTTAGAGACAGTTTAATCTCTAGAGGTAGATCAGTACCACATCCTGAGAGACCTTTGTATAACTGAGGCAGAAATATAAACATTGAACTACTCTTTAATTCAGCCATGTATTGCTACATACACAATCCACACTCATAGTATATACTTTTTTAATTTTAACTGAAAATGCTACACATCTGTAGTTCAATTGTGGTGTATTTACAGTTAACTGTGGTATCATATTTAGAGATCAATTGTGGTGTGATGATAGGAGAGACAGCTTTCTTGAGAGATGTTACAGAAACTGCGACTGAAAGCATCCTATTTTGAGTGCAAAGAGGTATTCTTAGTAGTAAGCTAATTTATGAGAGGACAATAAAAATATTTTATGTATCATTAGCATAAGAACTCGTCACAAAGTCTTTCTGGAAGGGCTTAACCATAGACACCTTGCCAGGAGGACACTGAAGGACTGGCTTTTAGCAGATGGTCATTAACAATATTGTTTCAATTAATTACCTGATACTTTTTTCATGGAGAACACCAAAGACTACAATGTAGCCCATAGTTATAATAGTTTCTGAAGAAATTTTATACATTACAGAACAGCTGCACAAAACTCCTTATCTGATTCGAAGCGTCGTGTAAATTTTAAGAGTTAGAATGTCTTTCTGAGGTGTGAGTTTTCTCAAAAAAGATGGCAGAGGAACACGTCATTGGCTGCGAGAAGGACAGAACTCTCTGGTTAATAGTTATCACCATGGAACTTGTTCTTGGCTTAGGATTTGTTCCACCTTTCCTCAAAGTAAAAAGACAATAAGCCTGTTTACACTGATTAGCAATTAAAAAAGCTGTGGAGAAAAACTATCAAACACCACTGATTTCTTATAACAGGAAACTTCCTCACTGCCCAGTTCCAGAAAGGCAAAAAAGCCCCACCTTACTGCATTATGAAATTACTGTAACACATTTTTTTACCATTTCTAATTTCCCCCAGAATTGCAAGATTTTTTTTCTTGAGTCTCGAGAAGATCTGGGTTTGTAGATGCTATAATTTCAGTCAGTCCATCCTATCTGTCCTTCAAACAGGCTGTGTTCTGCCCGTTGCAGTTTGTGGGATTCTGCACAGTTGTGTCCAATATCCTTTTACTCCCAATTTGTGCACAATCACATAACTACCAGTGAAAATTATAATCTGCAAGATTTTAATACTGAAGAGATGTTTTTTTTTCAAAACATGCAATAGTAATTGTTTTAAAAGTACATGCATATCAAAAAGACAGTGTGAATTCTGTTGAAAAATCCTTCCCAAATAATGACCTTTAAATAATCTACCAGACCACTGTCGATCTCCTCTGTTGACAAGGCCTCAAGGGCTTTTCTTGATAGGATTCCACTTCAAAGCAGGCAGCCTGAGTTGCACACAAAGAGAGCTTACACTCTTTTAGCTTACAGTGCAATCTGGCTTTAAATTGCTCAGCTCTGTATTGAACTTTAACTAAATTTCTGCTCTAGTTACTTCAAGTGTGTCAGACATAAGATCAGAGGTCTGAAGAGCACTAAAAAATGTGCCGTACAAACAAAATTGTAGGCAGCTCTCACAGGACAGCAGTTAATTAGATACCATGCCAATCAAACAGGTGCCAATATTGAATCAATTGGCAAAACAAATAAAAAAACAAGCAGTCTAAAAATTTGCTTTCCATGAAAAAAGAAAAGGTAGGAATTGGGGAGAGAAGGGGAATACTTATATATCATGTAGCAGTTTTGCATATCTAAAAGGATCTAGATCATGTTATTTCTATGGTTAATTCCAGTATATTTTAAATATAAACATCATTTCTGAAAATTATTTGGGTTTATTTATGCACATGTTGAATTTAGAAAATCCCTCTCAGAAGTGCTGAAACCTGCTTGTAAGAACTGCACTTTCCCCCTTTTTTGAGAATATAGAAAGGAGTTCTGCCTCTGAACCAACCCTTTCCACAAGTCATGAGCTCCTTACTCTGCATATAAAACCAGCAGTTTTCCAGAAAGCAGTAAGGTTGGTTATTGCTTAGTTGTACATTGTGTTCAGGAAAGTGGCTCCTTTTGCTGAGTTGGAGCCATGTAGCCATTCTGTGTAAAAGTACAAAATGTTGAAGCTTTAAGAATGAGCCTTCCTTTCTGTTGCCATCCAGCTAGCCAATTGAATTAATGGTATGGCTGAGGCTGAGTTTTAGTAAATCATGTTTAAAATAGACTAGGTCAAAAATAATTTAATTATTTAATGTCAATAAAACAGATCTTGTTTTTAAAATCCTACAATTATAGAAGACAAAATGTTGAATCAAGATTTCTCTTTAGAGGAGCATATTGAGATAAATATTGCAGAATATGCTCTTTGGAGGAACACTCTAGCTGTCACCCTGACATTTAAAATGCATGGACAATCTTCATATATCTGGGGACAAATTTAGAGGAAAGTTTATGTAGTGTGAATTGCCAAATTGATCCAATGATATGTACTCATTCTCATAAATCAATACCCAAGTGGCAATAATATAAATAATGTATCAAAACTAATAAATAGATATAATATTATATTTCAACTTATCTTTTTTAAGTGTCTGCTTGTCTCTTAAAAGATTAAAGTAGTTTAGATGATTTTTCTGGATCCTACATAAACTGTGTAGATGTTATTCAACATAATACCTGTTATCTTGATGTTTTACTTGGTTACATATTTGACAAATTGCTACAAAACATGGAAAGTCTCCTAACTCCAGTGAGATGGGATCACAGTTACAAAAGCTCTGGATAATTAGGGGATATTATTCATCCTTCTGCACTGCACTATTCATCGATGTGACCACCAATCTTGCACAATTAAAGCAAATGCGAAATAGAAGAAACAAATACCCATATGTTTGCAGAACATCTTTTGCTAATAAAAATGAAATTCTGATTGGTACATCCAGATACCAATCTTACTACTTACTACATTAATTATGGAGTTTTAAAAAATTTTGCACTTATTTTCTTTAAAAAATTTATTTAACTGACTAGCTATTTGCTCTATGATAGTCACTACTTGTATTTGTGAAGAAAAAAATGACATGGAAATTTTCGACCTCAACTGCTGAGTTTCGGCATTGAATGTTCAATAAGAAGTCCTGTTAAACCTGCCATGTAGGAGAAATTATTGTATCTTTGTGATATTAAGAAACTATTCTAGATTTTTTTTCAAGCAGTCCTATAAAGATTAAAGTCAGAACTTGTTAAATCATTAGTCCCCTCACTCACATTTCCACCAGCTCTCAAGCTTTCTCTTATTCATCTTATTCAAATGAAGAAATCTGTTGTGCATCTACTCGTGTTTGGGAAACATTACAAGTGATAAAAATTTATCTTATGAAAAATGCTGTAATTCAGAACTTTGACACATGAGTTTTACACATTTTTGGCCCTCTCTATTATGATTTACAGGAAAGGACCTGGGTTTTTTCAAACCAGAAATACTAAATTTTTTAAAAAGAGTCACTTTCTTCTGTATCCCCATTTCAGTCATCTTTGTAGTAGTACTACATGATGTCATCTAAACTAATTGGGGAAAAGATGAGAAGGTCAATATCTTTTCTCTCATAAGAGTTATCACAAAACTTTATACCAGGAATGTGATGAGAAAATCTTTTACACGGGACCACAAATAAGAAGAAGTTAACATTGTCTCTTATTTTCTGCCAAGAAAACGGAACTCTCTACCAAACCTTCCCTGAGTCAGCACAGCGCGGAAACCCCATCCACCTCCCTATTTTCCACTCTGTTTTAAGCTTACATTTCATACTAATGATTGGTGCACAGCCTTGGGAAGTTGTGCTTTGTTTTTCCAGTATGAAGAGACAGCAGGTGCTGTGGCCAGCATCACTCATAAGCAACCCCTCATCACCTCCCTCTGGCCCCTATATCCAAAAATAATATTTTCAAATGTCAGCATATCAGATACAGACATTTTAAAGTTATGTGATGAATGGGGTTTTTTCTAGCTCCATAGATAGTTTTATTCTGAGAAAGAGGCAAATGTGGTAGGAAAGAGAGGGCCTATAGTGCTAACACCTTTTCTAATTGAATGCTTATATGCATAGCAGTTTTTTTGGGAGAATCTACATTTTCTTGCCTTCTACTTAGATAGGGATCTTTCTGTCAGATGATGGAGAAAAAGCCATATTTACTTAGTAGTAATGTTAAATCCACCCACAAGCCAGATTTTCTGAAGAGTATTTTATTATATTTTTTCCAGAACCAAAATAATTGGCTTATTTTTGTTTTAAACCAAATACATATCACGAGACTGCACTTGGAGCACTGCATCTATTTCTGGCATCCCCAGAGCAAAGAAAAAATCTTCAACCTGTTGGAGCAGGTGTAGAGGAGGTCTATGAAAATGGTTGGTGCTTAACACCTCATATGAAAATGGCTAAGAGAGAGTGGGTGATTTAGCCTGGAGAAGCAAATACTCCACAGGGACTTTATTATGGTTTTTCCATGATTAAACAGGACTTGAAAGAGAGATGGAGAGAGATTTTTACAAAGGCCTGTGGTGACAGGGCAAGGAACAATGGATTTAAACTGAAAGAGGGTAGATATAGACCGGACATAAGGAAGAAATTTTTTAGGAAAAGTCTGGTGAGACACTGGACCAGGTTGCCAAGAGAGGTTGTAGATGCTATTTTTTGGAAGAGTTCAAGGCCAAATTGATCATTACTTGAATGAATCTGATTTGGTGGCAGGTGTCCTTGCCCTTGGCAGGGTGGTTGGACTAAGCAATCTCTAAAGGTCTCTTCCAACCCGATCCATTCAGTGGTTCTGTGGTACCATGTTTAATGTCTGTCAATAGCTGAGTAGATCCATAATTTAAAATATCCTACCATGATGTGTTTTGTTTGGAAAAGGTGTTAAAATGGAGAAAGATGATACACTAGTAATTACAAGGAACATTGCACAACACAATAACTTCAGAGAAGCAAAAGGTAGTCTCATGGAGGCTGATTAACTTTAACCAAATGATGGTACATTCATGCTAAAATTAATGAGAGGTCCTAATTTGCCATAGTTCAAATCAACTGAAAATTATACACTGGGAAGAGAACTTTCACAGTTCCTAATTATTATAATTTTACTTGCATTCACCATACAACTGCAGTCTGAAGCAACACTTTCTTAACAATGAACAAGTGTCCATAACTGTTGGGAGAGAAAAAAATCAAAACCAAGTCAACACAGACATTCAAAGGAGAGATGAAGAGAACATACAACCATTATGAATATAGCATTTGAAAGTCACCATTTTGTCCAATCTCAGACTTTTCTGACAGAACATTAAGAGTAAAAATTGTATTTCCAGCATTGGACCACCTGAAGACAAGCAAAATGTTTATCATGGAAGCCTTTGTTAGAACTACAAGGTATGTTTGTGGTACTTCATTACAGGAAGGAATCATAGTAGTAACTTAATAGAAGAAGATTTAAAAATGAGTTTAAATAATTTCAAAGGAAGGAACAAAATTACAATTTATAAAAATGGACAATTTTAAAATGGCATTTGTTTCTACCTATATTGTAAATGCAGCGACCCAATGGGAAGAGAATGAAGGATGTCTGACTCCATTTCAGAGGGCTTTGAGATGCTGAACATACTTTTTATTAAATCTATACTAAAATACATTAATCATATTTGAAGAGAGGCTATTCTACATACCTATGTTTAACTTACCTATCTTAGTCTTAGTCTTAGTCTAACTTGTGACCTTCTCTCCAGAGTCCAGACACAGCTGGACCCGGACTGGTCACTGAAGATAAACAATCTCCAACTCCCATTCCACAGGGGAGAACAGGGAGCAGAGATAAGAGATGTTTTTCTCTCTCTGCAGCTCCTTCATGCTTTCTCCCATTAAATCTTTAGGAAAGTTTGTGCCTTGCTTTTCACTATGAAGAGAAATGAGGCAACATACCTGCTTCGTTCCTGCTTGAAAATAGAAAGCATGAGTATGTTATTGCAAATAGAACTGTTTGAAATTCTGTAAATATTTTGGAAACTTACCATACTATTCACACAGAGAATAGTATATCAGAAACTCTGACAGGCATTTGTGGTTGTTGTAAACATCAGTCCTGCTTGAATGAGCTTCATTTGCTTTCAGTAAGTGCTCATTCATGTAAAGCACTGTAGAGAAGTCCCAGAAGTTTTCTAGAAATACACAACTGAATTTTTAAAATTCAATATACATGTCAGTACTTGAAAGAAGCAAGGTATTAAAAGAGAAACATTGGTTTCTATTTAAGTTCTCCAAATATCTGAGCCCAACTTTCTACAAGTTTCATGAAATTGTTTTGTTAAGGCTGCCCAGTAAACAGCTGAATGTGAAGATAAAGTCCAGTTATCCAACTGTGCTGTTTATCTGGGTTTTATAAAGGCTTAATCCAAAGCTCTTCCAATATAAATCCTTTGGTGAATTCATTGACAAGAACTGACCTAACATGTTGCTTACTTCACCATGTTTTAGTCTTATGCATTTGTTTGTTAATGTTGCAATTTTTTTGAGAAGAAAAGATTTTTAAAGTCCACTGAGTTTGGGTTTCTGCTGGTGAATTCAGATCAGGATGTCATTAATAGAAATTTATGTTTAAAAAATTATTATTTCTGTATTTGCTGATTTTAGAAGCTATTTTAAGCATTAAAATGTATGTCCATTAGGCCCTGCCAATCTCTATTTTATCTATCCGCTTGTTATTATGAGATTTAAGTACAGATCTTAAATATTCAGTTTGAATTAAGAAACTATTTTTCTTCCCCCAAATATTCCAATTTTCTGGGTAAATTCAAGAATGTTAACTCTGAATATTTGTGTAAACCTGAAGTCTTTGATCCAGTTTTTCTCATGAAAGCCACACACTTCAAATATGCCAGCCCAAATCTTCTGAATACCCATGGGAAACAAGAAGTACTGCCTTCTACTCCACCAGTGTTGCTTTCCTCTCATTTTCTCACAAAACAATAAATATTTACAGGGAAGAAGAAGGATTAGAACTTCAGAACCAAGTGCTGCACAGCACATATTTCTTTCTGTGGAAGACCCAGCAACACTCACAGTGCTTTCTGTGCTCTGACTAGCTGTCTCACACACCTCCTTGAGAGTGCAGGGCAATTAATACATTCTAAAATGCAAACTGAGAGTCTTCATTAGGTGTGACTTTCTACCTGTGGCTGCTATTTTGAAATCTATTGCCTTTTTAAATGCACCTGTTGTGCCTTTGAGATTAAAAAATGCACTTTGAAATGTGAGTCTTCACACTATACAGTCAGTCCAATACAGCAGCCTTTGGAAATAAGAGAGGAATGAAAATATATTTTCTCATTACTAGAGAACAAAATCAAATACTCCTTTTCAAGAATAACAACAAAATATATTATTACATCTATCAAGTTTTCCAAGTCAGATTTTGAATTCTTCCTTAAGAATGAATATACAGTTAAGTGGGTGCTCTAATCTCGATCTAAATTACTTGTTATAATTTGGATATTCACTATTTTTTTTTGATTGATTCTCCACAGAATCAATAGATTTCCATTTAAGAACCTGGAAACATGATCAAAAGTCAGTAACCATGAGCAGAGTGGGAAATTATGAGAAATGGAAAATATTAATACTTTAGTCAGGTGACTAACCTGGTAGCTAATATTATTTGGAGACAATCTTTTGATATTATGAGAAAAAGAAGAAAACACTAATGAAATAAAGACAATTTGGAGAGAAAAAAAGTGTTGCTGCATAAGATTAAAATGGAGGTGAAAGAATAATGCTTCATAGGAAAAATTTTCTTTGCATTTTTTTAAAAATAAAATATAGTTTTGCTAATATCGTCAACTATTTGACATATTCTTTAAATTATTCTCATTATTGGCTTTACTGAATTCCAATATACGTTTTTTTAATGGAAATAAACTCACAAGAACTTTTCATAAATTTAATTAAATTTTAATTTGAAAGTCACCTTTAACATAATCTTTTCAAGTATTTATAACATACATCAATCTACTTATAAAAGAAAAATATTATCTCCACCTTTGCACTTATGGTGTATACATAGACATAATAAATCCCACATATATTGAGCAATTGAAAAAGTTCCCATTTTAAAGTAGAACATTATACTATTTCCTAATATAAAACTTCTGGAGCATTCATACTGACTCTATTGAATCTCTCATAAAACAATCTACATTCATCTTTTCACTGGGTTTCAACTATTGAGCATTCAACACTTTGGTAATTGCTTCCAAATGAATTCCCCAAAATGCAACATACTTTCTCAGAGAAAGTCTCCTTTTGAGTTAAGACAAATTTATCCATTGAAATGAATAAGTTAAGATAAAGTATTTAAGAATCATTGATAAATATTTGCTTGGATAAACATAAAATATTTTTCTCCTATTCTTCTTTTGGTCCTGCTGTGTAATTAGCTAGAATACTTAACACGCACAGAGACACCATGAACAAGCATGACTTAAGCATTAAAAATTGTCTAACAAAATCTAAAATAGATACATGTTTCATCTTCTCTTTTGTCCAAAATGTACCTTCCTTCATCCTACCTGCCTGCTTCTATCAGCTTTGAGATTTTTTTTTTTAAATGGGGAGCCCTGAAGGATTGATGACCTAAAGTATAAAATTGACCTGTTTTTTGAAAAAGAAGTGTTTACTAAAACGTTTTTAGTGAAAAACACAGTGATGTGGAGAATGTACCTTACCACATCCATGTATCCAAGATAGGCAAAGTGAAATATCTCCTATAATTTTAAAATTGTTTATGCATGCAGAGAAGCCCAGTTAGCAGGTTCTGCTGGATAACATTCATGAACAAATGGCAATTTTGTGTCCAGTAGCCTTATGTCATATGCACTATATAAATGGGGAAATAGTTGTAAATTTAGGCTCTTTCTCAGTGGGGTTGGAAAATGACAGATAATGTTTTCATCAGCTGCTAATTTGTTAATTGTCTTCACGCAGCAATGTGAATGAAGCAGTAGATGTGACCAGTTGGGGGATTGGCTTCAAAAATGCACCTGTAAAAGTTAATGTGGAAGCATCCTGGAGACAGTCAGAATTCTTTGTCTCACCATGGCTCTATTATTTACTTTTTCATGGAATAGTTTTAGTTCAGGATCTCAGAGAGCCTCCATCACTAACTTGTCTTCCACAGCATTTTTTTTCAGGTGGCTGGGGAGGAAGGAAGGAGGGAGGGAGAGGGAAAGATCAAATTTCTTAAGTAATAGTCTGTTTCTCCCTTTAACTTCCTCCAAATAATAGTGTTCAGTTGATTTTTTTAGTGTGTGTGATAAAAACACTTTATAAATTACTGTTCAGCCAACCTTAGGTTGGCTGGGCAAAAAAACCGTCTCTTACCTTTCCGTCAAAAATTCAATTATACTTATAAAGGTCAAATCTAATCTTGTTCAGTCAATCATGTCAAACCTGACTTAAGTTAAAGTATTTGCAAACAGCACATAAAAATTGAGAGTGCAGCCTAGTGCATACCTACAATTGCACTCAAAATTTTTCATCCGGAAAGTAGAAATCTGATTGCTAAAATTGTTAAGCTCCAAATTGCTGGGTATTAGGATGACAGAATATTATATCTGTTTGATAGTAAAACATCAGAACCTGTGTTAATCTTGAGAGATGAACCAGTTTATCTAGGCTGAGAACATGTTTTTGACCTCTATTTGGGGCAGACGTATCTGAAAAGTGCAATAGACTTTAACACACTTAGGGTTTTTCCTCTACTCTCCCCACCTCACTCCTGCCACCCTGTCCCAATGCTCCATTAAATACACTGGAACTCCTTCCTATTCAGTAAAAACTCAGTTTCAAAAATCAGAAAGTAAGTTAATTCATAATGTCTTGAACAAAAAAAACATTTATTGCTAAGTATTATACTATAAGCAGTGAATGGCATTTTTCCTTTCACAATACGAAGCACCGTGGAAGGAGAACAAAATGATGAAGCTAAAGCAGTGGTTGAAAATAAGGCAAAACCATCTATGTGATAGCATTTCAACAATTTTGATACAATAATGTTTTCAGTGGATGATTATTTACCTAAGTCATTTATTCATTAGCTTCTCCATTTCCTCTATTCCCTTGTTTTCTTGGAGAAAAACATTACATCCTTCTTGGCTTTCTTATATTCTCTGGTGCTTTGTTTCCTTGGAAACAATATCCATTAACATTCTCCATTTCCTCCTTTGTTGCCATTTTCTGGATATACTGAGTATCCCAAACATTTCTGCAGTGTAATGTACCAGAGAACTAAGAAAAGGCTAGAAAATAGACAATCAGAATATTTTTTAATGATACAAGGCTTATTTTAAAAGGAAACACAACAGAAAATACTATCATATTTAATGTTTTTGAGTAAGGTACGCAGTCAGCAAAGTATATATGTGGACAGGAGTGGACAACTCCTGTGTAAATACCTGTATTTAATAGGTTATTAGATTTCAGATGACATTGTTGTTCCACATTGACACAGATGAAATAACTTTTCAGTTACTCTTGGCAAAAAACCAAAATTGCATCCTACGATAAGCAATATGCATGTAATTGAAACTACATTTGTGTAAACCATTTGAAAATAAGTTCTGCTGGCTAAGAATAAGAATCTTGAAGATTTTTTTAGCAATTAGTAAATGTCTTTTGGGAGCATTTTACACCTTTCCTTTCATCAGGCTGATGCATGGCTTGGATTTTAGTGCTCAAATTGAGATTTTTAACTTTGACCTGCTTAAGTATGAGCTGGTTACACACTAAAATCAGAGGCAAGAAAATGTCACTTGCAGGAGGGGATTCATTTTAACCTAAAATACATAATTAACATGAATCAGGTTGGACCTTCTGGATGCTTTCATTATTTTCCATTGACTACGAAGGGAACCAGGATAAATTTGATCATACAATTTTAGATATTTTAAGTTAAGTGAGATGGAACATATTTGTGCCCTCTAAAGTACATTTATTCCTAATTTTATTGTATTATATGTTCTACTGTATTATATGTTATGATTACATATCACACACCCTTTTCCATGTTTTTTCAGTAAACTGAATGTGATGGAAATTGTCACTTCACATTTGAGTCTCCCTGTGGCACAGATACATGATGCTGTTTTTTCCAAGGTATTCCAGAAAAAACACCTGCTGAAACCTACAATTACAACTGGGAGCAATTAAGGATCACAAGCAGTACTGAGAGGCCTAAACAAAAACTGGAGTTATTAAATTCTCTGCTTAGCTACTGTCAGAAGCAGAGGTATCTATATTTAGTTAATTTAAAATTTTCTGTTTGTCTAGATTTTTGTTTTTGTCTATGCATGTGCTCACTGTTTCTGTCCCATCAGAATCTAATCTGGATTCCACATTGAGGTGGAGGCACTCAATATAATGGATGCTTTTGAACACAAACCCTTAGTTGTTATGGGTGCTACATATCTTATATTTCCATTATTAGTCTTATTTGGGATTGTGGAAAAATGCTGTGGTATCAATGGTACTTTTGGTATAAAAGCACTCACTCAAAAGGTGAGGAAAGAAGTTCAGTGTTTTCTAGCATGAAAGGGTTCCAGTCCATATCTTTTCTCCTACCAGCTTATCAGTTCAGCAGAACTATTTATTATTTTTCTTCTGACTGAAGCTATGCGACTGCACAGACAATGTAATTTTGCTGGGTCCAGAAGAAGGAAGAATGATTCAATGGTTATTTACAGGTATCATTCTATATTTTATTTACTGATTTCTTTAATGAGGAAAGAATAAACATTGTTTCTTTTCCCACATGTAGGGCGCCACATGGTAGGAAGTGCATTTAACCTGTTTGTTTGGCTAATGAGGCTGGTCATATGATCATCACCAATGTGTATGAAGGACTCTGTAATGCAGGTTTCAGTGTCATTCAAGCTGATGAGACATCCGCTTTCTCTACCAGTGCATTTCTATGCATCGCTGATTCAGTGAGGTAGTCTGTTTACAGGCTTTTTTCCCACTCCACACAATTGATACAAATTGTGTTTTCCTAGAAGGCCTCTCTGTATTTTCAGAAGGGTTTAGTTCAATCCTTTAGGTACAGCTAATCTCCAAGAAGATTTGGTAACAGCTTCATGGTCTGAGGCAGCATTTGTGCTCGTAGTCCTTTGTGAAATAACCACGGAGAAGCAGAATAGAAGCACCTCATGTTTAGAGCATCAATTGTACTGCAGAACATCACTGAGAGGAAGGGTCTAATGAGAAAGTATGGAGGCCATTTATTTGTGGCACAAATATAAGAACAACCCAAAAAATTGTGAGATAAGTGAGAGAAAACGATAGATGTTAAGAGAAAGACATTATTAAGAAACAATATTCTGTATTTAAGAATCCACAAGCTTATAGAGGCATCATAATTTCACCTTGTTCCCGATGCCTTGGTTTTTTAGACAGTGGTTGTGCTCTGTGCATGTAACGTAAAAAACACAGCAGAGGCCTTTACTGAGAGAAAGAGAAAAATGTAAATTATTTATGGTCCTCTTCTAATAGAAACAGAACTTTACAGTGTTTTGACTCCTAAGACTTTACTACAAAGTAAAAACAAAGATCCCACTATTTGGAAGGCATAAAATCACAGGGGTTAGAAATGTAAAATTAAGATGGAAGCATGTTCCATTTATCATCCAATGGATGATCATCCATTTCTCTGTTATGTCAGTACAATATTATAATGTCTAGGACTTTTTCCAATTCCAAATAATTAGGTTTTCACCATATACCTAGGCTGATTATTCTAAAGAGAAATTAAGCTGACTGTTGATGGTTATATTTCTGGATTTTTGTTGTTGTTCTGTTTGTTCTGCCCCACCTTTCCCTGTTTACTATGGTAGATATCTTCTGACAGAAACATTGTATTTCTGTCTGAAGTTTGCTTGTAAGAGAGTTTTTCTTATTATCCTTCGTGTTTGTACTGGGCATAGTTTGCATAGGTGGCCCTTTTGCTGCCATAATTGCAGCTCCAATTTCAATTTTTCTGACTGTATGCACTTTATTTCTTTGCATAATTTTGCAGCATGCCCATCTGTGTTCAGGATCTGCAGTCATTGCCATATGTAGGACACTTATTTTTGAGATGCCAAGCACCACAACTCCCACAATTACAACAGAATTCATAATTGTGCCCTGCCCAAACAAAACCCCTACATACTGTAGGAGGGAATAAGGTCCCTGTTGCACACAAATAATAGAGGAATGCAGTGTTGATTACTCCTCTCTTGGGAAAAGATAAACATATTAGTGGGATTCTCTTCTCTCAAGGACCTGGGTGTACTTTGTGGTAGTGTGCAAGGATGGGGAGACCCTCATCCTCATTTTTCATTGGGGAAGAATTGTGATGTAAGTTACATCTTGTAGGAAGTAATAGAGGAGGAATGACCAGAGCTGACAAACAGTGATCCAGGTGATTGTAACAAAGACCTAAGCCAAACTGATGTTAGTGTTTGACACTCAAATGTGCTACTCTAGTGTCCTGAGCACCCATCTTGACTTATGGTGCCCAAGTCATAGCCTGTTTTTATAAATATTAGAAGGAGTAGAACAGGAGAATACCTATCTGTCAAGGGACAAGGGACAGTAATTAATGAGAATGCACAAATCTGTGTTTTGGTATGAACGTGGTTTAAATCTACAATATAATCTATGTTGCTAAGAAGCTGTTTCAGTAAACAGAATTAGATACAAAATTATGTCTAGAAGACGTATAAATGCATTAAATTCAGTTGGACCTGAATATGATGTAAATTGTATGGAATAAGGCATGGAGATTTTATTGGATCTGGCTGATATGGAATCAATTTTCCCATAGCAGCCCTTGTGGTGTTATGCTTTGTATTTGTAGCTAGAATGGTGCTGATAGGACACCAGTTTTGGCTACTGCTGAGCTCTGTTTCCGCATATCAAGGCTGTCTCTCCAAATCCCACACTCCCAAAGGCCAGTGGGCTGGGAGTGGGCAAGAGGTCGGGAGAGGACAAAGCCAGGACAGCTGACCCAAACTGATCAAAGTGAAATTCCATACCAAATTATGTCATGCCCAGCAATAAAAGCTAAAGGAGAGGATCACTCATCATCAAAGGAAGGGGAATTTATTATTAAGGCATTTGTCTTGTGTTTTTTCCATTCTATGAGCCACTAATTTTTTGTGCTTATTCTTCAGTTCAAAGCTTTCCTCTTACTCCTGTCTTTATCCCACATGGATCCAATCATTATATACAAGATACTACATGTTCAAAGACTTCTGTTAGTACACAGAAATTCTCTTCTGCTGAAATCACATACAGGTTCTGAACCTTTTTTGGAAAGATTGATTCTCTCATAAATTCAGGAGTTCATGTGTTACATTTAGGATGATGGGGACAGCATAGAATGTCTTTTCCCCCTTGAATGAAATTTAAAATATAACACTCATAGTTCAATGAACAAACAAGGAACAGTTTGGCAAGCATGTAAATAACTGAGAACCATTCTGATAGAAGTCAAGAGAGAAAGTTTGTATTGCCTAAATTATTATAGAAATGCATCATATAAAAAGTATTTAAATGGCAAGGGAATAACAAAAAAATGCTAAAGAGTTGATAATATCTGACAGAAAGAAGACAGGAATGATGAGGTAGTCAAGAAAGTTAGATTTCTTTGCTCTTGAGAAAGAAAGGTAAGCAACCATCAGCTTCTGACTCATCATAGAGAAGAGAGAACATTTTGTTTCTTACTGTAAAGATAAAAATCACAGCTATATCTGGTATGTGATATTGGAATTTTCCAGTATCATGAAGCCAAATATCTGCAAACAGGGGCACTGTGACTATCCAGGGGAATACTAAGAACATTTTCTAGATGGAGTTAGTCACTGGAAGGAGTCACACAGGAATAATGTGAAAGGTGACCTGCTAAAATGACTGGGAAGAAACTGCTGCAGAGAAGATTTGAGGTAAACTCTAAACTGTTGCACTGCCTTTGCATAAGCTCTTATGAATTTTTGGAGACAAAATCCTGTTAAGAAGCATTGCCAAGTCTGTCTCACACATGGCCTGCTTTGACAGGTTTCTGTTCTTGAAGGGCTGACCTTCCTTAAGCTTTCAATTTTTAAAAACAGCAGAAACAAAACAAGATCAGAAACTTTCTGGTAGCAAAAGGAACAACTGAGAACTAACACATGCATTCAGTTGCTGTAGGAGATTGCTCATGTGCCACAAGTTCTCTGTGAATGTGAATTTCATAGGTATGACTGTACAAGTGAATTTTTGTGGAGGAAATATTCAACTTTGGAGCTCCAGTTTGCATTTCATTATTTCATTCATTTTGCATGTCTCAAGAGTTCTTACTATATACAACAATGGAAATCCTGATTTATGATACATAATTTTGGCCATATTCCCTTGCCCTTATGAAGTATCTAAAGTCTGTATTTATTATTATTATTATTAGTAGTAGTAGTAGTAGTATTTTATAATCTCTAAAAGATTATTCTAGTCTAATATGAGATGGAAAAACTTATTTGTTTTATAAATGAGTGGTCAACAAATGGGAGTTTTCTATTACTATTTTAGCACACAAAATATTTATTAGTTAATTTTTCACATCAGTCCCTTCACCTCTGAAAATCTGTGATACTGCATGCTTATAAAATAAGAAAAAAATATTTAGGGGATATTCTAAAAAAATTATTTGAACAGCCACTTCATAGCATATGAAGTAGAAAAACCATTACTGAGGAAACTCAGTAGATGAAAAGTTGCTGAGCACACAGATTTTAAATTTACTAGAATTAACCATTAATCACATTCATAACAAGTTTTAGTGTACCTTTTGGTCTCCCACATGGCACAAAATAAAGTTCAGGAAATTATCTAGATTCTAGTAAAATTTTCAGATTAATATTTTCAGCCATTATACTCTGCTTTAAGGCTGCCAAAGCAATTCTTTGGCATTTGAGCAATAACTGTTCTTTGTTTGTAAGGCAGAATTATTAAATTACCTTTAGTAATTGAAAACGAAGAATACATGAGTTATAGGAAGTCTAAGCAGAAGTAACATCATATGATCACATGCAGTAAAATAAACTTACTTGATAAATACCATATGTGTGAATTCTGCTGACGTTAACTTTTGTTGAGCTAGCATTAAAAGTACAGGACCACAATTCTCTATTTATAGCTAGACACATTCACAACTGTCTGTTCTATCTAAGACTGAAAAAATCTTTATCAATATGTTAAATTTTAGAGCACAGTATCTTTTGTCCTATTATCCTGTAAATATTTTTCTATCATTCTTTGAAATTAAATTATTGCTTGAATCCTATGCCAGTCAATCAAATAATTTCAGTGTTCTTACATTGCAAGTAATTTGCTTAATGTATGATACATTGCTGACAGAGCTGACAGAGTACTTCCAAATATTAACAGCATAAATATGATAATATGTATATGCTAATGTCTGCTGAAAAATTAAATTAAGGCAGAATAAAACACTCCTATGCTCCAAGATGTGGTTTTTATACTGATATCTATTTGGGAAATCTGATTCAATGCAAAGCTCTAAATACTCTATATTTTAAAATAGCTTTACAAATTAGTTCAGACATGCTCAAAACAACTCACACCAGAACTGAAAAGGTCTTTCTCTATCACTGACAGTACTATTGTCTATCATTGAGAGAGGTGGCTGTAATTACAGGCATCTCTGCAATTCTACTTACCCATATACTAAAAATAGCTGGAATTTATGTTGCAAAACAATATTGTTCTGATGGCTATTTGTCACTTTTTAATTTCCTTCCTTTATGAATTTATTGTCAATAGATGCTAATTTATTTTTGTGCCAATATTGGCCTTGGTGTAAAGACCTAACTACATTTTGGTTTGTACCTCTGATGTACATAATAGACAGGAATTACTTTCCTTTTCAACTTTTATTTTTAAAAAGTAATGAATCCAGTTAATTTATTCACATAAGATAGACTATCAACTCCTCAGAACTTCTTATACGCTAAAATCACACAGGGAAGGTGTGGTCCTTGTGAGATCAGTTAATACAGCATAGTTCATACCCTCTCACTTGATTCCCACTGAGAAGTTCCACATACAGCAAAATAAATTAATTGCTTCTGGTAAGATTTTATTTTTGTTCTTGAGAACTTGTGCTTTGAGGACATTTTGCCCTCCACGTGCAATATTCCAATCATTCACTTCTGTGAGGCCTTCAACTAAGTGATGCTAGAAAATTGCAGCGATACATTCTATTCTTTGTGCCAAGGTTATTAATAAAAAAAAAATCCACTGTATATGCCAGTACATCACTAGTTAGCCACCCAACTTCTGATACATCCATTTTCAGTGCTTTCCATATGACTATTTTCTCTTTTGTAAAGTCTCATTTTCTTTCTCATCTGTCTTCCTTAGGTAATAGCCTTTCTCTGAAAGCAGTAGAATAAATGCTTGTTTGCTATGTAAAAAGATTAATTACATAATTTGGCTTTTTTTTCTAAAAAATCAGATATGAGAGAGGGTACTTCATTTGTTTGATTTTTTGGTAAGCTAACATGGGTTCAAATCTCATTTATTGTTCACACAACTTTTAAAATTATTCTTTGTTTCAGCAATGTGTTCTAAATCTTTATATCTTGCTGAAACCACCTGAAATAATTGGCCTGCAGAAGCTTAAATTTACTTATACCCATAGATGCAATTTGAATTCACCAGTGAAGAGGACCCTCCATATTTGCTATATCTGCTGAAGAAGTTTTGCTACTGGAAAAAGGATTTCCTTTGTATTCCTTTCAGAGGTCCAGGGTGGAAGGATTCTCCCCTCTCCACATTCTTTGGATTTTTGATCTATATGAAATAAGATATTTCCTAAATCCCATTCTCCTGAATCATCTTGTCTTTTCCTCATTGGTCAGCATGCTGTATTTGTTGTATTTATTAATAAAAAATAAGAGTATGAACTTAATTTTTTATCCAGAAATTGCTGATTGGTTCTCTTTGAAGTTACTGGGTAGTTTTTCCTCTTGATATCTCTTTTTTTTAAGTTGCTTGAAGTGAAAAAGCGAAGCTTTTCTAATTGCCAATCCAAACCTTTTTTTCTACGAAAGGTATTGGCAAGCCTACAGGTTGCAATTAGAAATCAGGATGACGAAGGATTATTAGATTTATGGAAAGCAGATAATTTTTTTTCTGTTTAGCTACTTGTACATTTACTTTGACTAAAGTGCAAAACTTACACCAGAGAATTCATTTTAAAATATGCCAAGGTTTAAACATACAAAAACCAAATAAATAATGAAACTTTTTTACTCATTTCTCATCTGTCTCATTAGAGCTTTCATTAATATTTATATAATCTCTGTGAAAAGTATTGCTCTTTTAAATAAGAGCCTTGCTTGACTGATGATTTGCTCATTCAAAAAGCAAATTCGTTTTATTGCTCCTCTCTTTCAAGGTATGTATACTTTTCCAGAGTTTCTGAGGACAGCTATCACATTTGCTTCTCTTTCAGTAGGTCTCCATAATGCATCACTTTTCAAATAGCATCAGTGCCAACCTAGTAGATAAATCTCCTGACACAGATAAAATATAATTAAGCAATAATTTGAATGAATTTTTTCCATGAAAATAAAAGAAATTAATAACAAAATAAGCTTATATAGCTCACATTTTTGACATGGGACAAGGTGGCAAAATCTGCAATTAATAATAGTTTGTTGTTCTGTCATAATACTTTCCATTTAAGAGTTTTTGAATTTAGTATAATGATTAATTAAAGTTCATAAAGCTTCTGTGAAGTTATCTGCATCAATGTGTGTAAAGTTACATCGTATCAGGCCTGAGACCTAAGAAATTTACTTGTACAGTTGCGAGAAATACTGCCAAAGTTTGACAATATCCTTTCTGCAAGGAGGTCTGTAGGCTTTTGAAACAGAGGAAATCCAGCCATGCGTTATATGGCAGAAGGAAGGAACAGGAAAAAATATTCTCCAGATATTTTAAATTTAATTAAATGAGGACATAACTTGGTTTATCATGAGAATTTTTCTTGGTGCTTCCATCTCAAATTTGTGACTGAGAAAGCAGGATAAATTTCTTAAAATAAAGAGTAAGCTACCACATCTGGTAGGTGCTCACTCTTCATGCTAGAAGGGTATGAGATACTTCGTGATGCTAAACCCTTGCTGTTGAACACATATCTGTCTCTTGAGTTTGATCATCCCAGAACTACTTGGCTGACAACTTTAATAAGACATTTTTAATGTCAGCTACAAATCCATGGTCTGGATTTAAACTAATGTGTTTTTATCTGTTCATGGATAATCTAGGTAGGAGTGTCATCAATATAGAAGGACTTAGGGAAATCCACCTAAGTTCATACAAGTCAATATATACAATTTATTAGAGATATAACTTATAGCTAAACTTTAAAGGCTTATAATGACTGGTTTTAGCAAAATTTTCTCTCGAGTTGACTAGTAGAAAATGCACTTCTTTCTAATACTGTTGTTTAAAATTGCACTGAATTTACTAAAGTATTTTCATGTTTATTAATGAAGGACTTTTTGTAATGGAGTTTTGGTATTGTTTCTATTGATTTTGAGTTGTATATAGCATATTTTGTTTCAACTTTAAACTCTCATGTCCCAGACAGCAAGCTGACACATATATTCCAAAACTGTCTTAATCTTTTCAAGGGGGGAAACAAAGCATGAAAAATAGGGAGTATAATACAAGGATGGAGTTCCTGGCTGGCCTTAGAGCAAGGAAATCATGTCTTCAAGTAATATTTTTCTTGCATTCATTTGCTTTTATGACCAGAAAAAGTTAACAAGATTATATTTGAAAAGAATTACGTTCTGAAGTAGAGGGAAAAAAAAGAGGTACTACATTTCCTTCTTTTTTCATGAATGAAAAAAAAAAAAAAGAGGAAGATTTTAAAAAACTGCTTAAAATCTATCATTTAAAACAAAAAACTTCTGTGGAGAATGTAAGATAACTGACAGCTTACAAATATGGTTTTCAACAGGTTATCTCCCAATGTTTCTGCAGACTTTCCCATATGCTCAAATTTCATACCCTACTTTCCCCTACCCTTTAAGTATAATACTAGTTCAGCATGTTATCCTTCTTATTCTTTTTCTACAAGCTCCCTAGGGACTTATGTATTTAAATCAGAAATTAATAGAAGACTCCATTTGGAACATCTAGCCTGGCTACTTGCTTGTGGGAAGCAAGTACGTCAAGTTCTGAATCCGTAAGATTTTGTGTAGCATCTAGAAAACTATCTAATCTCATCCTTGAGTCTTTCAGTGAATTACTGTATCAATTAATCTATTGACTATGTTGAGCTCTTACTTCAAGGCCTTCCTGAGACAGCATTTCTCAGAAAATAATCATAAGAAATAATAAGCAGTGGTGCCACATTCTGCAAAATGGTTTAAAAGACTAGTTTACACCTTCCAAGTGTTTTTGACACAATGTGAACCTCAGAGAAAAAATAACATCAGTGCGATGAAAGTTCTTTACCATCCAGTAATCATTTCTATTGATTTTTCTTCTGTCTTCCAAAGGTTTTACAGATATTGCCTTAGGAAAATAAAGGTGTTATTGGTATGACACCATTTTCATAATGTTTAAATCCTTTTTTCTACCCCAAATTCATATTGAGTGTAAGAGATTTCCCCTAACTTCATTTTCCTAGCTGAATTTCAGCCATTTTTTTTCCTGCAGACTGCAGCTGCTTCTGAGATCCACAACTTCAATAAACACAACCAGTAAATATCATGTGCTGTGCATGTTACATTGGGTTTTTAAAGCAGATATTTACCTCTTAAAACTACTTTTTAGCCCATTTCCACATATTACTGCATCATGAAGTTTATAAATTCAATTGTCCTGGTTATTATTTTTTCTTTCTCTCATGTAAATTTTTTATGTGGTTCACAAGTAATGGACACTTCTACAAAACAAGCATATTGAGCTGGTGTATGGCTCAGGGCAATTCATCTACATTTTTTTGATGCTATAAATCCATATTTACATCAATTGAAGAAAGGTCAACAGGGCTGCTTATGAAGTTTGACTTGATGCAGTTGGTATTCATTCAAAACACAGCTAGAATTGTTATCTGTTTTCTGCATAACTCACTTCATCAACTTGGCTGGCAGCTAATATTTTCAATGATAAAGAATTTTAAGAGCAAGCTTTATTTTACCATGAAACTTTTTTAATTCTCTTTTAAATTAATCTTTTTGTTTCTGTTTATGCATTGCATTATTTATTTTATTTTTTTTTTTTAGTTTTCCTATCATGTACCTAGTTTTCTTACTTTCCTCAGAGAGCAGCTGTATCTTTTAATAATCCTGACATCTGCAGAAGGAAATTCTTATCACAGTGATCATCTGCCAAAAATGAAGCATATCCTGTAAGAATTAGCCCAGCAGTGTGCCTTCAGAAGTGATGTGTAGTACATGTTCCTAATGATGCGATAGCTCCTGGCTTACTCCTGGTAAAATTTCCTATATATTATCTCTACAGGAGATAAAAACTAGGGAACAAGGTTTTCTTGACTAGATTTTTCTTTGAATTACATTGTGTTTTATTTTCTCATGAATAGATATATATCAGACATCATAAGGGAAGACATTTTATGAGTAAAAAGAAGGTAATTGGGACACCGGATTTACCCAAAACCACTTATTTCTAGCAACAACTCATAACTATCCTGCTTTCTTCCTGAAGTACTCAAAAAATTAATTTTTTTTGGTTTTGCTAAAAACCAAAAAAAAAAAGTATAATTTATATGTTTTGTCATATGGAGGTATGTTTTGTTTGAACATTTGGTCTTATTTTTTGCATTATTTATTTTCTGGCATAATCTTGTAAACTGAGGGGTTTTATTAAATATAGGGACAGGGCAAGGAAACAACTTAAATTTCCTTTAATGAAGTTTCACATATTGCCACTAGTCTACAGACTCAACGCAGTCTGACTCAAATGCCTTCTCACATTTTGAAAATATCATAGATTAAGACTTAATTTAATATGACAAGATCCATAAAGAAGAATCGCCTTTTCAATGGCCCCTTCAATTTTCAATTATACTTCAAATTAAAATTTTAAAGCAGTAAAGAGAAAAAAGAATATATATAGGCCCCAACTTAATATCTAATTGCACAGGACAAAATTTAAAAATATATTTTGCCATTTTCATAGTATAAAATTATTCTAAATCAAGAACAATACCACCTTTTAAGGGATTCATTTTTCAATATAAAAAATACCATAAGCATTTTTGTATGATATCTTGCTATCTATCTAGAAAGGATTTTTATTGTTTAGAACATACTGAACCACGATTTGAATTACTCTATATTTCTTTAAAAATACTTACAATAGCTCCACTAGGATTTCACTTTCAGTTTTACAGCTGCTCTGAACCTTAACACTGAGATCTATTATAAGAGAACTGAATATCTAAAAAGGAAATTTTATGCTTGCATAGCAATGTCACGGGCAAGATTTCACAACAGAACTTGACACAGTAATGACTTTTCTGAAAAAAGAAAACTGAAAAAAATCCCAACACAGTTTAAGGCTTCCAGCCTTTTTAACAGTATCTGCTTCTATTGATAGACTTTTTGGTCATCAGACGATAAAAGGAAATAAATGAGAGGCTTTTCTTATGCAATTTCTCTACTAGAGAGTAAATGGATTTCAGATGGAACCCTAGTCTTTTTGCATAATTAGTGCTCCACAGCCTGTCTTTTTCTAGCACCCACTCAATGTTAAAGTATTTTCATATTAAGTTGAAGAATATGCTTGAAAGCCAGATGATAGCTCCTGCTAAACAAACTTGAGAAGGCAGTAATAATCACAAAGAATGAAAAAACAGGAATGATATCCCATTTGGGTTTAATGAATACTAGGATTCAAACAGAAGTAAATAAATTCAGTAATTTTTATCCATGAGACTGTATGATGATTAAACTATGTGCCTTCTAATTACTGGATGGAACTCCTGTCCCACAGAATGGCTATTTAAATAGCCATTTCAGTCAATAAGGAACATCTGCATGACCAGATACAGCAGACTTATCAAGTAATTATTATTTTCTAGTTCCAGGTTCCTCTGCTTGCCAAAAAACATCATACAAAAATTGAGTATGAGAGAAGAATACAATATATGGAAGCAGAAGTCGATTTCAATAAATGTCTTCAACAATATTTTTTTGGTATCTGAACTACTTCACCTGAAAATATTTCACTTTTCCCTGAAACACTTCTGCTTTCTTAGTTTCAATGTCTCCAAAAATCTTTTATTTTCCAAAATTTTTTCACCTGTTGAGTTGTAGATAGAAATTTTATAGATATAACAAGACTTTTACTCACCAGTGAATTTTAAAATTAGAAACATGGTACTACTTCAGTACACTTTGGAAGTGAAAGAGAATAAATGAAGCCTGGGTAGCAGGACAATAAATTAATATCAGAAGCCCTGAATCTACTGAAGAAGCCACTGGTAGGATGTTAACACTGGTATGTCCCTTGAGAAGGAGAATAATCCCTCTTCCATGGCAGCAACACAAAGTGAATTAGTCTAATGATGATGGATGCGCAGGCAAGTTCCACCAGATGTCTGTCTCAGATGAAAGGGCAAATTATCTCAATGAGCTGAGTCTACAGAGACATTAGGGAGTGTCCAAAGCAGGGCCGCAGCATGGTGAATGGCCTTGAGGGGAAGCTGGGTGAGGAGTGGCTGAGGTCATTTGGTCTGTTCATCCTGGAGAAGAGGAGACTGGGGGGAGACCTCGTCACAGTCTGCAACTTCATCGTGAGGGGAAGAGGAGAGGCAGGCACTGATCTCTTGTGACAAGTGACAGGACTTGACGAAACACATGGGGCTGAGTCATGGGAGGTTTAGGTTGGTTATAAGGAAAAAGGTTCTTCACCCAGAGGGTGGTAAAGCCCTGGAACAGCTCCCCAGGGAACTGGGCATGGCACCAAGCCTGACAGAGTTCAAGAAGCATTTAGACACTGCTCTCAGGCACATGGGGGTCTCTTGTGCTGGGCCAGGAATTGAACTTGGTGATGCTGATGAATCTACATATTATATGATTCTATAATTTATCATGTTTAAAGGGGAAATATCAGAATCTGTCATCCTCATTATTCACTGAGATGACGTCATCAAAAAGGATGCCTCTCAACTTAAGGATATGTACAGAAAAGTCAGTGGGAAAACATCTGCCATATCCATGCAACAGAAGATAATTTTTGTTACACCAGGCAAGTCCAAACCATCATCCTAACTAGAATCCACCAGCATCCAGCGATGAAAGTGTGCATTGGTTCATTAACATTTTACCAACTACTGTTAATCTGACAATCCTTTCAAACTGTGAATAACATTCATGACTCCTTGACGTGGCATCAGGAAATCAGTATCCCAAAGGGACAAATTATATTTGTTTCTGTTTTCCACTGATCTGCTGAAGGAGCAGATCCTGGATTCCTGAGAGCCTTTCTCACAGCATCAAAAGCAGAAAGCTGATGAATCTGTTTTCAGTTGCCTGACCTTTGGAGGAAAGTGGTCAGAACAAGTCTATGTTCAAATTCCCAGACAGGGGAGGAGTGACAAGATCGGTAAGGGTGTTAGAAGTCCCAGTTCTGCAAAAGTGAGGAAGCTGTCTGGTTTGCATTATGGTGACCACTACATAGAACTCCAATTTTTGTTGACATTTTTCTCCCTGGAAAAATTGTTGCTTTCTGCTGAGAAATGGTGGAGAAATAAATGAAAGCTGAGTAGGAGGAGATATGTGTGTGTGAGAAGGCCTGACATCGTGAGCATTTTCACAGTGGAGGCCTAATAGAAGGGAGATTTGGTGCACAGCTGATCTGAAATCGTGCCAGATTCTGATGCCAGACTTTGAAGGTTACATTTTATATTCACAAATTAGTGACTTCTTAATCTGTGATGGGAACATAGTTTGGTCCTACCCATGGATGTTGCTGATACATCCTATAAGAATTTGAGACACTTTTATTGAAGAGATATTTTCTAGAGGCTGTCACAGGAAAGCCCTAATATGAGTTGAGCATTTGGGGCTGACCTCAAAAACATTGTCTAGAGCCTTTTTCTTCCCCTTTTCATGAACAGATGTCAGATGAAGAAAGGTCAAGGAGGTTGTCAAAAGGTTGCTGTACAGCGAACCTCTTAAAATGGTGGCCATTATGTGTGATGTGAACAGGTGGAAAAGCATAAAAGGGCGGTCTTGAAAGAATTGGTATTAGGATAGATTGAGACCTTCCCTATATAGTGTAAATTTGTGTCTTATTGAAAAAAAAACCCAGTAGTTTAGATGTACTCTACAGGAGATCTCTTTCTCAGGCCTCAATTCCACAATGTTTGCTAGAATTTTTTTTTTTTTAATTTCTCCATCTGAACAGGCGATTTTTGTATTGGCCAAGGCTACTTAGACCGCTTGTTCTGTCTCACGTTTTCTGTCATTACCCTGATTTCATCCTTGTTCTGTTAGTTGCTCACATCCCAGTAAGCTGATGCCTACTGCAGTTTCCAAGTAAAAACATCAACATTACAGTGAAATATTCACTCATTCCAAAATAATGTGTTTTCTTCTGAAATGAATTTTTCTCTTTTCTTTTTATATCTGTTTTTCTTTGATGTTGGTGGCCAAAACCTTTCTTGTGTCTGTAATTAACATGACTCATTTACAGTACTCTTCTTCTTCTTGCTTCCTTGGAAGCCACATTTGGACAGACTTTAAGCAGATCTCATTTTCTAAGGATACCCTTTAGCTTTTAACATTTTCTTTGAAATGTTGTAAAAGACAAGTTTAGTCAAATAGCCTGATGGACTGGAGCAATATTTAATATATGTGTTTTCTTGTAATGAGAATCATTAAACTTTTGGGTGGAGTACTAAAGTTGTCCCTAAACTAATACATCATTTCTCTATGGGAAATCTCCTGGAGATTTCTTTCAAGCTCAATATTTTCAGATTTCCAAGTACACTGTGTTAGGCATCTGAGCGTTAGAGGTCTGTTAATGGAAGGTCTCATGCCGCTGAATACATGACAATTCATGAGTAGCTCAACTTTTCAGCAGTAAAGATTTATTACCCATTATTTACACCTGTTAATACAAAGCTGATTCAGATCAGAAGGTTCAAAGACATTTTGAAAACCCTCTGAAAATGTGGTACAATGAAAAAAATTTAGGTAATTTTCTAGATAGCACAAATTTATTGAATGTGAAATTTAATGATTGACATAATAACATGAAACTTGGCAAATTAAACTGAACACTTGCACAGAAATGTGTAGCTCATCTGTTTTCACATAATGAAATTCTATGCAGTGATTTATCTGCAAATGTCTCCACAAAAATGCAGCTCCAGTTATAAGTCCTACTTTTGGTTTTAGCTAAAATGCCATATTAGGCAGAGAACAGAAGGAAGTATTTTGTTTTGGATCATGTGTGCAGCTGCCCTGGTAGCAAGCAGACTTACGTCTGCAAAAAGTAACCTCTGTATATGGTTTGCAACAACTTCCTTTGGGCTGAAGCATCAGCCTGACCTCTCAAGGGCCAGGTTCTGGCATGTTTGTTATCACTGAGTACTGTGCATCCTGTCCCCAGCAGTGAACTCAGAGGATGCTGATGACTAGGACAGAGAAGTAGCCGTGTGTATTTGGACCAGGAACTAAGGCAGAGTTACTAAAGCCTCTATCCTAATTGATATCCTCAGGGGCAGTGATCACTAACAGTTGTCTCTGAATTCTCTAGAGTTTACAATTGCTTAACAGCTACTGGAAATCACGCCATGTAAATTTAACTGCCAAAAAAGGCCTTTAGAAACCTGATGTTAGGTACTCACAATTAAAAAATCTGACAGTGAAAAAAACGATTTTGATCCAGGTTACATTCTAGTAAATCTGAATATTTTTTTACACATAGGTTACCTTTTCTTGTTGCTTAATGTATATTGAAAGGAAAAAATTAGCTGGTTTATTTCCAGATATTAAATAGTACCTTTTCTACTTCGCCTCTTATAAAAAATATTGTCTTTTTCATGGCTTTGGAGATAAGCCTTGTGTGTCTTAACTGTAGAAACTAAATAATCAATTGTTTAAATGAGCCTGCTGCTCTCATGTGTTGTTTGTTTTAGCTTATTTTCCAGGGGAAAAAAAGTGAATAGTTTCATTTTTCACTTGTAAGGAACAAGAGGGCTTTCAGTGCACTAAGCTGTGCAGCCTTCTTACCTTATTTTGTAATAAAAAGTTAACACGATAGCAGAAAAAAAAAAAGTGAAAATTAATTTAAAATTCGACTTCAGAATTTCTACACAAATATATGAACATTCTGAAAGGGCCAGCTGTAAGAGTAAATATTCTACCTTAGGACACATTTTTATACTTTTGGTTCATGTGTATATGGCAGGAAACAAAGAGGAAGAGATTGGTTCTCAGAAAGGAAAGGACATTTTAATATTGTTTCTTGAAGCTTTAAATCCATAACTGTTCCTTACAAACAGATTGTATTATCAACTACTCATTGGCTCAACATAGCAATGACAAAATTCCAGCTGCAGGAGCCATCCTGGTTTTCCTGTGGCATATTTCTGTCAAGAGATGTGATGGAAAGATCTCTCCAAAATTAGTGTTGCTGATGGCAGTGTTAGCTCTGGTCATTGCTAAACCTACCTCTGTATTGTCCAAGGCTTGCAGAGTTGATGAACTTAACCCATGCAGAAACTGAAAGTAAAGGCACAACTAACAGGCCTCCTCAGCAAGTGCAGCTCCAGCCATGACCAGTGTTAGCTGTACTCCATAGTAGAAGAGGTAATATCCAGTTTGTCATCTTCTACATTGATTTGCTAAATCAACAAAATATATTAAGACCATTTAGTTACATATTCTTTCCTACTTGCCTGTACTAATGGAAAAATATTGTGACTAGAGAGCAATACATTTTCAACATTATTGATTCAATTTTTTGCTGCCTTCTACCTTTATAGTGGGGGCTGGCATCCTCATGTTTTTCTGCACTTGAAGCCAAGATCAAATAAAGTTTCAGGTTAATTTCCTAAACATCTGGCTGTTTTTGAGATGTCAGGGAATCCTGATTGCTGCGAAATGAGGGTAAGGTGAGACAGTTATCTGAACAGCAGGTCAAACCTGATTATTGAAATTCAAAGCTGTACCAGGCAACTCCAGGTATAAATCACAGAAGAAAAATGAGCCAGTAACCCGAAAAGTCTATAAAATCACAAGCAAGTTTCATAAAAAAGAGTTTGTAGAGAGCTTTTGTCTGAATGACCTCTGATTCCCAGCTGTGTTGGGAATAGGCTAGGTGGGATCTGGGTGAGGAGTGGAAAGAGCCCTCACCTGACTTAAAGGTGAGAATACTTAAACAGGCACATAGAGACATAGTATCTGCCTTGGAGGACTGCATCTGTTGAAAGCATTACATTTAAATTGTTTAAAACCTCCCTCAGAACACTGAATTCACCATTATAAAGCAGAATAAACCTTCTAAACTGCTTGTCTTCCACTGAAAGTACAAAAGAGTTCACTTTTGTACCTTCATTAAATGTAGTTATTTTGGAAATCAACATACTACCAAGATATCAAATGTACAAATGACACTTAAGTGACAAAGTAGATAAGTAAAATGGGTTTTTTTACTGGCTTCTGTTTGTTTATTTTGCATTCAATAGATATTTGGGGAAGGATGTTTTCTGGTTTTGCTGACACACAATCTTTGCCAAAGCTGTGTTCTACAAAGTAAGAATTGACTAAGAAAAATTTCTCAAACCCTCATGCAGAAAAACAAATTATTCATTTTCTTAATAATCGTACTGACTCTTTTCTGATGTTCAACTTAAAATCTAGTTTCTTGTTGATTTCTTTTTGCACCTCCTTCTATTACTTTTCTTTGTCAGCTACTTTCAAGTACGGTATGCATTATCTAAGATGATAACCAGTGAAATGTAGGAACAAAATTACATTTTCTGTTCTTTCTTCTCACTTTCTTTCAGAGAAAAGCTGACTTAGAAAATAACTGCCATTTTCACCTTCTTGGTTTTGCCTTAAACTGCAGAACTAGTGAGCTATGCAAATCCAGCCTACTGCCCTATTCCGTTGGGTGCCAGATTACTGGAGGCACTATTTTCCCTTCCTTCCTGTTTTGGTGGTTAAGTTTGTTCCAGTGAAGTTCAAGGCACACTGAAGAAAAATTTGTACCCTGACCTTATCCTGATGCGTAGACAGGACACAGACAAAATATGTCCTAACACAAACAAGTTGAGAAGTTCAGCTGAATCACACCTGATTTAGACACTCATAATGCATACAGTAAATATGCTTAATACATGCCCTTATGAAACACATGGTTTCCTGCTACCTGAAAAAACTTGGATGGTTATTTATGAATATCTGTGAGTAATGCAGCCTCCTAAGTGCAGCAGTACTCTCTGGAATTGTCCTGGGTTTGGTATTGCAGAGTTGTTCTCAATTGGTTGAGGATTGCTTAGGTAAGTCCTCCAGGGAACAAAATTAAAATACTGCAACCCCACAACTTTAATTAAAGCCAATGCTGAAAAACAGGAAACCAGAATTGGTTTCCCATCAGTCTACCACCTCTCCTTCACTACCTCTGCTCTACCTCTCTCTATATAAAGATTACAATGTTAAAAAATGAAACATAAAAATAAAAAAGAAAAAGAGAAAAAAAAAGTCAAAAGACTGACTATTTCTGTTTTACTTTTTGCAAGCAACTAAAAGTCTTTTTTGTGAGGGCAAGTGAGATCAAGCCATGAAAGTTGTTAGTTAAATACAGGGTCTGCACAGAAAAATGCTAGTCTCTAACTTTGTATGTTTTTATATCTCATGTAATCGTGACATTTGTAAGTGGTACTGACAGAAACTGCATACTAAGTTCATGATCTTGAAACATAATTCCCTTTTACTGTAAACAGCTCCATGTGCTGACTCTGAAGGGAAAAAGAGGTGAACAAAAAACATATCTCTCAATCTGCCCCAAAGCATATATATAAAAAGCCTAAAAATAGCGTATGACAAACAATTAAGAAATCATACATGTTAATATCTAGATAAATTGCATTCTATAGAACAGACATTCCATTCTAAAAAGAAAGAATGTCTGGGAGACTTAGACATCTAAACAAGTATCTTCTTTTTTCTTGATTTGCTGTTGTTTTATTTGGTAAAGTTTTGGGATCTCCTTTACCTACTGTAGCCAGTATTAAAAACTAGGCTGGTCAGATTAGTCTATCAGATGTCAAGGAGGTTTATACATGGAAGTATTACTGTCTTTTTACCTTGAAGCCATACCCTTTGACAATAGAAAACTTCTAGGAGAAATTAAAGTTTAGACTTCTTCAGCAGTCTTAATGGCTTTTTCATTCATTTTCTTTAAAGCACAGTTTATCTGTGTTTTTGTTTCATGTTTTAGTCATACATTGCAAAGGAAATTATATTTTTTTTTCTAACTGTCTCACCTCTGCTTAGGCTGGTTTTATTTTTGTCGTCTTAAGCTTATGGATATCAGAAAAACCTTGCTTTATCTAATGAGGAGGCTGATGATTCAGACTATTTATTTTATTTATTAAACAGCATATTAGAGACAGACGATGGAAAATACTGCAAGATTTCCTGATCGGGAGAAAAAGATGAACAGTACTTTGGTTCTTCCCAGTGGAAATACTGATATTTAGAGAGCTCTCTGTGCAATAAATGTAGAAGCTAGGAAAATCTCTTAGTAGAACACTAAAGCATTTAAAATTGAAAAAGAAACTTCCTTTTAATTGGCTGTTATGTGGCTGATCGCATCAGAGATGCTATTTGTCCCTCTCTGTCTCTTTTATTCCCCTCCACTCCCCCTTACTTCTAATAAAAAAGAAACCTAAATTAATAGAAAGGACTTTGGCAAAATATGGAAGAGCAGAGGTCCTTCTGGGTATCTTGTGAGAAACCAGGTAAGAAAAATCCTGCAGGAATCCTGGGTTTCAAAAATGGATCAAAACTGTTGTCTTGATGTAAGCTCTGGTTTAGTCCTGACCACTAAGATGCGTGAGTATGTGGTCGCTACTGAGAAGACAACATTATGCTGGGTGACAGCAAGGCAGCGATATCTGAGCTGCCACAGTCTTTCCCTATAAATAGCATAATTGACTACTCATTCTCAGATGACTCCAAATGGTATTTAAAAATCTAAGTTGACTTTAAATGATGACTTGTGGTTGCTAGATATATCTGATGTGGCCTATCCTTTTAGCTCTTCCTGTCTCTTCTACAGAATTCTTCCTGTTATACATTTCTTTCCTATTTTTTTACACACTCATTTGCTGGTGAAATTTCTCATTACTATTTAATCTTTGTTGGTATTTTGGTTAGGTTCTTATAACATGCATACTCAATTCACTGTTTACATAAAACGGTCTTTTTTAAATACAAGGAAAAATTGTTCATTGCATAATTTACATGTTTTTAACAGAGCAGAAGAAAAAACTAGACATTATTATTACTGCTGATGAAATTTTATGTAGACTGCTAGTGAAAAGCATTGCTTTGACAGCACTCAGTGTTTAGCTAAATGCCCCCAAATTGTTTTGCTAATGGTCTTGCTATCCACAAGGGATCTCAAATGCCAGACAATAATTGTTCCCCCTGTTTCTCTTTTTAATGATGGCCTCTTATATGAATATGCCCCCTAATAAGAAAAGCTTTTAGACAGATTAGATTGGATACTGATTACAACTGGAGAGGCTGCTAAAAGTTCCATAGAAGTTCTTATTTATGCTTGGAGTACTGTAACTGGGTATAGACCTGCTGTGTCTGTGGGGCTCTGGGTTCCAGGGATCCTGCCTCTGCTGCATCAGCAGTTTTCAGATTAGAAAAAAACTGTTAGTGGAGGTAGAAACAAACTGAGTAGGGATTAACCACCTGCAAATTTATCCAGCCTCTTGAGTGTATTTCGCCATCAGTACTGACTTCCATACTGTGTCTCACAAAGCCAAGTTTTGTAGCTTCAAACCCAACTCATACATTCCATAAATGTCTTTATGTGAATTTTCTTTTTATAAAATGGCTGAGAATTGTTTCTAAATCCTTTTGCTTTTCCTTGTGTACAATTGTCCTTGCTTCAGGAAGGATGGTGATTGCTATGGGGTTTGCTATGGGGCACTTTACTATGGGGTAGGTTCCCCTAAATTACTTGGAATGGTGATGACCATCTGAAGGGAAAATAGATGAACTCCAGAAAATTTGTTATATTATTCAAAACAATAACACAGTGTTCATGTTTGCTATGAAGAAAGATGGAGTCTTTATGCAATAATACATAATCTCTTCATTCAATTAAAATTCAGAAATCCACATATTTAATAATGTAAACTATGCTAATTTCAAAATGCTGTTTTCAGAGCTCAGAAAGCTTATTCTGACTGCAGGGATATGATTTCCTTTTTAAAAAGTTTCTTTACCTTAAAGAAACATTGATTTTGGAATCGAGATTAAGAAGTAATTAAATATCAATGAAATTTCTAAAGGAAAACTGCAAAATCTATCTTTCAAATCTTGGTGGTCAACTGAAAAACTACTTGTATCCAAGTGATGCTCACAGAGATCATCTAAACAGTTGAAAGAAGAGACAGTTCTGTGAGAGAAAAAAACTGGTTCTTTAATAATAAATAGGCAGCATAAAGGTTGTTTGACTTTCTGAGAATCAGATGGTTCTGAAGGACTGTGAAGAAGAAGGAATGGAGAGGAAATTTCAAGATTTTTCCTATCTTCTGAATAGCAGCAAAGAGTATTAAGATGATTCTAGGAATGAACTGCTGGATAAAAATAAAGAGTAGTATTTTTGGACCACTTCCAACAAGAAGAAGAAGCAGCTATGAAATCTGTAAGGTTTCCCCAGTCTGATCAGGACAGTGTTAACTTACCTGCAAGGCTAGAGTGTGGAAAGGAGGTAAAATACAAAAAATTCCTTGGCATCAAGATATGAAGAAGAAAATTAATTGAGGCACTGTATGAAATTAAGTTAAAAAATCCTGGACTGCCTATACTAGCATAAAGAATCTTGGCAACAATAAAAATTATTACATTATTAGTCAACTTTTGAGTAATTTTTATTAACATGATATCAATGACATTTTTTTGAAAGATTAGAGACATAAAATCACTTGTTCCAAGGTATCTAAGGAGGATGGCAGCACATTGTGTTAAAAAAAGGTACCTTCTGGCTATATCTATACTAATAAATTTAACAACACTAGGAAACTTTACTGCATGTTGGATTTAATTGTCTATACTGACAAAAACTAAGAAAAATCCATGGCATGGTTTTGGCCTTCATCAACCAGTACTTTTCCAAATAATTCCCCGGCACATTATGGGTGTTAACATTGAACAGGGACCATTCCAAATAAACAGTTTTTATTTGGTTACCCTGTTCAGAGGTTAAAACAAATTAATAACAAGAATATGGGGCGCTAGGAATAGGGTGGGGGACAGGAAACACATAGATTTCATTTGTTGCTTTTTTCCAAACTGAGTAATAAGTGATAAAGGTCTCATTCTCTCACTGTTAAAATGCAAAAAAAAAAAATATAAATTGCTTTCCTATCATAAAAATATATCTGAGAATAACTTTTATTAGACTCATATTGATACACAAGAGAAAATTATCAGAGAATTTGTGCTAACTTAGGAATGCCTTTTTTTGTAAAATTAGATCATTTTTATAACTTACAGGATATACATTGACGCAAGCTTCTCCTAATCTATCAGGGAGGATACCTTTAAAAACTGCAAATAGTTACACAATAAATCAGCTGGGAAAGAATAAATTGAAAAAAATGTGAATGATAACTGAGAGAATTTAAAGAATGTTTCATTCTTTATAAGAGAGCCAAAACAATAATCACACAGTCAAGAATTGATACAGTAATGATGAATTTAAAAAACCTCTAAGCTGACCAGGTTTTTTAATTTCTAAAGGGCAATGATGAAAACAAAAGAAGCTGATGTGAGTGACCAAAGCAAAACTGAATATAAACCATAGAAAATTGAGAACAGAAGCAAATGTACAGAAGACGCATCCATCAAAGTTTAAGGACAACGTGAAAGGATTTTTTAACTGTTCCTGTCCAGATCAGCAGGAGTGGGCGTGTCAAGGTCCTAATGTTATTCAATACCATCTTACATCATTGCCAGGGGCCAGGGGAAAGGGACTCTTTCCCTTCTGTGAAGAAAGGATGTTCCTTTTCCTGTCAGAGGAAAGCGTGGCTGGCAAAAGGTCTGTCCACCACTGTTTTTCATTGTTGAGCATTTTGCATGCTAATCACACTCTCTTTGTACACTTTTGTAATTAATACTGGTGCTGTTATTGCTTGCTTTATCATCATATTTCTGTTTCCAGCAAATTGTTCTTATCTCAACCCCTGACGACTCCCTCTTTTGTTCTCCACTGGAGGGGGGGGAAGGGGAGTGTTTTGTGGTTTTCTTTCTAGTGGAAGTACTAAACTGGGGAATACCATTCCTAAACCGTGGCATAGCACAAGGAAAAAGAAGCTACTAACAGGTACTAGTACATTTGTCAGTAGGAAAAGGGTAGAATTATTAGAAGTATTAAAGCAACAGAATCAGAAGTGTTGAGTGAATGTATAATAAATACATCATTGGGGGAAAATGCTAGATACAGTGTTTTTGGCAAATGTTAATCATGACCTTTCTACTCCAATAAAATTCTTACAAACTCCTACGGGAGATGAATACCTTTAAAATGATTGTGAACTGGTAGTATGGATCTAAATGTTTTGGAAGAGCTATCAGATATTAAAGAATCACAGAATCACAGTGTCACAGAATCTTCAAGGAAGAGAAGATTGAAGGTTGGAAGAGACCTTCAAGATGACCTGTCCAGCTACCAACCCAGCACCAGAATAATCACCCCTAAACCATATCCCCAAGAGCCACATTCAGGTGCCTACTAAAGACATCCAGAGACAATGATTGCATCACCTCCCTGGGCAACTTACTCCAATGCCTGAACACTCCTTCAGTGAAAAATTTTTAATAAATATCCTGTCATAACATCTTAAACTCCAGCAAAGTAGAACAATGAAATTGTTGCTGTTAAAATGTGCAGCTATTGAGCAGCGTGGCATTGTACAGAGCACAGATCACTAACACGAATTGATTGGGCCATTTAATAAGTTCAGGACAAGATGCATCTAAAAAGACCAAGTACAAATAATTGATTTTGGAACGAGAGAAACCACATTTGGAAAATACAGATACTGAAAAGATCCTTTTTATTTTTTTTTAGTTTAGTGGTTAGAAGTAAGTTTCAGAGTGATAGAATTGTAGGTGAGGCAGTCTTCTTATTAGTGTTAACAGGATTAACAATTTAACCATTTTGGATGTAGATAGCAATATAAGGTAGTAGCAATAAGTTCATATGAACAATGTTTGGCACTGGTGTGATGCTTCCTTGAATTCTGTGTCCAGTCCTGATGGTCACATTTCAAGAAGGATTACCCTTCTGAGAGTCCAATCAAATGCAAAAAAGATTAAAATAAAAGTCTTATATTATGAAAGCTGATGAGCTCCTCTTGAGCAATTGTTAGGTAAAAATTGCAGTAATTCAGTCACAATCTAAATGTAACAGTAATAGGATCCAAAATTGATAATATGGTGCCTCAACCCATTAAAAAAAGGTTTAATGACTGAAACTAGAAGGTACAGTAATTCAGTTGAGAACTGTGGCTTCTATGACAGCAAGTTTAGCTAGCATCTGACACCTTAGTAAGTCAGTGGCAGTTATTTCACACCTGGAAACTTCGAAAGAGAATTTGGATAGAGGGTTTCTTTCTGTAACAATTTTTGCAATTTTACCACTGCTTCAAACAGCTTATCTTTTGCAGGGTGTCAAATTAGCATGACACGAAGAGAGGAGCTGTAACCTTCTGCAGAGTAGCTCTCAGTAGATTGTTAAGATTTAAAAAGCGTATGAGGAAAAAACATCTCTTGCATCTTTAACCTTTGTCTTACTCCCATCCTATTTCTAAGCATTCACTCTTGCCTGTTGTCACAAACAGGACACTGAGCTAGACTGATCATCGGTCCAACCCAATCAAGTTCTTACATTCTTACTATAAGGCAATTCTTCCTTGAATTCCTATGAATGTCGAGATTTTATTCCATTACACATAATTGTTATCTTCTGCAGGCATGAGTGGAAGAAAATAGCGCCATCTACTCAGGAAATTGTATAGCTCTTCTAATAGCAGGATCTGTAATTATATACTGATGCCAGATTACCACAGGAACTAATGGAAGTAACTGTGTAACACCACACAGACTACACACCTGTATTTTAACTGAAGTGTATTAATCTTGTTAACTATTTGGAGCTCTGTTCAACTGAGTTAAATACAGCACCTACACCTTTCAATTAATACAGATTTCATCAAGGCTTTAATCAGTTACTGCTTTCTAGGTTTCTCACCTGATCTTTAAGACCGTGAGCTATTGGAGTCTTATGCCCAATCTGTTATATATGAGTATTATAAGGCTTGATAAATATGAAGCTGCCTCTTACAAAAATGGCATTTTTGCAGTGGCAGAGATTACTTTAGAAGACATTTGAGCTTTTCAGTAAATTGGTTGCAAATCATTTTGATGTTTGGAGTGCTGGGTGCAGGGATAGTGACAGGTTCTGACAAGGCAGAAAGTGCTATGGCATTATCAGTAAGCCATGGAAATGATCCTGAAAAGGAATGCTACATTACTTAAATGGAAAAAGTGCTGTTGAGACTTTCACAATCTGTTCACAGAGGGCTTGTAAACAGAGAGGTGAAATCAGCTGAAAAAAGCTATTCAGTAAGAAGTATACACACACGCCTCCTGCCTGAAAGTATGTTCAGGTGTTCTGTCAGCCAAGTAACAGACAGATTTTTAAAAGGAAACAGAGAAGTGTTTCTGAAATAACTGTAGACAATTCCTAGAGAAGAAATGTGATTAATTTGAGCAGGTTTTGAGTTAGACTGGAGTACGAAGAGGGGATCTAAAGGAGGGTGGGCCACCTGATGGCTTTTTCTCAACATCCATGCATCCAGAGGATAGCACTGCAATCTTATGCTCATCCCCTGGGCCAGTGGATACCTGCCTGTGTGCTATGTGCATGCAACAATAATCTTCTATATTTCCAGTCAATTTCTATATGTCAAGTGAAGTATACCCTGGGCACCACATCTTTTTGACCACAATGCCAACACAGTAATACACAAATTCACCCCATGTTCTCATGATAAATGCCTATTGCCATTCCAGTGGCCATTCTGACAATAGTCAGTAAAAAGTTTCTAACCTTACTATCTAGCATGTGGAGAAATAAATATTTACTAATTTTGATGAAAACAAGTCATAGACTCATAGACTCACAGACTTACAGAATCATAGACTCATAGACTCATAGAATGGCTTGTGTTGGCAGGAACCTTAAAGATCATCTAGTTCCAGCCCCTCTGCCAAGGACAGTGATGCTTACTGCTAGGAAAGGTTGCTCAAAGCCTTATCTAACCTAGTCTTTACCACTTCCAGGGATGAGGTATCCACAGCTTCTCTGGGCAACCTGTTTCAGTGTCTCATCACCCTCACAGTAAAGAGTTTTTTCCTAATATCTAATGTAAATCTTCTGTCTTTCAGTTTAAACCCATTCTCCCTTGTCCTGTAACGACATGCTGCAGTGAAAGATCTCTCTTCATCTTTCTTGTAGGATCAATTCAGGTACTTGAGGGCTAGAGATTATGAAACTACACTCTATGTTATGAAAATTCCAGATGTATACATTTTATTCACTGGCATAGGTGGCCAATTTATTAATTTTATGATATTAACCAATGAAAAACACTTGGTAAAGTCTAGATTGGAATTTTTACTGTGTTCACTTTCTGTGAGAGTAAAGACGGCAACTACTGACAAGCTGTAAATCTATTTAAAAACAGCGAAACTATTCATTAAGCTCAAAACCCAATAAGATTCAGTACATAATACACATGCATGCTACATTGCACTAATAAAAAAACCCTAACAAATGGTTACCTATTTATGAAGTGCTTGGTTTTTCCAAAAAAGAGATCACTGCATGACTAATCAATTATATTTTTGTAATTATAAAGAGAGCAACAAAAACCCCCAAGAGATGGTAAAAACTGTCTTAAAATTAAGCCAGACTTTCGTTCTGATGGCAGCTTGGTGTGCAGATAGATAGATGATAGTGCTTTGTGCAATCCTGAGGGTAAGAAAGTATGGTTACTCTGTATATCCGATAAACTATAGATCCTGTGAGTGTCTGTGCCCTCAGAGCTGCCCCATGTCCACAGCTGCCCCATGCACTGTCAGGACCATGCCTGTGCCAGAGGCTGGCTCCTTAGTATTTCTTACTAATTCATAAAATGCACATTTGCACCTGTCATGGGAGCTTCTGCCTCGCTGATGGACCAGCTGATAACAGCATCCTTACTATCCACGCTTGCTGACTGAGGAAGACAGCAAAAGTCAAGACACATTTTGGGTGGCAAAGCCTAATAAGGATGCCTGCTGACTGATGTATATGAAACTGATTTTTCTTAGGAAATGAAGGTAACACAGTACTACTCAGTTCATTTTGGAATACCGTATCTCAGCAGATGAAATAAAGGATGAAAATTCTTTGTATGTTTGTGTGTATCTATATATACATATATATATATATGTTTTCTTATGGCCAATACTAGATAAAACTGAAGTTTTCCCAGAAGTGCTAAAGTGTGGCTGCCCCATCCCTGGAAGTGTTCAAGACCAGGCTGGATAGGACTTTGAGCAAGTGAAAGACATCCCCTGTCCATGTCAGGGGAGTTGGAACTAGATGACGTTTAAAGTCTCTTCCAATGCAAATCTTTCTACAATGCTATGAAAACAAAGTTTAAAAAAGGGAAAAAATAAATTAATTCACCAGTAGGGTATATACCTGTGGAGTAAGTCTGGTTTTAGCCATTATATAGGGTTTTTCCACTGGTCACCTCCCTCAGTTATCAAAGCTGAGGGCTTACTTCAAACGTAACTGTGCACTCTGACTCTTCTTCTAAGAAGCAATTTTTGGATACTGCCCTCTAATTGATTGCAACTTCATTCAATAACTGTTGACCCAAAATTCACTCTTCAACACACATTTTTATCCTTCACCATAATCTTTCTAAGAACTCATGTTGTTTTCCATTTTGAACATCAATAAAATACAAATAAATCATACGAGGTACTTACAGAGAAAGAAAATATTATAAATATGTAGATATGCACTTCTATTAACTCTGTGCTATCTCTCCCCTTCACAAGGTTATCTGTTTGACACCTCTAATAATGCAAATGTGCTTGAATAGTTTCTTCTGTGTTGTAGCTTTCATATTTTCTCAGTAAATTTAAAACAACTTATTTTTTAGCATGGTTGTGTTCTTGATTATTGGAACCAACAGTTAAATATATTACATAATTTATAAATTATATATCAGAAGAATTGTATAAATCTTTTATTAATTCCTGTAACACTCATTTTTGTCTTTTCAAGGCAAAACATGACAACCAGAATAGAATATGGGAAAGGTAAGTTTATACTGTTTAACAGCAGTTTTTCTAATATTGTATCTCTTAGAAAGCTCCTTCAAAATGTTGACTGCCCAAACCACATAAGCATCTGATTTTATGACTGTGGTTGACTCCAATGTGCTAAATTCTTAATACAGGTTTAGAGACATAGAGAAAGGAATATGAAAAAGGAAACAAATCCACAGAGCTAATTACATACTGAGAATCTCAAGACAATATTTTTGATAGGCTACTGTCAAAGAAATAGTGAAGAGTACTATTTCTGCAGACACTAACTTACTACAGAAGAAAATAGGCTATTTCAGTTGGAAAGGACTTATAATGATCATCTAGTCCAACAATAGACACATTCTTGCAGCACAAAACAGGAACAATTTAAGGAATACTGATTTTCTTTTCCGTAAAGCCTGTAGCTGTGCACTGCTTCCTCCAAGAGTGAAGCTGGCTGTAGAGGTCCCTGCTCATACTATCCTTCTCATAGAGGAGGCTATGTACTTACATCTTTGCTTTTTTTTTTTTTTTTTGTCTGCCTTCAGGATGGACTGTAAGTCAGATCAGTGAAATATCCTGAACTAAACGGGTAGTTTGGAAGTGGCTTTCCAAGTCAGATTCCTCATTTGGCTTAAGGTACAATTGAAAAAAGAGTTGCATCAGTGTAACTGAAATCAGTGAATTACAGCAGAGGGGCTGGACACAAGCAACAGGGAAAGGGAAAGAAACTGTCTTTTTACAGCTTTTATCCCTGATGGAAATATGTCATGGAATGGCTACCCTGCCCCAGGAAGAGGGATGTGGTAGGAAACAAACAGCCCAGCAGTGACAGCTCACTGTGCTATACACCACACTCAGGACAGGAATTCTTGCTTCCCAGCAATGCAGTACTATTTCCTTCCTGTACACTCATTTAACAATCACAGGTGCCTTAAAAGGTAGAGCAGGTGGGGTTTTTTCAATGCTTGTGTTGACTTTTTTCTGAATCTTTAGTAGAATTAATTGAGATGGTGGTTTAATTTGTCAAGAAAAAGAAACTTTGTTCCATCTTTTGAAAAGCAACACTGAAGCTTTCATTCATCTGCTTTTCATCCAGTGTTCTTTTCTGGCCTCCTTTCTGTTTCCTGCTACACAATGCAGTATTATTATGAAAGCATTTAAAGTAATGACAACTATATTAGGAACACATCACTTTGGAAAAAAATTAACCATTTTTCTGTGTGTAAGCAAAAAAGGAACAGAAATTTGTTTGAATTATGAAGGCCACACACACACACTGGGCAAGTGTTGCGTGATCTCTGAAAATTATCTAATTGAGCCACAGCTGGAGACAGCCACACATAGCTGTGGCATTCAGAGTGCCTGTGATGCCATTTCTTGTTCTCCACTCCCACAAGGTTTTTTAGCCAGATTGCTAAAACAGGAATCTTACAGGATATTGAACACTGGCAAAAGATAAGTATTTAGATATCAAAGTTAATATGCTAGTCCATCAAGTCTTCCTATGCATACTCCACAGAGGAATAGAGAAGTGCTTCTTCAGAGTTGGATAAATTAGGATCTGGATGTGTATGATTTAAACCTCAGTTTGGCTAAGCCCTTTTTTTCCTTTCCAGTGGAGTCTCAAGGGAAATTGAACAACTAATGCAGAAACAGCCATTACCTTACTAAAGATAGACCTTGTTTGAGGAGCATACATGGGCATGCACGTAGGCACAATTTTAAGTACACAGGTAGCCACCGAAGCATTTTTAAATGCATTAAAACATGTCTGAGCATCTTGTTAGGTTGTGTCCAGTGAACCAAACTCAGGCACTAAGAATTTTTGCAAGTTATTTTGTCTGGGCACCTAACTGACTTTGGGGAGTGCACCAGTAACACAGGCTTCTGCTTCTCTGTGTTCAGTTCGAAAACATGGTTCTAATGTCTGATCTCAGACCAAGAGAATTTGATGGAAGTTTATACTTTGAAGTTGAATTCTTATGGAGCAACTCTTATATATCTTGCCCAGCTATGGGCCAATAAAATGGCCAAGGAATGTAGGACAGCTTTCAAAAACATTATAAATAAAATAATAATAAAAAAAATACATATGAAAACTACAGAGAGAAAGAAAAGTCTAACAATTCAGGAAAATGGCTTTCAGGTTTAAATGTTGTGCCATACATTTGGCCCTTTGAAGTTTATAAATATTTACTACTGTATTAAAAATAGTTGGACTTTAGCATAACCACAACTGGTGTTGAATTGAAACTATGACCAATCAGATAATATATTTAATATACTTAACTAAAAAGAATCTGAACTACTGTCCCTGTGTCATAGAATTATGCCTCTCCACCATGAAATGAATAATTCTGAATTTTTAAGAGATAAACAAATCACAAGAAAAACTGAAAAATGTTTTCTGGAAAAGGAAGAAGTGTCATAACTTTCCTATTATTAATCTTTCATATCCTTATACTATTTGTTACATGCTCTAGCACACATAAATATAACTCAAGGCATACAACACTTTCTTGTATAATGCAATATAATGAGTCTTCAAAGTAAGAATCAATCTGTTTGAATACAAGGTACCAGATGTGTCTTCACTAAGATGAAAGAAAGACTTCTCTACTGGTGCATAGAAAATTTATGCTTGTAATTCCTCCTAGAGAATAGAGAAGAAATATTCATGAACAGAAGGCCCAATGCAGTATGATCTAATGGAGCAATTCAATTCTGAAACCCAGGAATTTCTGTGCTCATCCAGGTATCGCTGTCAATGTTTTGAAACCTTTTTTTCTCTAATTCTCTCCCTCAGTCTTCCCAGCTGTAAATCCTGTGCACGCCAATGCTTTTAAATTTCAATATATAAAATGTATAAGATTAGGGGTTAAAATAGTGTGTTATTTTTCTAATCATCTATGATTCAGACTGCCAAAGAAGGAATGTGGAATGTATATGGGGTGTGATGAGTGCATGTAGACATCCTGATGTGTCTAAACTAATTTATACTTTGAGAGATTATTATGGTGGATGGTTTCATCCACTTCTTATTAATTGCAAAATACATAAATGAATGTATAATAAAAATAATAAATAATAGTATGAAAAACAGGTACATCACAAGTGGCTCCCTTCCTTGTACATCCATCCAATTTAATGCAAGGTAATGATGTAACATATTTGTCTTTATTTCCTATCTATGCTTTAGTGACTTTCTATGAAATTTGAGAGATTAAATCATACACCTCGTGTACAAATGGGAGCTGAATCTTCTTTCAGGGAACATTAACTCTGTCTGATAGTCTTTCCAACCTCTAGGACCCACGGGTACTCTAGGTTGAAGCTTCTCCCCTTTAGAAGCTCTGTCCCTTTACATGGAAACAGTCACCTTCCACGGGAGCTTTGCATTTGACTTCAGCGAGGTTAGGATTTCAATTTAGTGTGTAAGTCTAATCCACTACTGAAAATAAGACTTTGGATGGAAAGTCACTTATATGGTTTTAATATATGAATGTGTAGCATTTTGTGAAAAAATGCTCTTTTCACTCATCTTTCAGTAGCAAAATGAGACACAAGAAGAATCTGATCTGAATTATGTCCTGCACTTAACCTGAATGAAAACCTGACATTTTAAAAATCATTTACATCTTCAGAATATAAAAAAAGAGTCACAATTAATACCAGATCAATATCCTTGCTTTAGATCTTTTGACAAGTAACTGCTCCCTCACAAACCCCGCCAACTCTGCTTCAACTTCCCCCACCTCTTCTGCCAGAGTTTAGAATTTGAAATTAAAAGCATAAATTATGTGTTGTAGCTTGGAGCTAAAAACTGATTCTGTCTCTGAATGTTCTTTTAGAACCACAGCCAGCCAAAACTAATTCAGCACAGTCTAACTGAAGTGCTTGGAGCAGTCTGTCTAAACAGCACAGGCCTTCTTAATTTACCCAATGCTCACACTGCCTCCGATTAGGATGAAAGTGACTGTGCCATCGAAGAAAAAAGTAACTTGACCCTTTCAGGCAGCAGCTGAGATAGTATGAAAACTTGCACAGATCAGGCTTTTAGGTTCAGGTCAGCTCCATACCTTTAACCTTCCTGAGAGCCTAACAAAATATTTGAGGGAACAGAAAATCTTCCCTGTTTGTATAGCTGCTGGACATCAGATGCTGTGTTTGCCCTTGTGCAGACCTGGCTTTTATCAGGTGTCAGTCACAAACCAGATCATTTTAACAGACTGGCTCCTTGCAGTCCATTTTGGGTCATCTCCCTGAGCAAGCTGGAGGATTTCTGAACTCTCCCAAGCTCTGCTTGAGCTATCATTAGCTCTTCAAAAGCAGACAGTGGTAGAGATCTCACAGGAAAGTGCAGGAAACCTTTCCTGCACGCAGCCACATAAAGCTCTGTACCAGAGCAATCCTTTGCAGGAGGAAATGGTTCAGCTTTTGCTCACATGTGCGATTCTCTTTTCACACTTCTAACAGAAATCTATGCGTGTAGAATTTCAGCTCAAGATCTAAGGTGCTGGAATATGGTACTAAGGCACAGACAGGAGGTGCTGGAATGATCATTGCTTGTGCTTGTCAGTTATAGCTACAGCCATAATGGTCCATTGGATGAATCAAGGAAGAAGGGCTATGTAAATATAGAACGAGAGCTTCTAGTATAAGTTGATTGCATCAATGGGAAAAAGTAAGGTTGAATTTGTAAGGTCGGATTTTCTAATCTCAGGGTTCTCAACTTTTGCAAATTTAATAATATTCTTTTGTTTAGCACACAAAAAAAATTACTGTGTCATATTATTTTCTGCAAGGTATGTAAACAAATTTGTCATGACAACAACTATATATTTGTAATCTGTGTGATTAATGCTTTCTTGGCCCACCAGTATAAAAAATAAAAACAACAGTGTTTTTTTCTTAAATTATGCCTGTTCTGCAGCAAAAAATACAATCATTTGAGGTGGTCTGCTTAAGTTGTTAAGTGTGTGAAACAAAAAAAAAATACAAATATCACTTTTTTATCTTCAAAAGAGTTTGGCTTAAGTGTGAGATAAAAGCTTAGTTGGTATTTGTTTAATCTGGTTTATACTAAATCTAATTTTATATAATTGTAGAGGGGTAAATAGATCTCAGAGATTTAAAACCTCAAAATAATAGCAAAAACACATGAAATTTGTATGGTTAATCATATTATTCTTGAATAATATAGCCTGTAGGATTTCTGGTGGACTTGGAGATAAGTAGATGAAATAATAGAGTCCCTGTTCTGTTACCAGGTTTTTTACAGGATTGTTTATTGGTTTTATTCAATTTATTTTAATACACCTAAATAGTTGAAGCAAATTTGACCTATATAGGAAGCTGCAAAAATAGTTCTTTTATGATGATAGTAATACATAAAAATAATGAGGGGAAATTATTTTGTATTTTATCCATGTGCTGGAGAGAAATTCCATCAACAGAAATCTCTGTGCTTTTTGAGATGCTTCTGTTTCCTCTCTCATATGTTCCCATGGAAGCATTAGTCTGGAATGAAAATGGAGAAGACAAAGGATGTAATTTAAATCTTCACAAGAGAGTCAATTTAAAATACGAAAAGTTCACAAATCAGTAGTATTAAAACAGTTATTGAATTTAAATATTAATAAGATGGGAGGAATTGATGGAGTGGAACCAGAGCTACTTAAAATCGAGCACATTATATAGCTAAACCATTAGCTGAAATAGGAAATCTAATTTTCTTACAACTAATGTACCTAAAAATTGGAAATACACGGTTGTGACTGTGATTCATAAAAGTGAGGAGTAACTTCTCTCTTCCATTACACTTAACTCAGTGAGTGCCATGAACACTTCATATCTTTTTTTGACACTGTGATAAAGGTCAGTATTAGGCACAAAAGAACCTCCAAATAATCTACTATCTATGAATTGCCTATCATAAATAAATACATAAAATTGAAACGAGGAGCCTGGCCCTATACTACTGAAATCAAGTTGGCTATAAACTATATAGCAAAAATTCCTTTGACTTTTCTGTCACATCACTAACCATGTTACCATGCCAGAAAAAGATTTAGCCTCATAATTTCCTTAAGCAGAATTGTGAAGGATTCATGTCATTGCGCTGCGTCACTAAAGAAAATTATTTCATGACAATTTTTGTGGGACAGGGCTTAATTTGTTACTGTGACAATGAAACAGATAAGAAGGCATATAAGAGTAATGTCACAAAAGGTACTATAAACATATATTTTCTGTAGTCTGGTTCCATGACTTCAGATTCATTAGGGTTGTTTTCAGTTTTGGGTTTTTTTGGTGGCTTTATGTTTTGTTATTTTTTTTAAGCTTCCTCAAAAACAAACTACAGAATAGTGTTTCACCTTCTTTTAGAGCAGTGTCAAGCACTGAGAATTACTTTTCAACACACAAGTAAAAAAAATAGATTTTCATAGCATGTAAAAAGCCTGTATGTCTATTAGAAGCTCATTTTAGAACAGACCTATGGCAAGAGTACATTATGAGTGCCTACAAGAGCATGTAAATAGCTCTCAAGAATATATAAGCAATTTTGGTATTTATTTGACCATTTAAACATACTGTTGCACGCTGTACTCTTAACCTGGAATATACAGTAAGATTTTCAGTGAGAGCTGCTGGATTTATGCTTCCTGATCTGGCAGTAATTCTTTACATTTATGAGGATCCAAGCAGTGCCCCAGCTAGCTAAGCATTTGAATATCTGGGCTGAGAATGTTTGTTACTCCTGAAGTCTTTCACAACCTTATTTCACATCTGGACGAGAAAAACAGACTTACCTCAGAATGAGTCACTCATCCGCTCATAGGATATGATAATATTGCTTGTCTGCCTTTTCTTTGTTCTGTTATTTTCTTTGTTCTGTTATTTTCTTTCTTCTTATTGAGTTAATTAGTGTTGTAGGATCTAAAGGCCATGAGCAAAACAATGCACAAAACACTGCAATGGCCTGCTGCCCTTTGCTTCCCAGGGATCAGAGAAATCCAGTTTCTGAGGTGAGCAGCTCTGGTGCCGGCACAATTGACAGCCGAGCTCTCAGTGTGGTGCAGGAGGGTTTCCCAAAACAGAGGAACCAGTGGGGAAACTGAGAGAGCCTCCAGGAGCCCATAGCTCATGCAATAACTCCTCTTTGAGCATATGCACAGAAAAACAATGTCACATGAGATGGTATAGTGCTATATTTACCCACAGTAGTACAGTCAGGGTTGCCTTCCCATCAGAGCAGAGCTGTGCCAGCCCATGGGACTCAAAGTGGTGTATTAATTTGCTTGTGGTGCTGAAAGAGGCAATTCCCTTGCTGGTGTTTGGCTTTGTCATTCTGTGAAGTCCAAGGTCGGATCAAAGTCTACAGTATTCAATTCTTTTCATAGAATTCACAGAATTCACAGAATCACTAGGTTGGAAGAGACCTTCAAGATCATCAAGTCCAACCCATGCCCTAACACCGCAACTAAACCATGGCACTGAGTGCCACGTCCAGTCTTTTTTTAAACACATCCAGGGATGGTGACTCCACCACCTCCTCCAGGCAGGCCATTCCAGAACTTTATCACTCTTTCCGTGATATCACTTTTTCCTAATATCCAACCTATATTTTCCTCAATGCAGCTTTAGACTGTGTCCTCTGGTTCTGTCAGTTGCTGTCTGGAGAAAGAGACCAACCCCCACCTGACTACAATCACCTGTCAGGAAGTTGTAGAGAGTGATAAAAACACTCACGCCCTCTCTTCCCCCATCATATCGGATACAGTTTCTCAGGTTTGGTGGGAGCACATACCGATACAAGTATGAACAGATTTGTTTAAAACTGCATTGACTGGTAGTTTCAACACTGAACTTTTGCTAGGAACTTGAATCTCTCTTTGCTCATGTCTCCTTACATTTCCATAGTGACCCGTGAGTCCTGTTGCTATCTGTTCTCTAAAGTCTCTGGTGTGTCTAAATATATGTTGCTTCAATTTTCTTTTTTTTTTTTTTTTTTNAATTTAGAAAAAATTTCCTCTTTAATGCTTTTGATATTTGCATCATCAGATATTCTTTTTGTAGGTTTTTCTTTTTTTTACAAGTGTATGTTTGAGTTCTAACATAAAAAGAGGTTAAGGGGGAAAAATGTGTGAAATTATGAATGCTTATGTCCAAAACATAAAGTCAGAATGAATATTGTTATCATTTGACTATATGATAATTCAGTAGGTGATGAGATTAATATTAATCAGCCTACAACTAGAGCAGCCTACACTCATAAATAAACCACTTTGAAAGACAAATGAAATGCAGTAAACACACAGAATATGATGAATTCATGCTCACCTGAAAATCAGAATACAAGAAGTTTTCTCAGAAAATAATAACAGAGAATAAAATAATAAAAAGTTTTAGTTAAAAAGCTGGAAGCATCCTGGGCATCCATGACTCTGGACAGTGATCAAATAAAAATCTCTAAAGTTAAAATTTAAAATTATTATTCCTTAACAGATATAAAACATCACTTGTGGCTCCTGCAAAACTACAATTCATAACTGAGGAATTAATTTATCAAGGCCATCTGGAATGATGGTTCCAAAAGAGGGATTCAGTTAGACAGTGTCTTTGGTAGGGTAGCAAATGCACTTTGGTCTTACAAGGTCCATAGATCATCTAGCCTGTTGCCTTTAAAAGATAACAAGACATAATAAGAGATCTGAAAATATAATTAGGTGTGTATCATGGAAGATAAAATACGACAATTTTACATCCTGACACACTAAAGAAATAGGAATGACAAAAGAAGAGACAAAAGTAGAGTGGAAAAAAAATTACAAGGCTGACTGGATGTTTGATTATTTTTTTTTCCTTTAGACTTCTAGAATTTTACACTGTGGTGGGATGACCATGGCTGGATGCCAGGTGCCCACCAAGCTCTTTTATCACTCCTCCCCTAAGCAAGAAGGTGGGAAGTAAATAAGACAGAAAAAAACTCAGGGGTCAAGAAAAAGGCAGTTTAATAAAGAAAAAGCAAAAACTGCACAAAAAAGCAAAGGAAAGCAGAAGAATTATTCTCTATTTTCACTCAGCAGACAATGTCCAGCTGCTTTGCAGGAATTAGGTCTTAAGAATTTACCGCAATTTGTCTGGAAGACAAATGTCATAATAAAAAAACACAAACACACCCTCTCCCTCCATCCCATGCTCCACACCTTCTCGTTACATTTTTTGGCTGATCAGATGTATGAAATACCCCTTTGGTCAGTTTGGGTCAGTTGTCCTGGTTGTGTCCCCTCCCAGGTTCTTGTCCACCCTCATCCTGCTGGTGTTGGGGAGATTTTGGAGAGACAGCCTTGATGCTGTGTGGGAGCACTGCTCAGCAGTAGACAAAACAGTCGTGCCAACAGCTTTATAGCTAGAGAAGCCAAGATCACCACTATGAGGATTGCTTATCAGCAAAACTCAATATATTAATCATGAACCTTTTATGTTAATATGTGGGTGACTCCCACACACCTCAGACGACTCTATATTCCTTTCAAGGAACGCTGTGAAACAATGATGGTTTTTCTACCCTGTGGAGCCCATTCGAATTGGAAGCCATGTAGCTTTAGGGTTGATTCTGTGGAAAGTACTGTATTTTTGAAAAGGAAGAACATCTGTCAAGCCTGGGAACTGAAGAAACCTCTTGTTGACCAACTGTGTCAGTCAAAAAAGTATGATATTTACAGTCTAGTTTAGTCTCAAGTTAAAGTTTTGTATTTCATCCCTTAGCGACAGAAAGACATCACTTCTTAGGATAAAACAGAGTGGCAAGAAAGAGGCTAAACATTTATAATTTACAAGCATGGTGATAATTTGAGGCTGAAATATCAAAGGACAGATAGACAAACAGAAAATATAAGCAAACAAGCTCAGTCTAGCCATAGTTGTCTGAGATGAGTCAGATCATGACAGCTCTGTGAGGATGGGGACTGATTCCTCTCGAGAGAAAACACAGGCACACAAGTAGCAGCTGTAGCATGGTTGTGGTTCTTGGCATTTGTGCTGAGTAGAACCACACACACACAGACACACACACACACACACAGACAGACACAGACACACATACACACACACACACACACACATGGATGCACAGGAAGTGCCCTGCTGCACCAGAAGACAGCTCTCTGCTAATATGGTCCTCTGGGTCCAGCTGTATCAGCTTTGTTACATAACTGATTAAAGGGGGCTACATAATAATTGCATCTCTCATGTGTCTATCATCATTCACAGAAGTATGGCTGCTACACCTTGTGAGTGCATGTGTTAATATCTTCAGCACAGAACTCATGCCCCAGTAGGAGAATCCCCAAAGTAGCTACAGTCTTATTTACTTGAGCTGTGGAAGCTCATATCCACATGACAGCTCAGATGACAGTCATACCATATGAGTCAGGCAGGCAAGAGTATGTCTCTGGTACTCAAATGATTTTAATTGCGATGAGAATCTGCATGAGCCCTGCTGGCCTTTGTTTTTTAGTCTGTAGCAGAGTAATTAGTGACATGGGCAGGGTTAGACTGTGTAGCCAAAAGTAATTATTTTCCATTTGTGGGAAATTTTAACCTTAGTGTCAGAGAGAATGTGTGTGTCACTGCCGATGCATAAAAAGGTAGTGAAGGATAAAGAAAAGCTGAGGGGAGGGAAGGAATTAATGGCAAAACCAGTGTGACAGAAAAGCAGATCAGACAGACTTGTAGGCATTTCAGTCCCACTTATACTGCTTCAGAGTACTGACTATTTGCAATCAGCAAGACAAAATCTGCTTAACATGAAAGTCAGTTGAATAGGGAATAGGTTATTTATCATGTTAGTAAAGAATTCTTCTATTTACTCTTTCAGCTTTCCATTATTATAGCATGTCTCCTTTTTATTTATAAGAGGTTGAAGAGGTCTGCATTGAAACATAATTGGTTTATGGCTGCTAGCCACCTGACAAAGTTAATTGTTGGTTGTCTGTGCATTGGTCCTGTGAGAAAATCCTATGTCTGTACAAATTAGTTGGAGGCCACTGTCTCATAAAACAATCAGAATAAATCCTCTATCCATTCCTAAACAGAGTTGTGATAGATTATTGGGATTTTTGAGGGAAAGGGCAAAGTATAGTACTAATCTGCTATTTATGAACGACAAGGCTTCTTCACCATTGAGCTCAATTCAAATCAAAGGGTACAATTAAGGAACTGAATTCACAGATGATTCTGGCAGATACTTATTATTTTCAAACCCATTCCACTTTAATAAGTTGCTGGTGCTGAATGGATTATTTCAGGTTTTGAAAGACTGGGATTATTGTATTTCTGGTATTTAACTGCAAAATTCATTCCTCCCCTTACATTTTGAAATAAAGATTTTTAAAGTATTTATAATAATGGATTTTTATATCTTCATATATCAAATTTTTCTTTCAATCCTCAGTCTCAAAAAATTTAAGAGGCTCGTGTTTTCAAAGAGTTTTAACACTGAATACTTATGGAACATTTGAAAAGAGCAAGTTAAGACTTCACTAAAATCCATCTAAACAAAGTTTCCACAAAAGTAGATGAAAACTTCCGTAGGACGTGGGATATTGTCAGATCCAGATATTGTGCTATCAGCATTCAAAAGCAGAGACTTAAATACTTGTTTGTGACTTCTTTAATAAAAAACATTTGAAAATACTACCTTTTTTGCTGCGTTAATTTACCTGTGGTGAATCACAAGACATAAATGCAGAAATAGAGACAAGCCTTAGTGGTGAAGTAAAGTTCAAAGTGGTGGAGAAATCCCTGTTTAGCAAGGCTGTTGACACATCATTTTACTCTGCCTGCAGAAATTTCTGTTCTCACTCCCTTACCAGCTCTTTGTCACTGTCCCTTTCCACATAGGTTACTGCCCCTGGAAATCGACCACTCATCTGAACCTTCCTGCTGAGCTTCAGTTCAAATGAAGTTGGGAAGGTTAAAATCTTGATGACTGGAGGCAGGCTGGAACAAAAGAGTATTTTTTTGCCTGCACAGCTGCAGTCAGAGTGGGGTGTGTGAACAAGCCTTAAGGCTCTACAGCTGCTTCCCAGAGTTACAACTCTGGCCTGGTCTTCTCCTGCTAATGCAGATAGCTGCCATTGCACAAGAGAAACAGTGGGTGAGAAGGCAATAATGTGTCTAGCAGGACATCCTTTGATCTTCCCTCTCCCTGATTCCCACTAAGTTCTTTAGTTCCCCCTGAGCAGGGACTTTGTGCTAAATCCACTGCGCAGAAACCACCTGACAATTCAGAAGTCAAGGCAGAGTTTATGAACTACCTATAAAAATTTTGTAAATTTAAGAAGAAATATTTTCTTGCTGAAAAATACAATTTCTGAGTACAAATATTCATCATTTCACAGATAATTCAATACTGCTGTTCTTCTGCACTGTTAGAGGAAATGTATAGACACGTGTCTCAGACTTATAGGTAGAACCTTGAAAACATGACCAAAAAGCTTTGAAATCAGATGCCTAAGAAAAATTAATATAACTAATGGTTTTAAATTTCCCCCCCTCCCCCTCCAAATGATAATATCATTCGGACTTATATAATACTTCAAAGTTTAGAGTTTGCAAAATTGTAATAACAAAGTTACACCAAGTACTTGCATTTTCAACCTTAGTTTAATTCAGAAGTAGATTCTAAACAAAGAAAATCCCTGACATGCACATTATGTTGAACAGCAGTAAATTTTAGAGAAAGAAGGATAAAACTCACCTCTGGTCTTGTTTAATTTGTGCCTATCTGTATATTCTTAGTGAAATCAATGAAAGAACACTGAGATGAAATAGAAAAAAACAAGTAAGTAATTTCATTATGCAAAAAATACAGTTAGGCACAAACAAGAAAGTGATTGGAATAGAATGAAACTATCTTCTTTTTATTTTTTTCCCCTCTAACATTTTTGGGAAATTTTCGGCTTGAAATGGCTGAAAAAGCATGGATAAGTTTAAGTGTTTAGCTGACTCTAGACACTAAAATCTTTAAAATTCTGCCATTGCTGCAATCAGGTCAGTGTTTCAACAATGTAATTTTTGTGAAAAAAATTACACCCACACTGAGCAGAGTGAAAAGGCAAGAGAGGTATGTCTATTTCTGATATTGACTCAGCTCTCTCTTTTTTTTAGGGACAATCTTAAAAGATCAGCTGTTTAGCATACTTTCTAGTGAAACTGAGTAATTTGGCACTATATTTAAATATTGTCTCATATGACAGAAATCAAAGGAATATTAACAGCATGGAAATGCCTTTTAGAGAGAAGGCACAAAGTTTTAATCTGTGTATTTGTTCACAGCCACTAAAAATCTAACTTCTTTCACAAACCAAAACACTGGAAGCTTAATGCCCACAAAAATACTGATGGTGTCTGAATGCCTTATGCAGGATTGACTGTTGTTAATAAATTTACTGTCAAGCAGAAATTTTAGAAATTAACTCTCCATTCAAAGTAACTATAGTCATACATGAGTCAGAACCTCTGTTCTTAATAATTTCTTTGCTTTATAACTATATTGAAAACAGAATTACACTCTTTTTACACGGTTCAAGTGGGATTATAGTCATAATTTCTGAGAAGACATATAGCAAAAAAACCCCCAAACCCTTATATAGGAAAAGAAAACTCTTCCAGTGCATGGTCTTAGACCAAGGGAGTGCAAATAAAGCTAAGTATAAACCAGCTGACTTCTGTATTTCAAAGTGATTTCAAACAACATCTAACTTTTTCCAAGCTTATCACAAAATTTTCAGAAAATTTTAGAGAATAGAGGCAAATAATTTTCTCTTTCTGTCAGGACTTCCAACTCAGTTGCCTGAGAAGAAAGTTAGAATGAAATATCATTGCTTTGAGTTCTTTAAAGATCCTGAGCAGTACCTGCCAGGCATATTATTATGTCAATGAAGTTTGTACAAAGCAGCGATGTTCCTTCAAAATAGGTAAAACATTTGATAACATAATGGCTGTGTTTCTGACTGTGAAGTTCACAGAGGTTTCTTATTAATATAAGCATGAACTTGTTTTGAGATCTTGTCCTCTGTGCTGGTTTAGAGTTAATTTTCTTCCTAGCACCTGGTTTGGGGCTGTGTTTTGAATTTGGGATAAAAGCAATGTTGACAGCACACCAATACTTTAACTATGGCTGAGAGATGCTTAGACAGAGTCAAGACCTTTTCTGCTTCTCTACACTCCCTGCCAATGAGCAGGCTGGGGGTGCATAAGGAGATGTGTGGCGACACAGCTGAGACAGCTGACCCCAACTGGCCAAAGGGTTATTCCAGACCAAGTGGCACCAATGCTTGCATATAAACTAGAGGGAAGGTTGGCCAGGGGCTGTGGCTCAGAGACTGGCTGGGCATTGGTTGGTGGTGAGCAATTGTTTTTCTTGGGGTTTTTTCTCAATTTTTAAGTGAGAAAAGTTAAGTTAATTTTTCTTTTCATTACATTATCATTATTATATTATAATTCAGTTATTAAACCATTCTTAGCTTAACCCATGAGTTGTCTCTTATTTACCGTTCCAATCCCCTTCCCCCATCCTGCTGGTTTTGGGGGGATTGAGTGAGTGGCTATGTGGTGTTCCATTTCCAGCTGATATTAAACTAGAATATCCTCATTCCTATTTCCTTTAGTTTTGCAATAAATTTTTTTGCTGTGAAGTTGTTACTTCAGCATCCAGTGTGGAGGATTGATGTGTATCCTTAAGAGCTTTGGAGGAGTAGAAAAGACTGAAGTGATTCCTCTTTCCAGTGAGATAAGGCACTGTGCAAGCTCATAACAGCATTTTTTAGTTGCTTTTTTACTTTTACTGTTTGAGGATGAGAACTGCAGCTATTACAGAATTGTCAATGGGATGTTGGATCATGCAGAAAATAACCCCACAGTTTAGGTTCTAAATCTAAATCCCAGCTGAAGTCAGCCAAATGGAAGAAACTTCAACACTGAAATACTGATTCTCTGTAACAGTGTCTCTAGTTCTATTTTTTCTTATAGTTAATGATGAAAATGATGGATCAGGCCCATAAGATCAAAATATCTGGGAGAATGGAAATGCAGGAATTCCAGACAGATGGGTAACAGCAGTCAGCTTATTGCTGTTATGAGTTACTACTGTTTAGTAACTGAGCTCTGGTAAGTCCATATTCAGAGTGACAGCTGAGAAATAGATCTCATTAACAGAAACCATGATGGAAGGAAAAAGGGAGACACTTCAAGAAGTATCTGATTTTTGTTGAGATGTATTTTTTTAATTTCAACTTTAGTTTTTGGTTTTATTTTGCCTTTACTGGATCCCGCATTAACATTCTACCTTATGTCTTGGTCTGCTAATGTTTTGCTTTAAACATTTGCATATATGCTTAAGAAAATATCTTCATGATTTGCAGTACTCAAAGTCCCTAAAAATATACAAATCTGAGCCTTGTAGTAACTAAAGGGACATTTTTGTAGCAATTACTATTTTCCCTAATAATGCAGTCAATGCAAAAATCAAGCCCACTCAGTGTACTATTGGCAAAGGACGGGAGGAAGGAGCTAAGAAAGAATACAGAGATTGGTAAAATCAGCCAAATCACAGGCAGAAGAGATTCTGAAGAGTTGTATTTTGGGAATGCTGAATAGCACCTGAATGTTTTAAAATACACTGCATACGCTTCAAGTAAATGGTAAAGTAGAGGGATTAGTATGAAGATAAATTAAAATCTTTCACCAGACTTCTTTTTTATGAAGTTTGATACATAAGAGGTGTGTATTAAAAGTCACAATAGGCACAGAAGTTGCTGCATTACTTTAATGTTAAATTATTATGAATTCTTTGAGCTTAGCTCAGTTGCTTAGGGCATGGTGCTAATAGTGCCAGGTTTGTGGGCTCAATCCCCATGTGAGCCATCCAGTTAAGAGTTGGACTTGATGATCCCTGCAACCCAAAATTTCTTGTACAGCAATGCCATATGTTCAATTTTTAATGAAAAATACTAATTTAAAAAATCTTAAATACAGCAGAATCTATCTATAACCCTGTTATAATTATATTCTCAATTTATAACAGTTATTTCAAAAATTTTTATTTGTCTAAGAAATCAGTATAAAGCAGAGCAATTCCAATTAACATTTGTATATGAAATTTTTATTTGATCTGAAATTTTTAAAAAATGTAAATTAATTAGGTTCTTTCATTCAGTAAGTTTTTGGAGTTTAAGCATCTAGATTCCTTTGTCTTTCTTAAGCAGGAAAGCCTGTTTAATATGCTTTGCATGATTTCCTCACATAGCTATGAATGTATAATGCATTGCTTAAATGTCACTGGAAATACTACTGATTGAAAATAAAGAACATCTGTGTCATGATCCGCTCATACAAGCAAAGTCGTGATGGTCCGTTAGCTGATCTCAGAGTGCAAAAAACAACACGGAAGGGGATTTAAGTATTAATCAAAACAAATGCACCTTTTATTGAGTGCCCACAGCAAATGTGATAGAAGGATTTAGAAAGGAGATAAAAGGATAGAGAGAAAGAAGGGGGGTCTGGGATATAGCTACCAACGGAGAGACGAAGTCCTCGTGGTTCCAGCCAATAGATCCGCTGTGTCTGTCAGGGAGAGTCTCAAAGTCTCGGTTAACTCAGGGGTCTTCTATAGTCCTCTGCCGAGGAGGGGAACAGGCTAAAGACAAGGAAAGTCTATTGAAACTGTCGAGGGGGAAGAGGTACAATGAAGGATAAGTCTATTGAAGCCACCGAGGGGGAACAGGTCATGTTATCAGCAGTGAGCAAGAGCCATTGTTATCTTGGTCCAACAACCACACCTGGGCAAACACCTTGCTTCGATCAGGCCAGCCCCCGCCCTGTGTTAGGGGTCTCAGTCTCAGTCCTTGGGAGGGGGCTTCAATCTCCATTCGTCACAGCGATCATGAGGTAGATGAGGGATCTTCCGTGGGAGATCACCAAAGTTACTCCAGAAAGTTCATTTGGCCAAGAGGTGGGAAAATTCATGGATTATTGTGATGAGCGGGTATCATGAAGCAGGTGTAAGCGTATAGAGCAAGCTGCTCCTTGCCAGGCCCTGTTCGAAGCATGGCGACACAACAAACACACCTGCAAACAATCGCTAGGAGAGCCTCCACCTCGACCAAGCCAGAACTGCAACTGGGGTCATCAGGATCTCAGTCTCTGCCATTGATCGTGAGGCAAAAATGAGGGGAACTTCAGACCGTCTCTTACAGTCTGGTACAATAAACATGTAGTTTCTGCAGATACTATTGCTTGCTCTCTCAGTGGTATCAGTTTTACTGGAAGTTCACTCTCCAATGAGCTCTGACAAAGATATATGCCATATCAGATGATGAAAAAAATTCATGGCTGGTCAAGAGTCATTTGGTGGTCAACATACCATTTGCCCTCAAAATAGAGTTCAACCAGAATTTAAATGGTGTGTGGGGCCTTTTGAAAGCACTGTACAATTGAGAGAAATGGAACAGGCTAAGAAACAAAGATAGCTTTTATTCTCAGATGGGAAAGGGAAAACTGCTGCAAAGCTCAGGTGAGTTGAGCTACTCAGTTTTACAACAACCCTCTTGTGTTGCTGTCATCTGCTCACTGCAGTCAGTTCCACTACTGAACAACTGGTGATTACAAGAAAGAGAGTGTAATGAAGACAGCACAAAGCTTTCTTTATCTCATTAATTAATATTTCAGATTTTTTTGTCAATATCATGATCTATCAGGTTCTTGACTTACAGCAGATATCGGACAAAAGCAGGTATAAAAAATGTCTCCAAAACTTGCAGGAACAGGGGTTCTGTTAATTTTCATTACATAAGTTGCCATAAAGTAGAAATCTTAATGTATCACCAGAAGGAGATTTCAGAACGAAGACAAAATCAAATTCATTTCACATGGATAACTTACAGCATGCTACCTCTTTCACATTTCAGTTCATTACTGTATGAAAGCCATGAGAAATATTAGAGGTGTTGCTGTCTTTTATAAAATTACTAAAGGAATAAAGGACAAAGACTTGTTAGGTGGACCTTTCAATGTAAAAAGCTTCTGAGAAAATAGATCCTGTTTACTCTAGGAAAAATGAAAACTGGGGTACATTTATAGGCCTGGGGCCAGAATTTGGACTTATTTAAAAAGTGCATCTGGGGAGATCTGTAACATTTTTTGAAATGATGAACTTAGCAAATTTGAACAAATCTTAGTATCAAAACAGGAAAAAAATGCTAGTAAAAATTCTCATGGGCAGGTGGATCTCATAATATGAGTACTCGGATGAGACTAAAATATCCTTGTATGACAAGCACCTTAAAAATGAAGATGGTTCAAAACCTTTTATTGACCCTATTCATCCATGTCTGATCATTGCTGCCATTCCATGAATTGCTTCTGTAGGAAGGGCAGACATCAAGGTACAGATTCTACAGACCCCATCACTCTCAGCATTGAGGAATGCTGAAAACAGAAAAAAACAAAGTAAAGTAAATTAATTATTCAACAGAGGGTATTAAAAATTCCTCTCTCCAGCTTATGAAAAGGAAAACAAACTACAATTTGAAAAAAAAAAAAAAAAAAGATGCAGCAGACAACATTCAGCCTAACAAGACAGGGGGGGCAACCTTAGTAGGTATTCCTGTATAGATACAAGCTTTTTAAGCCAAGTTTACTGTGCTGTTGAGGTTATGACAATAATATCTGATCATTTAGAGGGTTTTACAGTCTGCTTACAATTTATTATAATGTCCTTTTCCTGTAAAAAGTAGTGTGTGATTCATGTGTATCCATGTGCATGGATGAGCAATTTGGGGACAACCTAGCTGACTGAGCAGAGATGCTCAGATGGCTGTAGAATAAAGGTTAGAAGTCACTGCAAGGAAAGAGGCAGGAACAGCAGAAGCTGAAGGACCACTGGAGGAACTCAGGAAGAAATACAGCCATGCTCTGGGAGTGTTCCTAGTGATGAGGATGCTGTGCTGACAGGAGTGCAGATGAGTGTAGATGAATGTGTGACTAGAATGAAAGGACCAAATAACAAGAATAGTATTAAGCAGGAAGATAAGCAGTTGCTATTAAAGCTCCTTTTAAAATTTGTGTTTTCATTCTGTTTTACTCAGTTGCTATAAGACTAACGTTAAAATTTGGATTTTCTTATTTAAATTTTATTTAGACCTTCCCTTTGAATTTAAAATTTTTTAAGTCTTTGTGTAGCTAGGAGTTTCAGTTTTCTCCTCAAAGACATGACTGATTTGGAATGTCTCTTTTCTTATGTCTCTTTCTGCTTACCAATTAAAACACACTTTATTAGTGGTCATCTTGCACTTCCATTTCATCTTTAAAATGTTCTTTTTATATTCTCAGCCTACACTTGCTGTTCTTTACAGTCTCTTCAATATTAGTATAAATATCATATCTCAGTAAATAATAGACCCAGATTAAAAATGGTTTGATAACTTTTTATCTCTAAAAGTATTCACTTGTGGACTCCGTTGCCAATGACACAATGTCACAGTGGAAAAATAAACAGATGTATAGATGTTGGCAAAATGCATATAAATTTTGCAAAAAAATTTCATTGCACATGAAGAATCATAACACAATCAGAATCTCTTTTACATGTACTCTTATTTTCTTAGTCACACAAGTGACTTAGTTCAGGATAAGACAGGCTATTGAAGATGTTTGAGTAGATATATATTAAAACCTCTTACAGAATTTGAAAGTAATGCCTGGGAACTCAGCTCAGTTATTGCTGAAGACCCATGTATGGTCTAGGTATACTTTCACTTAACTTCCATCACTCCACTTTCAAAATGGAGGAGCTTTTCTGACTTAATTATCTTTTTCTGTTGGATATCACGGTAGAATTATCAATCAGATAAATGAAGCTGAACCTTGAATAGCCAGCACCCATGACACTGGAATTAGTTCTAGTGTGTTCTCTCTTTTCAAAAATAATTTTAAATACAACAAGTGGACTATTTCATTCAAAGATGACTACTTGAAAACTGATACTTCATCTGTAGTTAAGATCTATTAAAATGTACTCAAATGGTTTATAGTCTTGCTGCAGGTTACTGGAATAATACCTCATTGCCTATGAGTGAATTGTTTGGTTTTGTTTTTTTTAATTTCCTCTATACTCTTTGATTCTGAGTTATTTTCCCTCTTTATACCTGTAACATGTGAACTGGTAAATGCTTTAAACTTTGTACAGTACTGTGGACAATGGATATGCTTTTTTAGGTGCCCCAAGCAGTATATAGACTCTTTAAAACTGCAGTTCAGATAACATATAAAAAGATCATGTAGAACTCATAAGAAGGTATCTAGAGAAAGAAACTTTGAGTTTCTTGTGCTTGTTAGTTTGCTCACTAAGAGATATAGTATCGAGAAACAAAATTTACAAGGTTCTTGATTTAAAAGGTAACTACTTTTCAGACTGGAAGCAATGCCAAAAGATGAAAAGAAACTTGAAAATTTCCCAGTAGTGAAAAAATTCTTTACTTTCTTAATATAAAACCTAAGGCTGACAAAATCTGCCAGATCAACAGTCCTGGAAGGGAAGGTCCTCCTGTAAAAGAAAAATCAGATGCATTGAACTGAAAGTGACGCAACTGAGTAAGGACAGCTATCTTGCTTCCCATCTGTTATGTGAATATGCCTGCTCACTTGCATCTAACTTGACACGTGTTACCCCTGGGTCTTGCATAGTAGGCTTATTTTCGTTGTCATTGAGTTTTGAGTTGGCTATGGTCATAAAAGGCATCTACAGAAAGGGTGGTTTGTTTCTTCCCAAAAATAGAACCAGAACCTGAGGTTGCAGTCTGAAAGATGAAAGCTCGTGTCACTCTCAAAGGTCTTACTAGAATGCCTCCACCTTGAGCTTTCTCTTCTATAATTTTAGGTTTAAATTAAGTACTATTAGAGAACTTGAGGCACAGTCCTCTCAAAAAATAAGAAATGTGTGTTATGAAAGGTGAAAGACCATCTGGAGTTTAGCTTGATATTAAAAGACTGATTAATGGTATAGTGTTTAAAACTGAAGAAAATCTCAGGCCAAGCCATTTGGCAAATGTAATCCATTACATGAATAGACATGCCAGTGCTTCGGGGAGATCGTTGTCTTTCTCATTTCTCTCCATCTAGCTCTCTTAATTTGTGTTTCGTAGCTATCTATCTTCAGCTTAAAATTATGTTGTTGTCCATTCTAAATCTTATGCCTTCAGCTCCTTTCTCTCATTACATAAACTTTAGTAACTGTCCCTCCTAGCTAGTTTTGAACTTGTCTCTGTTTTGAGGTACATGATCTAGTTTTAACTACTTAGAAAGGAACACAAAAAAAAAATCAGCCACTGTGAAAAAGAAAAGGAGATGAACAAATAAACACACCCCTAACTAAACAACTCAACAAGCAAAAACAGTGAAATTACCTTCCAAAACACTACTGTCTTTATTGCTCCTGTAGGTACCATTAATCTGAGAATATTTTGTTCTTTTCAGGCAGCAGCCAATAAAATGGAAGAAAATTTCTAGTGGTTATAGGCTCTTAATTAACTATGTTACAGAAATTTTTGCAGAACTGAGGGCATCATCAAGAAATTAATAATTGATGTGGCTGTTCTGCTCTGCTGTACTTGTTAATATTCATTAATGGCCATTTTCAAAATTATAAAACAGGAACAGTGAGAAAGAATAAAAACAATGACTGGAAAATATGCAGTAGAGAGAATGTAGTAGAGGGGAAAGTATAGATGTAGAATAAAACCACAAGAAAATAGAAGGAAAAAAGTAGATAAAATGGAAATATTTATATAATTATTAAATAAAGGGAGAGAGAGAAAGATATTTCTATCTTTAATCAGAAGGAGAAAAACAAAAACATTGATGAATTTAGAAATTTCTTTGGAATATTAGAACACTGGATGAAATCCTTCTGTAAATGAAGGCATATGTGAGATTCTGCATAAATAATTGACCTTTTTATTATCTATGTAAAACAGTATTGAACAATGTATTTACAGCAGTATTCCAGTTTAAATAAAAAACTTAGGATTTTTTTTGCCAGCAGTCTAATTCAGTATTGTGGGTTGCACCAGATACATTAAGCAGCAGTAGTTAAGTCTCCTGGCTAGATAACACTCCTATTTGTGTTAGAACCTATGGCATTCTTTTCAAGCTTCATGTTCAGTAATATCTAGTCAGATCTTACTGTGCTCATTATTTTTTAACCTATGTTCAAATTATAAAAACTTAGTTATCTAAACCTTCATGAATGTGGTAGTAATAATTAATATCAGAGTTTCTGTCCTGCCACAGATGATTTGGTAAGTATATCCAGGACCACTCTGTGGTCATATTAGCACAGATTAAAATCTGGAGGAATTAAGAGAAGTGCAGTTGTCATGTACATAAATAAATCTGCATCTAGACTGCCATAAGTAAATCAAAAGATGTTTTTTAATAAGCAAAAGGAAAGAATTGTGTTCTAATATAAAGCAAAACTAAATAAACTTTGAAAGCTTAATTTAAGTAATACCTAATCTTTCACAAGGTCAATTCACATTGGTGAATTTCAGCCAAGAAACATTTCTCTTGAGGAATTTTAGTGAATCCTCATTTGCAAGGGAACAACACTGAGAACTAAATACTGCTTTTTTTTACTAACAATTATAGTTTTGTTTGCAATTTCAGTGCCAGTGGAATCAGACCAGAGACCGTATCTGTGGTGGGATTTTGTTTCCAGGTTTGTAATGAGTCCGTTCTGTATCTATGTATGAATGCAGGAGTTTAACTGTGTGGCTGCAATTATCTGTGAGGAACAAACTGGAAATTAAATCTCCTTTGGGATCTCTATTACGTAAATTTAAAAACTCAAACACATAAAAGCAGTATGAATTCAGTAGAGGAACATGCACTACCTTTCAGAATTTGCAAGACATGTCATGCTCAGGAAAACAGTTTAATCTGCTTTCCCTCTCTGTCTTTTAACATACCACCATGACAGATATTTATTAAATCTATGTATTGTATGCCAGTGAGAATAGATTTATTTGTTTATTTCTTATTTATAACTCTTAGCTATTTATGTGTTGATAAAACTCCCTCTCTTGATCTGCATTTAACCTTGACAGTGTCTGCAGATACTCTATTCTATGTAGTCTCTTCACTTTGACTGTTTTTCAAAGGCATCTAAAACAAGGAGAAACTTGCCCCATTTGACTGCTGGGTTAGTAAATTCGGAATGTGCATTATAAAATTAATGCCATGTACATGTAATTAAGAAGAATAAATGCAAATGCTAGCTTTGAAGTTTGATAAAAGTTATATTTTGCCACATATATGCACATGAATCAACCCATATTTCTCTCATACATTTGTCACTGTCGTTTTTTGGTTATTTTATTTATAGCTGTTAGATCTGTGATAAATAGCCTCCTCAAAAAGAAATATTCCAACAAGGTAATAATTGTGTTACATAGTACAACATGGACTGCACAATTTGCAATATACATTCACTTAAGGCTATTGATTTTTAAAAGTAATTAGTATATTTTCCTAACATTCTGGCTGAGGAGCTATTCAAATAAATTCTCTAAAGTAGAGTCTTGAATGTTTTAACATATAAGCCAAATTGTTTCCTTTTCCAATAAAAATGTGGAAATTTTTGAAGATTTGGTAGAAATTGAAGCATGGAAGTGTTGGACAAGGAACTGGTCATTGAATCTGGGGTATCTCTTCTTCCAGGTGACAATGAGAAAGAGAGGATAATGTTGTCTGAATGTCTATTTCTCTTCAGTTAGCAACAATTGAGACAAAATATCTATATTGACTTTTCTTTCTACTATCTGTCCTTATTTATTTGTTCTAAATTCATAGAATCACAGAATGATAGAATATCCTGAGTTGGAAAGGACCCACAACCATATCCAAGTCCAGCTCCTGGCCCTGCACAGAACAGAACCAAGAGCCACACCATGTGCCTCACAGTGTTGTCCAAACACTCCTTGGGCACTTCCAGGCTTGGTGTTGTAACCACTTACCTGGGGGACCTGTTCCAGTGACCAACCATATTCTGGGTTAAAAACCTTTTCCTAATATCCAATCTAAACCTCCCCTGACACAGCTTGATGCCATTCCCTTGGGTCCTGTCACTTGTCACCCCTGAGAAGAGATCAGTGCCTGCCCCTCTTCCCTTCATGAGGAAGTTGAAGATTTCAGTGAGGTCTCCTCTCAATCTCCTCTTCTCCAGGCTGCAAAGACCAAGTGACTGCAGCCTCTCCTCATTGAGCTTCCCCTCAAGTCCCTTCACCATCTTCATTGCCCTCCTGTGGTGCCCATTAATAGCTTTACATTTCTTATATTGTGGCACTCAAAACTGCTGCCAGGACTTGAGGTGAGGCTGCCCCAGTGCAGAGCAGAGCAGGACAATCCCCTCCCCTGCCTGGCTGGTGATGCTGTGCCTGATGCCCCCCAGGACAGGGTTGGTCCTCCTGGCTGCCAGGGCACTGCTGACTCAGATTCAACTTGCCATGGACCAGGACCCCCAGGACCCTTTCCCCTGCACTGCTTTCCAGCACCTCATTCCCCACTCTGTACATCCTGGGTTGTCCCATCCCAGTGCAGAATCTGGCACTTTCCCTTGTTTAACTTCATATAGTCGGTGATTGCCCAGCCCTCTGATTTATCGAGGTCTCTGCAGGGCCTCCCTGCCTTCGAGGGAGTCAACGGCTCCTCCCAATTTACTATCATCAGCAGACTTAAGTAACATCCCTTCAAGTCCTGTATCCAAGTCATTCATAAAGTTGTTGAAGAGCACAGGGCCTAAGATGGAGCCCTGTGAAACCCCACTAGTGACAAGTCCCCAGTCTGATGTCACCTCATTCACTATAACCCTTTGTGCCTGACCTGTGAGCCAGTTGCCAGCCAGTGAGCCATCATGCACCCATTGCATGATGTGTTTACCCAGCTGTGTGCTGGACATTTTGTCCAGAAGAATTTTGTGAGAGACAGTATCAAAAGCTTTACTGAAAATCAAGAAGATCACATCAACTGACTTTCCTTGATCAACAGAGTGGGTTACCCTGTCCTAAAAGGAAATCAGGTTTGACAAGCAGGATGTTCCACTGATAAAGCCATGGTGACTGTGACCAATGACTGCGTCTCCACTGCAGTGGAAGTTCGAGACTCCAGAGACTGTAGCCTTTTATGAGAACAACATATCAATCTCTCACTCATTCTCAAGAATACTGCTCAGACTGTCCACTTCCTCCCATAGCTCCTTCACCAGCAGACACAGCTCATTGACAGCAACATATCTTCTGCAAAAGGAATGACTGTCAGCCCTGGTCTCATGGAGAGGCATCAGGGACTCCTGTCAACCCAAGTCCTGAAGAGCTACATCTGCCATCAAGTGTGTCTGGTTGGAGATCTCTGACATGGCTGCTGCAGTGACTCCATGCAGCTACATTTTTATACAATGGAGAATTACTTACTGAAGAAGTAATAAATGTATTCCTTCTAATCTTCTACACCATTCACATCACAACAATCACAGATACTTATTGCACCTCAATTTTTCTTAACAGTGGGCATTTACCTTCCACCTTTCCATACCAAACATTCTAATTAATAATATATGCTATTTTTGCAATAGATTATTAATAATATTTGGGAAAAACTGCAGAAAATAAATGCTATATTTGATCAGCAAGATCACAGAAAAGTACTGCATTTTTACATGTGTTTGAATACTGGAAATAAAATGCTAAATGCCCTTACATGCCAATAAATTTTTCTATTTAACTTAAAAATTTTAAAGGAAAATGTCCTTGCATGATCAAATGTCACCAACATTGCCATTACTTACTACTGTAAAATTAATTTGGTAGTCTAATTCAGCAATAGTACAGGATAAGAGCTGATGAGTTAAGTAGTTTAATGGAACTTTCCTTCTTGCAGGAGGTCAGAATTTATCAAATATTCCCTGTTTCCTAGCTCATGTCTTCTAAAATCTTTCCTTCTCTGTGTCTCTCTCTGACAGAAAGGAAGAAGTGTGACAGAAGAGTTAATCCATTCATGAGTCATATGTGACAGACAAGAATTAAATCCAAGAATAAATTATAATAATTACATAAACTCTGCATCCTTAAAAGCCAAGACAATTAACATGCAAAATGTGGTAACCTCCTGCCAAGACAATTAACATGCAAAATCATAGTCATTAATGCCAGCACCAAGGGCAGACGTTATTGGAGAGAGGGATTTTTGCTTGCAATGTTAAAATATGAAGGTGAAACAAGAAAATGGAAAGGTTTTTTTTTCAGCACAGGCTAGCAGGATAAGTACAAGCAATGGGAGAGGCATAATGGTTAATACTTAGGCCTTGTTTGAACAGAACAGGTTGTTGGTGTTTAAAAATGAGATGGCTAACCCAAAAGTTTTACAAGATTTGAGTCAAAGGAGAGAAAAATAGTATTCCAGGTATTTGAAAGCAAAAGGATTATTTCTCTGACTGAGTGGCTAGACAAAAGTGTCCAAGAGATGAAAAGCAGTCTAAAATCACATGATGATGAAACAAGTCTGATATTTTCTGCTTTAAATTTCTCTAAGTACTGTACATGCTATAATATGCAAATTTTCTCTTATTTGAATCTGATTAAATCTATTAATAAATCCTGGTTTTAGTTATACCACTTAAATCATTCGATTTCTCCAGGAATGTTACATAGACTGTTTCAAAGGGATGAAAAAAGTGTTTAAGATTTAGGATGATATCATGAAGAGAAAGCATCTGCAACTGTGTGGCATTCTCAGAAGGAATTCAGAAGTTATCTCTTGGAAAGCAAGAAGTTTAGGACAAATGATAAATGCTGTATTCTCCTGTCCAGCTTTTCTAAGCTTATCAGGTTAAAAGGACGAGTCACTGGCTGTCATCAATACCAGAGGGTTTCCCCACTCCCTCCTTTTTTAAATATTTTTTTCCCTTGCCTACTTTGATAAGGGTGAAAGAAAGATGGAAAATTAACAAATGCATACGGCATGACCAAAAGTGGGAAGTGAGGAAGGTAAAGGAACAGACAAGAAAAAAAAAAAAAAAAAAAAAGGCCAAGAGTGATGAAATATGGGACATGGAGGGCAAGACAGGATGCAGAGCTGAAGATGAGGTAACTGAAATATGGCATGATGTTGCACCATTTGTATGATCATCCAATCCACTATTCTATTAAATTAAGCTTAGTTGTTTGCTATGCTACATGGTTCTCCGAGGTAAAATTTTCTTGTTGCGGCAACAGAATGTTCTGTACCTTGAAGAAAAGCACACACTATCCAGATCACTGACCTGTCAACTCTGTGCTTTACAGCTCTGCACTGATAAGAGATGGTGCTCTTTTTCAGTGTTCATCTAATATTCCCCTGCCTGCAGAGTTCCTTAAGTGTAGATAACATACAGTTTTTTTTATAATCATCCATGTTGAGCAGAATAGCACTTTTTTCATTCATTCTCCCCTCAAATAATGCAAATCTTATCAGGTCTCATGCATGACACAAGTTTCTGAGTAGCCAGAAACCTTTGCTTCAATGGGACAGCTATTTATTTTTTTCTCATTCTGTTATTGTTACTGATATTCAGGTTGCCCCTTGAAGAAATAAACCAAAGTGAGTATGTATTGCATGAGCTTTGAAACACCTGTGTCTGCCTTGAAATTAAGCTTGACAAAGAAAAACCCACTCAGCATAGAGGAATATGACCTCTGTCTCACCCCTGGTGCACAAGAAACTCTCCCCAGCATGCCTGATTTGTCATAAGCACGTATATTTCAAGTGTGGAGGAGCCTGTTTACATCTGTACCTGGCATTCTTCATTCTCTTCATTGTCACTCAAATTATCATGGGTGCTTCTTCAAGCTGTTGGAGTAATTGACCAGAGTAAAATACAATTTTCTTCTCCAAAATTCTGGAATATTGAACAAAATTCAGTGCTCCAATTAATCCATGGACTATTTTTATACAGTTTTGGGGGAGTAGTATTGACCTCTTTTCAAGTGCTTCACAACCTGTCTTCTATGATCTTCACAAACAGAAGTTAAATTGTCTGCTTCTAAAATAGATTTCCTTGTTGTTTTCTGGATGTTATTCTGTTCCCTTCCTCTGTCCTTTCTGTACAACTGATTTTTATACCAGTGCTTGAATGTCATCAACAAGCTGTTTTTTCCATTTTTTTCAAATCATTAACAAAGAAACTAAGAAAGATTTAATCTAAGGTGAGACATTTCTTCCTAATTGAGTATTTTAATCTTTAACATTGAACTTCGTTTATGATCTTCTACACAGCTTTTAATCAAAATAATATGTTTCTGTGTATCCAAACTGATTTGAATTATTTTTCAGGTAAGACTTAATTTTTCACTTCATCAAGAGATTTACTAAAGTGTTTCACATGTAGTGCTTTATTTCATTTAGTGATTCTGTAATTCTATTTTTTTAAAAAAGGAAGTTATAGGAGCAAAATATTATCTACTTCCTTTATAGATGTAAAACGCTTTTTAATATAGCAAAATTGCTCCATAGCAAAACTAGTTGTGTTTGCATTCAGCAGGAAGTGAGGCTGGCTCATTGACAGAGGAAAAATTTAGTAAAAAAAGGGGAAAAATAAGAGACAGAAAGGAAAAAAGAAACATGCCAAAGTTACCAAGAACTGTGTTTTGAACTATGGTAAAAGAGTATCTATACTAATACTTACTTCTGACGGTAGTCAAAAAGAGGAAAAATTTCAATAAGATATACCAAACACATCCCCTTTCCTCTACCTTCTGCTCTGGCTTCATGCCTGAATCAATTTATGGTTCAGTGAGTTCCCATATCAGAGATTGACAGACATTACTTTTATGAATTTAACAGATTTCTTCAGCATTAAATGTCACAGTAAACTGCTTTGGTATTGTGCAAGTACCAGTACAGGATATTGCTTGTAACAATATTTCTTCCAGAACTCGATCCCTTCATTTATATTTCTGCATTTCATATTGTAAGAAGCACTGAACAGAACATTCACTTATAACCTTTTTTATGTAATTCATGGTTTATACATATATACCATAACTCCCCTCAGTTATCATTTGGGGTTTTTTTCGAGGTTGTAAACTCACCTATCTTTTGTTGTAAGAAAGTTATTCCATACCTCTGGTCACCTCCACCTCATGAAATTCTTTTTCAGATTAAATTGGCAGCTGCACAGACAGTTGAAGACACAAGGACAGCATGGGTTTAAATAGTCCTTAGAGGGATATTTCCTATTTAATTCTTTGTGTGCTTCATAAAATTCATTTTGATTCTCTAATGGCTGTGACCATTCAGCTCATGTTTTTGCAATCTGCAGAATGATATATTTATCTGCAAAAAAATCCAAGATATCTGGAGTGATAAGAGTTCATCTGAAAAGCTATCACTTTGTCACTTCATGGAGGTTATTTTTCCACTTTCACATGTGGGTCATTTACATTTATAAACAGTGAACTTATCTTTCATTTGGTTTTCACACAGATCCCTTACTGTCTTTACCATAAAATAAAGACACTCTTTCAGCTTCTCTGCAATGGATACTAGTTCAAAGAATTCATTTAACTTCTGTTCTACAACATTCATTTCTTTGGTAAGTATGGAAGGTAAAGCAAAGATGTACATGACTAACACAGAGAGAAAGAAAACGGTAAAATGAGAAAGGAATTAAAAACTGAGGAAATGGAATATATAAAATCTGAAATTGCCTGGACTACCTGAATGACAATCACAATAATTTCTATATCAAGATATAAACTCCACGGTCTCCAGTTAGCTAAGATCTCCTGCCCTAGAGAGAAGCAGTGGAAGCCTAACACGTCTATTTGGATTTCTGGATTTTGTATTAATAAGGTATTTGGCTGGTGGATCTCAGTGGCAAAAAATGATCCATTTCCCAAGTGCTACACCTTTCTTGCTTTCTGGATAAAAATCTACTTTCTGAGGTAAGTGTGACTTTTTTTTTTCCCCTATCTGTATGGTGAGAGAATGCCTGGAGGTGGAGAGTTTCTCATGCAGATGGAGATGAGTGTGCTGAGTCACTGTCCTTTCATGTGTGACAGACTTCCTGCGAAAAGTTAGAGAATGCTTCAGTCTCCCTTCTGTACCCCAAGTACAGAATTAAAATATCTCTCCATCTTATTAAAGTGCTTCTGATGTAATTTCTAACTTTGAAATAAGTCTTTTAAAAAAGCTGAATTTGATCAGTTTAAATACATTCTACATGGAATTAGTTATGGTGTTATGCCTCTTTTTCATTGTTTCATTAGTGGTTAAACTAGATACATGAATTTCCATCTAAATATAACATAATTTTGTTCTGAATATGTCTTTTTATAATGTTCACTTGGCATTTGCTAGATAAGCCCTCTAAATAATCTAACTCTAGGAAAATTTTTGTCAAAAGGTCATTTTTTAATGTTGAAAAAATCACCATAATTTTTTTCTGAAATTATCTTTTGCCTTCTCAGAGTTTTTGTATAATGCCCCATATCTACTTTATACCACTTGGGTCCTTTTCTGCTAGGGGTATTTGATTGCTAGATATGATATTTATCTGTAAACATAAATTGGGGGATGGCAGCAGGGGGATGTCTCTGGTTACAACTAGCAGGTTTCAGCAACTGAAAGCAATTGTTCAGAGACAATTCCAGTGTGGCAGAGAGTACCTTGCTGCTAAGGCAATAGTGATGCACATGAATGTTTGCACACATTCAGGGGACAGAAAAATGTGCAGTCAGTGACCCACAGCCATTCATTTATTTCCTACATACTCAACTCTGACTTCTCTCATTTGCATAGAGACAGCAAGGCTGTTCCCTGATAGACATACAGCTAATCCTCTATACCATTATCAGATAGATTACTTGATTGCTACTGTATGCCTTCTCTTTTCCTATCCCTATCCTCACAGTGATTATTCCGTGGATTTTTCCCTTTTTTGAAGGTCCTACTTTTAGGACCTACTTAACATTTTGTTAAGTCAACATTGTCACAAATCTTATACCTTCAGTTCAGCTATCACGTTCCCTTTCCTGTTTCGTCCAGTTTCCTTCCTTTTTGCTGCCTTGCTTCACGTAACTATTTCCTTACTGAGGGTTTTTTAACCATTAGTGGAAAATTTCAACGGACTCTCTGTCTTCTTAAGTGATGCTGGGGTCAAAATTACAAAGAAGACTGTGCAACTGAAGAAATAATTTCACAGTGAGGACTCAGTCATATTTATCTTAGTAGAAGCATTTAGGTTTGGGGTCCTTTCTTTATTAAAATATGATTTTTATATATGTCTTTGCAGATATAATTTAACTGACAAAAATTCTTGGTGATAGCTTTGATGGATATTATACAAAATCCTCAGATAAATGTAGTATACAGGACATTGGAATCATACAACAGGACAGATCCCTCTTTCATAGTGTCTTTTAAATAAATAATCAACTGGAAGGCAAAGGGAAACATTAAAAAATAGACATTCTATTGGAAGAAGATAATATTTTTTTCTCTATATTAAATAAATAAACCCAACTCAACCAGCCTCTTGCACCATCCTGGTATATTCTGATTCTCTTCACTATTTCCCTTTTTTCCGACCAGATAACGAAGAGGTACTGCTGTTGTCATTTGAAATACATAGAGATGAGACTGTTGTCACAAAGTTAGTGCAATTTTATTTTTAAAACCCCAAACAAAATGAACTCCTTAGTCGAAGAAAGTGTGATTATTTTAATTGGTCATGCTATAGAGAGGTTCTGTTATGGTAAATTGAAATAAATTTTTGCTAGCTTGCATGCTGTATTTTTAAGTACTCATTGATTTTCACAAGTTGACTGTCAAACTGTAGACAATATCACCTGAACATGGCTTGATAACTTCGTGTGCTTATGATAACTCTCTTACTTGATTTAGTGATTTCTGGCTTTCTTAATAAAAGCATGTTTTGCAGTGATTAGTTGAAAATGGGGTCTTAAGTCTTCAAGAAGCATTCCAAAACAAAAACCTCTAGTGTGCTTAGGAATTGATGCTCATTTTCCTGAAGTATTACAGACAAAGTCTCTTTAGTTTCTTATTTATCCTTACAGAGTGCAAACACTCTGTGTCAGATCATATCCTCTTCATTCAGAATGTATAATCTGTTTTACTCAGCTCTTGTTTCTGAAGTGAAAAAGAAGAACCATAGCATAACCTCATTTGAATTAACATCAGCAGCTCCAAATGCTTCATTAATTTTCACATAGCTATGAAGACTTGCAATAGCAGTGATCCCAACTCAAAAATCTCAGTTTTTTGTTTTTTGGTTTTTTTTGTTAAATTATGTGTACAATAATACACACAGTATAAAGATGTGGAATGAACTAATGTGAAAATACACAATGTCATCATAGTAGTGAACAACATCTACAAAATCAGCTCATCTGGACTGACACCTCCAATATTAATGCTGCATGAAAATGCACATCCTGTATATTTCCTTTCCATTTGGCCTGTGCTAATGTAAATATATTACACAACTCCAAAGTTCTTAATTCATCACAGGATACTTATTTTTTGCATTTCTTTGTTTTGCCAATTTACTAAGGAAGAAGTTTCGTGCTTTCCAAAAATACTAGGACAAGAAGGATGTGATGTGTTTGAATTAATTCCATTTGCATGGAAATTGATTCCGCTTGCACTGCTTGAGATAGATGTAAAAGTTCAATGGGACATTTAGAAAAAAAAAAAAAATTGAAATATTAGTAGTGAAGCCTTGGTCTTGTGGAACTTTGTTTCCAGCATGGATGAGTATTTCATTAACATCTTGTCCTCAGGGCAAAATTTAAGGCTGACTAGATTAACAGGAGCTACCCACATGCACTCAAGGAATCAAACTATATGAATTTATCAGTGACAAATTGTTTTAAACCAATTAAATATCCTTCTCTGACAGCTACCAGATGTCAGGAAGGGAAGAGGTTGCTTAGGGAAATTGCAAGTGTTAATGCTGTAGTTAAATCATGCTAAACAAACAGTTTTATTTTGGGGTTATGGGAAGGGTGTGTACGTGTGCCTGGAAGTCTTTCCAGGATTTCCTCCTTCTTCAAGATCTTTACTATACTTTTGACAATATCATCCCTTCAGCTTTCGAGCAATAGCAAAGTATACCAACCAAATAAAGTGTTATATTTCCTTATGGCATTTGGAAAAAGAAAATTTTTGTTTATTTGTTTCTCTTTCTGTTTAGTGCATTTCCCCCTTATTTATCTTCTTTTTTTCACTTTTTTTCCCTCTTCCTATTTATCTCTTTATCTTTATTTTATAAACCTGATTTCTTTTATGGGGACAAAAACCTCTGCATTGATCACTTTTTCCTGAGTCTCACCCAGGAAGTGTGTTCATTTATTACATGAAAAGTTTTTGGAGGAATTCTGGATCTTTGGCATTACTGTGGCAGGTAAAATACACAAGCTGTAATATAAGGCATTGTCTAAAATTTGCGGGTTTTGCACAGCAAAAGGTATTTTTTAATTTCTTTTTCCAACTGCAATGTTGAATGGACTAGGGGAAAAAAACCCAGACAAGTAAAACTAACTCAATTTTTTTAACGTTCCAGAAATGCATGATTTATGATATAATTAACAGTTTCAGAAATATGTAAATCTATATTATGTCAATGACTTGAAAGCCATATAATTGAAAATATAAGCAGAAATGGATTTTATTTGCCTTCAATTTTTTCATTGTGTAAGATGCACAAGATTCAGACTTGGGAACCTATGTTCTTAAATCATTTGAATAAATACAATTTTTAAAATGTAGATTATAATGATCAATTTCTGTCACAGAAACATACTATTCAGGCAAAAAACTGTTTTGTTTCTTCTCAGGTATAATGACTAATTTAAAGCATGTATAGGATGTTTCACTTCCCCAACACATTCAGCTAAATGAAAAAATTTAGGTAATCTTTATAATATGGTAATTTTTTTTGCAAGAAATGATCCATTCTTAATGTTGAAATTCAATGGATCAGGTTATGATGTTTTTATATATATATATATATTATCTGAAACTTATTGGATGAAAGCATACCTTAATGTTTTCTCTTAATTGTCCACTTAACAGGAGTTTAGAAACGATTTGATTGTAATTTGTCACAGTTGTCTGAGAGAGAGAGAGAGAGTGAAGGAGAGAGATTCTGAGAAAAGATGACCTCCAGTTTATAATCAGTGAAAAGTGTAGGAACAGAAAGCAGGTTACTGTTCACATGAAGAGGAGTAAGAGTAATGATTCCCGCACGGTATTTTTGAGGTAATTGTTAGGGCAATTATTACTATCTTTTTCAGTTAAGAATTGTCATTGTGCTCAAAACTTAGAACAGAGTGTCTGAAGCTGATTTTCAAGTCCAAAGTTCGTCAGTGTCTGTGTAAAGTACTGCTGTCCCATGAGAGACACAGCATGACAGTCAGAAGTCACAGCTCATCACAGGAACATATCGCGGTGATGTCATCTGCTGGGCAGCAGGAGCCTATCCCAGCACTAGGGCTTCCTCAGGGACAGGAAAGGAGCCAACTACAACACTTTTGCTGACAGCGATCCAAGCATTCTTTTACTCTTCCATCTGTTTCTCTCTCTAGTCTACTATTTCTGTTCCATACAGAGAAAGGTCTTCTTCATTGTCTGTATATCATTAACAGCTCTGCACAGCAAGGCTATCAAAACGCCATTCTGCTGTATATTCTTAAATACACAATGAGGAGGTGCCAGAGTGAAAGGAAGCAATGGATTTTCTATATATTTCTTCCTTTGGAATAGACAAAGAAATGTACTCTTTTCATTAAGTACAGAAGAAACTGTTCTGTTCCATATAAAATACATGCATTAAAAAAACAAAGGCATGTCCACTGATAAAACCTTCCAATTTGGAATCTGAATTCCTGGTGGAAAAAAAAGAAAGATCATTCCTTCTCATTTCTCTTTGGCTTGTCTTTTCCACCTCATTGGTGTGCTAAATGTGAACCCCTTAGGCCAAAGTTGGTGCAAGTTTACATACAATTGTCATTGAATTTGCGTAATATATCTCTAAAATAATTTATAATGTTTTGAGCATAAAGTACTACTGCCCTATATTATAACCCACCTCTGAGAGAGTGAAGGAATTCTCTAACCACTCTCTTTTGTGATAAATTGAACAATTTATGTAATTTTTCTAATTACTAACTAAAATATAAGCCTGGCAGTCACTGACAACTATTATGCATTCCAAACATATTTTAATGTAAACTCGGAGTAATACAGGGAGGAAAAAAAAGCATAAGCACGAAGAAAACCAACCAGATTTCTTTTTTATTTTAATATTAATTCCTAAGAAAAGAAAATGTGACTGCATTTGCCATCATATATATATTATATAGAACACATTATTGAATGTGAATTAGGCAATACATTCCCGAAAGATCACATGTCTAAATCCATAAAAGACGATCTAGAAACTAATCTTCTGTATTCCTCCCAATGGAAGTGTAATAACCTGCTTCTGCAAGAACATTATACAAAAGAAACAACTCAAATGTATTTGGAAGCAAACACAATGGAGGAAACGTCTCTCTCATTGTTATGAGAAGCTAAGAAAACCATACTGAAAAGCTGTGTAATATTGTATTCAAATCACAGGAGGAAAAAAAAAAACATCAAAACAAAGAAATTAGAAGAGAAACTAAAACCAAGAATGCAGAGAACTCTTCCAGAATAGAGTAGACAGAAAATGCTCTAATTCACAATTACTGGTCAACACACAGAGAAATAAATCCTTACAATTTTATATCTAAAGCAAAATGCTATTTTCAAATCAATGGTGAAGAATAAGCTTGGAGAAGTACCTGACTCATCAAACATTTTCAGCCTGGTTATTGTTGTGTGTCTTAAAATATCAGCACTGCAACCATAATTACTAAATTTCAGGAAATAATGAAAGAATGCTGCAATTTCTGGGAGAAACTTAATGCAGTTAAATGCAATTCAAAGAAGTTCATGATGGCTGGGCCAAGTGTTTAAAGCTGTTGATTCTTCCAAAACCTGAGTTGCTTAAAACTCCACTGTGACCATACTAGTTTGAGCCATCCATTAAAAACATCAGTGTATGAAGTGCTTGATGTCTGGACAGACTGCAGAAGGCATAGTAAAAAAGCTTCATTTAATCCACTTTCATAGCAAATTTAAAGGTGACTAATTAGATATTACAGCTATTTTGTTTTCTTTGCAAAGAGCAACTTTGCAAGAGCAAAACATTTTTTTTCTCTTTGTGTCTGTTGCTTTAAATGAAAGAAATCGACGATGAGCAAATATAAATTTCTGCTTGATAGGGAGTTAAAAAAGAGAAACAGGAAAATGACAAAATTACTAGCATTCTAATAGTTTTCTTTGAGGGATTCTCAAACTACTCTTACAACAGACGGCAGCAATAGCAGAAGAGGTTCCTTTATCTGAGTTCAGCCTATTTATCCCCAGCAAAGGGAAAAGGTGGATAACAGAATCATTCAAACACAACAGATGGGAGATGTACTAAATCACCCATTTCCTGTGCTGTTTGTCATCCATCCTTAAATGATCAAGTACCTTTTATCTAATACCACAACATCTCAAGACATGCATCCCCAACACAATTTGCAGATCTTTCCCTGATGTTTTTCACTACTAAATGAATAACCCTAGACCTCTCTAGTTCCATACTCTTCTTTCCTACAACAACATCACCTAGAACCATTAATTTGGGACTTTTGCTATCCCGCATTTATGCGTCATCACCCTTCTCCTGTGAGTGTCAAATGCACTTCATCTGACAGAGACATCTTTCTTCAGAAGTGGATATGGCTAAATGAAGCATTAAATGCTTTATTATTCATGTAATATGGCCCATATTCGCTTTTATGAAAACTTGTAACATTACAAGCTAGCTGGTCTTGTTTTCATTGTAGCCATTCCTGTTGGTTTAGGTCATTATATAGGTTCTCCTGTTACACTATGATTGCAGGTCTGTTATCCCAGGAGTCTTCTTGTATAGTCTTAAGCAGATAAAAACAACTTCTAGAAAAAGCAATGCATTATATTTCCAGCTGTTAACAATACTGTTAAATAGCAAAAAAGTGTTGCATTGCTAGTCTCAGTGATAGCCTTCAGGTGTGCCTTCAGTATGTGTGGGAAGTAGATGCTGCAAAAGCTGAATGACACACTAGCCTCTACCTATCAGTGTTAAATGAGTGTTAAATGGAAAGGAATATTTTGTGAGATAAGTACAGATACTGTGGAGAAATAGCTGTGAGAGGCACAAAAGTGTTTGCCCTGTGGCAGCCTAAACTGATCTCAGTGCTGCCTGCCAGAGTTTCACTCTCCTTCCATCAGGCCTTCTTGGGCCAGCTCCAGCTGAGCTGACACAGAGTGCTGAATCATGAGAAAACACTTGCCTTTACTGTCAGGTCTGTTTAGTGCTGACTTACTGTGCTCTACTCAGGGTCTGGCAGACACTGGAGCCAGCACAAGGAAGAGACTGGAATGCATAGGCAGGGTCAGCAAGATGAAATGGCACTAGAGAAACCAACAATTAGACTGGGTTTCAAGTCATCAAAATTGCAGCCTATACTGCATATAAAGACAGTCAGCAATTGTGTATCCTGCATGCCCAGTATATCACTACTCTGACTGGTGTAAGATGAGAATCTGTCAGAAACAAAATACTGGCTTGCCAAAACAAAATATGAAAGATGAGAAAACCAGGAAAATAACTGTACCTCAAAAAAAAAAGGTCTTGGAAATCTAGTCCAAGTAGGAAAGGATATAAGCATATTTTAAGATGAATTTGTTGTTTTCCTGATTGTTCTAGTGATGCCAAGAAAATTTTTTGTCTTTTCTTTTATATACCTTTTATATAAGTTTTTATGTATCTTCAGTATTCTTAGCATGCATACTTGTAATTCCTTAAGTCTGATAACTTAGCATAGTCCTAGTATTTTATTAGGCTAGGAGACCAAACATCCTAAAGGCCTTGCAGCTGGAGGCCAGAAAACCCTACACTATCTTGGGAAACCAAGGTCCTCTCTAGAATACATTCTGAAAACTAAAGATTTGGCCCATCCTGGGGGGAATTCCACAGATGGGGGAATAACATGCCATTCATCCAGGCCTGCCATTGGGGCATCCTTTTTAGATATGCTAATTTGTAAGGTCTATAAATTGTATACACAATCTATCCTGTGTGTGCATTGCAGTGCATTCCACCTTGGCGAAGTCGTGCACCAATAAGGGAGGATCCTTTTTAAAATACTGAGGTGAAAACCCCTTATCCTTAACCATATCTGGCTCTCAACTTTTTTAAGACCAGGAAAAGATATCACTAGGTAAACAGAACTCCTCTATGTTCTTTGTCAACACAAACTAGGCAAAAATTATAGCTCTGTCTGGCACCAATCTCATCTTCTGTTGGAAATTGGAGTATGCTAAACATCAGCTATACAACAAGGCTGAGAGTAATAAACCATAATACTATTAGAAACAGTCTTGATCAAAATATTTACCCAGTATAACTATTTCACTGTATTGTCTTCGCACCAAAGGCACCGAAAAAATCCTTGTGCTGAGGGTGGGCATGGCTCCCTTGCAGCATATACCTGCAGCTGGGCAGGAGCAATCCTCCTTTTCCTACATGCTGGAGACACTGTCCCTTACCTCTCACATTTGCACTCCTTGATAAAACTTTTCTCACTGCTGACGTCATGAACCTGAATTGCTCACACATCTCCTATAACCTCTGCAATGATAATGCAGTGTTGGAATGTTCTGGTTTATACGATATATGTGCAGGAGTTTTTTTTCAGTGTCTCTTGTTTTTTGAGTGGTTGTGAATTGGTAATAATAAGCCTTATGTAAACCATCATTCTCCAGTGGCATAGACAAAACACACCTGCCCTTCAAAGAACAAGTTGGTTTACTGTGACCAACCAGATTCCAATGTCAGGATCACTTCTTTACCGGGACTCACAGCAGTAGAGATAGACAAATCAGCAGAAGAAGATTCACTGTCACCTCTATATAGGATATAAAAATATCTTATATTTATGGAATGACATAATTATTCCATAAATAAAGGATAACACATTTATCTGTTTAATACACCTGTATTAATTTGAAAAGAGCTTGCAATGCTGTTTTCTTTTCCAGGCTGTAGTATAACATTGTCTAAATGGAAAATAAACCAAAACAAACCCCAAGGCCCTGGGAAGCCAACTGTACCTTTAAACCTTACAGTTCTAATTACCAAACAACCCCGTCTGCCTCAGGAGCAAATTCAATACACTTCAACAAAATATCAATATTTTTATTAGCAACCTCTTTAAACAAAGCAAAATGCTATGCACTTATGATCTAAGAATGGCTAAAAAGGGCAAAGGAAACAAAAATATCAGAACAACAAAAATGCATTTGCTTTTTTGGGATAAAAGTAAAGAAAATCTTTTCCAAATGTGCTCCAGATAATATACTTTGTTGAGTCAATCTTGCCCTTTCAGGCTTTATCATTAATTATTCAACAGGGCAGTAAAGAAAGCTTCAAGCAGTGTGATGATTTGTTTTTTATGCAAAATTCAGAGTTTGATTGCAATCCTTTTTACAAGTAGTACCAGCCAAGTTGCCAGGATTCATTTTTAGACTCACATAGCATTTAGCAGAAGCTCAATAGCTGCTAAAGCAGTGAAGCAGAAATGATCAGGCATGGATCTTCTCACAGGCAAGTTTTCCTGATAAATTTGTCAATCTTTTCTTTTTACAAAATCAGCAGTCATATTCTTCCACAGCTGTAGTTGTTTCTTGAGAAAAAGGCTTTGTCCACATGTTATTGGCTTTGACAAATGATCTTTAGTAGCCCAATTTGCATGTCAATATGGACACTGCTGAGCTTTCTGTAGCAAAGGTGGCATCTCACAAGTCTTCCTAGAGAGACAGCTCTGAAAAACAGAGCTTCCTTTGGAAAAATACCCCAGCATTTTGAAAAAAATGACAGCAGATCTGGGAATAGGAGTCACTGTCCTGAAGGCCTCCAAGCTCTGTCCTCAGAGATTGGAAGGATTTTCTACCAGGACCAAAAATTTTCAGTCCTGAAACCACATGATCTTAAAAAGCTCTTCACATCACAAGCTTGCCTAATTTCACCCACTACTCACTAGTTGGTAATTTGATTTCACAAGTTTTATCAGTTGCCCAAATACCCTGAAAGATGACTGAGTGAAGATATGAATGTCCCACACAATTAAGAACATATATTAGAGTACTGTTTTTCAGGATTAATTTCAGCAATTGAAAAATTATTTTTCAGATATAGATTCTTTCAAATGTTAAAATCTGCTGAATTGAAGGAGTAAGTAACATTTCTAAATTTTAGAAGGGTTGCTTTTTGCAAAACTATCACCTAACATTGGAAAAAGTAATTTGTAATTTATAGATGCTGATGTTTATATGGTTGAAAAACACCACATAATATGATTTTTCAATGATAAAAAGGAAATACTAGTTTTCAGTGTTAGAAAACACATTAGAAACTATATAACAAGAAGAATCTTGTGCTCATGACTGAACCCGTCTTCTTTATTTCTTTCAATGATGTCCTCTTACAGCATAATGCAAAGCAACTATGGTATTCCCTTTGCATAGAGACAATTATGCAACAATAAAATTCAGCTAAGTACCTATTTTTATAATCATGTCAAAAAAGTTTGTTTTATTATTAACTTACCTCAAATTTAATTGACTTACAAAGACTCCAAGATAAAACAATTTCCAAATTTCTCCTTCTAATATACCTCAACAGAAAATAACTCCTGAAATTCTCCTGCGCTGGAAACAATTGCATCCAGCAGGGATACCAAATGATTTAGGAAACAGCAAAATCCTACAAAATCCTACAAAAGCTACAGGAAGAATCTATTTTGATTTTCAATTGTGCCAACTGAAGTCTTACTGCAGTGTTTTACATCAGCAGGCAAACATAATTCAGTGTTTCCATTTATTAATAAAAACTCTCCATGCTTTAATGAACTAGTTCTTCAGAAAGAAAACAGATTATTAAATGAAATACTCTTTGCCAACTAAGATTAATAAAAATCCAGAACCAAGTAGGATAGCTTTTACCATGGCAACTAAAGCTTGGACTTATCAAACACATCAAAGCTTACATTTGATTAACTGGATTGAACCAGGCCCTGTTTTCCCAAAGAAAAAAAAGGGAGTAAGATGGGAAAGGATGAGAGTTAAACAGGTGTAACATCATAGGCATTTGTGTCTGGTACATGCTATTTGACATGTGATTTTACTGCAGCAGCTGTCTTTCTATAAAATTTCAACACCCAAATCACAGGCCTGATGAAGATGACATGTAAAAATAGGATTGTGCTTAAAACTGGTAATTAGTCCTATATAATGTTTTTCTTGTGCCAGGTGTGTTCTAGATAGATATCAATCACTCTGGTAAAGGTCACCCACTGACAGCTTGGGCCATCTGAAGATACTTGGGCTCTGAGATGCCCCAGTGCTTCTTCCTTGCCTAAGCCCAATATTATACGAGAAGAGCTGCAGGGGTCAGTCCTAGTTCTTCTAACATTCAAGGTAGATCTGATGTGAGTCATTTCCTGCATCAAAGAAATCTTGACTGAAAAGGATAGTTATAGATTTTAGGGCAATGACCTTTTGTCACTAAGTGGGTTAAAACAGGCTGTTTATTTAGGACTTGTCAGGATAGTAAAAGTATGAGCATAGAAAAAAAAAAACAAGCAGAAGGTCTGAAGAGTCTGTCTCCTGAGCTGCAGAATGCCAAAGCAGAATAGAGCAAACTCTCACTTTTTGTTATTTTTTTTCACCTCTTTTTCTGCCCTTCTAGCCCCAGAAAAGCTTTCCCTGATATCAATGGCAGTATAGCTCCACGTATCCTAAATTAGCATAGTTACAAGATTTGGTTTTGCTTTTCCTTCTTTATTCCACGGGTTTTAATGGAAAAGCTGAGCAAATCGCATTGGAAATAATAGTGTTCAATCTGAAATTGGGTCAATTTTTTCCTAAGTTGCATCTTGTTCTAAGTCCATTAGTGAAAAAACATTCTGCTTTTTTATTTTTTCCAAATTCATCATTTTCATTTTGTTTAGTTCAGTCATTCTAACTTCAGGACGTTTCCTTTTTCTGAGTGCATGTTTGCTGTTATTTTTGCTGTATTATCATTGTCATCGTGCTCTTGGTGTGGTTTTTTTAATAAAAATTTCCAGAGTATTTTTACTATTTCAGTCCAGGCCTGTCTCAGAACACTTAGGAATTTACTTGAGATTGCCATCACTTGATTCAAACTATTCTACATTTTCCCTAGTTTTAAGAAATCCTGTTTAGATAATCCTGGGACTATCATGCTAGTGGTCTGAACTTTATTGTTTTAGAACCAAATTTTGTATCATTAAATAGATATGGTAAAGTAATAGGACAGAATCCTTTTTTTTTTTTTTTGAGCTTTCTCAGCACAGTGTGAGAAATCAGATGCTTGAAAGATGGTCCAAAAACCTTCTCTCAATATACAAGTAAGATTTATGATAAAGCATGAATGATGTCATCTATCTCCATTTTCCTTGAAAAATCAAAAATGTGCCTGGGTGTCCTTTCCTTTAGTTTATCATGCAGGTATGTTTCAGTCTTGGATTCTTCCTTTTGTAATCCCCATATATTCTTAGGGAATCTCTATACACTTTTAACACACTGAGCCCTCAACAGAGGTTTGCAGTGTGTCTGTTGTGGGCAGGTGCAAGTCTGTGCCACACACTCAGAGGTCATATTTGCTTTCCTCCCCTGCACTTTGAGTTGGTACAAACTCATTCCGTCCATATTTTAAGTCATAGTGGGAAACTGATTCAGAGGTAATGAGCTCTGATGAAAGTATACTTGGGGCCTGCTTACTGTAGGGATGGGGCTTTCAGTAACAAATTTATGTTTACCTGTAATTTGCCACACACAGGACCACAAGATTTGGAGGGGTATATATGTTATTATTATTTGTAATATGATATTATTATTTGGAGGGATATATGCTGTACTATGACTTTGCAGAAACAGTAGCAACAGAATCTTCTAATTCTGAGACCCAGAGGCTCTATGCTTAGTCTCCATCTGTACAAGGGAATCTTACTCTATTCAAATCTTAAAGGTCTTTTTAAGTGACAATACAAAACAGTACTGAATAATTTTCACAAATAAACATTTTGGTTGAACTAAACCTTTCCTGAAAGGTTTTTTTTAGTTCTTCTCTGTGATTTGATACTCCACCACAAGTCTTTGCAAATCACACATGTATCCACCTTGTCATCATCTCTTGAGACTTTCTTCTCATGAGGGTGTTTAAAATAGATTAAATGTTCCCTGAAAATAAATACTGTCAAAATATTGTCTCTTGTACTAGAGGTTAAGTATCCATACCATACTAACTTTAAAACTTCATGCATATAAATAAATCATAATGCAATAATTTAACTAAATTAGTTGATCTGATACCAAAATCATACTTGCATTCTTCCACAAACATGTCTGTGAAAATTTTTCTGTGGGTCCTAGTCTGCCATAGCCTTGTAAAACTAGAGAAATCTTAATGAGCATGGCAGGAAGAAAAGGAAGAGTTCAGGGCAAAATGTCTTCAACTCTTATTGTACGATAACTCACTCAGAATCACAGAACATTCTAAGATGGAGGGGACCCATAAGGATCATCAAGTCCAGCTCTTGAGTAAATGGCCTGTACAGGGATCAAATCTGTGCCCTTGGCATTATCAACACCATGATCTACCCAACTGAGTATAATATAATAGTACCAAAACCTGTTTTTTTATTCTTTATATGTGACAGTTTTCAGAAGCCCTTAGATAGCCTTTTATAGCTCAGGTGAATATCTTAAACTAGCAGATGAATATGGGACAAGAATCCTGTTTATAATTTATTTATCTAGGAGTGCATCTAGGGAACAAGGGCAGGCAAAGTGAAAAGCAGAAGAGAAACAGAAACCTTGTAACAGAAGACCAAAGGAAAGACCAAGGAGAAAGGAAAGGCATGTGTTAAAATACCTGTATTAGAAAAGGCAAGGCAAACAGAAAAATCCATTGTCAAAAGGATTAAAACAAGATTAAAGCAATTAAACCAAGAAGATTAAAGGAGAGATGAAAGCAACAAAAGGTGTTGAAAAGATAAAAGCAAGAAACACAAAATGGGGGGAAACAAAAGCAGCAGATGTTTGCAAGAACCAACAATTTTTAAACTGGTGCAGCAAGGGTCTAAGAAGCAGTATAGCCATGCAAAAACTTTAAGAGCATGTGGCTCGTAGGAGCATAAACATACAGGTTCCAAGAGTCTGGTTTGGCAGGTTGCTTGTGTCAGCCTGTCAAAAAGGCTGCTCACTACCAGGTAAGGGTGAATGCCTTGGGTCTCTATGAATCTCAGTGGTATCCAAATCTCCTTTCAGAGACAGAGATATCTGACATTAATGTTTGGCATTTTGCAATTCAGAAGAGATTCCATAAGCATGCAGAAGTTTAGATCAGAAAATTCCCTAGTGACAAACACATGTGGTTGGTATCCCAGCAACTTCCTGTAGATAATGAAAGTTGTTCACATAGCAATATTATCCCTCAGGAGGATAGATTCAAATCCTTACTGATCTTAACACATTGGAAGTCCATCCCCACAGACAACTAGCCTCTGCTAGAATGAAACCTGCTGCCAAAAGCTAAAGAAGGTATTTTCCTTCTTGATTCCCACCACAGCTAGTGAAAGAAGAAAAATCAGTGCCTGTATGTGTGTCTAGTTTTCTCAAACTGAATAATCTAAGCATTATTTCTGCCTTCATTAAATGCAGGTGTGAACCCACTTTCAACTGCAAATTTATCCCCATTCTCTTATACTCGCAAAGTGTAGTGAGATAGAAGTTAAACTGATAAATACATCAGTGTAAATCCAGATTGTTATGTTTTACAAGATATCCACATGAGTCTGGTCCATTTCTGTTTGCCAGCAGATATCTTCCCTTGTCCAGCAAAACAAAAACTGAGCTATAGCCAAAAAGATGAAATACGTAGATATGGCAGTTAAGGTATATTTTAGCTTGCTCTCTCAAGCATGTTCCTTATTTTACAGGCTATGGTTACTCTTTTTATACAAAAGGGGTGAGGCACTGACATGCAACTTCTAGGATAGTCCCTGGCATAGTTTAGAGTCATGTGAATGAGTGCTTGCACAGGCAGTATCCATGTACAATTTGGAGCTTAGTAAGGGCTAAAATTCACTCCTGACAGGCCATTTGAATAAAGCCTTTCTGGTTTGGGCAGTTGCAGAGTTTAACTGTGGGGACATGAACTGTTCTGAGTCAGAGATGAGTCCCTGCCCTGTATTTACTGTTCCACAGAGGTAACCATAGCAGTCATAGTGGTTACAGGGTTATGCAAACTTCTCATATTAAAGAAAAGCTCTAGTTAAAACATTTTATTTGTGGCTAGATAATCTAATTGCAATTATTTAACCATGGAGATGTTCTTGTAAGCAGCATTTATTTTTCCAGCTAAACCTGGGATGAACACAAAAATTACATAAAATAAAGGCATAGAGGTATCCTTTCAGCTGCCATTAAAAATCTGGAAGACCTGGACCTGCCCTCTCCATCATTCTGCAGATATTCTGTTTCAGGGCATTTTGAGTACTAACAGGATATTTAAGGTCATATCTCCTAGCTCTGTTTACTATGGCTGCTTTTCTTTCCCTGATTTCTGCAAATGACTGCTTTTGCTAAAAAACAATCTCCTTCCCACTGACAGTCTTATGGCAGAGAGTCTTTTAAGTGTTAAGAGACAAATCTCAGTAGTGAGTCATCCAATCAATCAAGAAAATAGTGAAGATTGGCCATAAAGCGATCTCATACATACATATTCCCCTTTGCTTTGCCCATCAGTGTCAAATTCAAAATGCAGGTGCATAAATGCTCTTCAGTACTGCATAGTCATTACCACATAATTTAACTGGTTGATAGGTATGCTCAGTAACATGAGTCACTATTCAGATTTCCCCCTCACCAGGGGGAGTATTTTCGTTTCAGATTTTTTTTCTGATTGGCACCCAATGATTTTGGAAGAAACTAAGAAAGATGGATGTACAGCATGGGGATTCTTGTTTACTGGAACAACAGTAGGTCTCTTCCTTTTTAGTCATCTGCTATTCATGTCTTCTGCATGGAAGAGGTCTTATGTATAACCCACTTTTTATCACCAATAGTTGACATTTGGTGTGACCATTCAAATGCTCACTGCCTCCAATTCTAGGCTCTTCACCTGTTGCCTCGGTCCTCTCTNTTGGACACCCTTCACGTCTCATCCCATGGGAGTCGCTGTTTTTACAATATTCACCTACGTAGTTACATCAGGAGTCCTAATTTCCATGACCTCATGAAGAGCTGGGGTTTGACAAAACACAATTCAGAGGCTATGTATCTGCCTGTTGTTCTGGATAATGATGTGAAAGAGTGTGTTTTTCTGTGTTGTTTATATCTTAGTCTGGAGAAACTGATTTCATAATTTAGACATTAAATTTAGATGTCTAGAATTTCATAATGAAATGTAACTTTTACATTGTTCCCAAATTGTAAAGGCCAATCTAAGGTGTAGTTGTGATACAATCTTGCCCCCAGAATGCAGTCACTTTCTTTTTTGATCTTCCCTGACACTGAAGCATAGATTAAACTGGCAAACCATTTCAGGGTACTATCATAATGTAAAATTAATATTGTGAAAACCTGTCTGCTGTTTGAGCTTCGTCAGCTGTCTCACTTCAGTTGTCAATGCAGAAAGAATGAAATGAGAAGCGTGGAGCACCAGTCTAAATAAGAAGTGGTTTAGATTAGTTGATAAATTGTTTTGAAAAAGGACCATGAAGTCAAAATCCAGAAGAATGTAATATATTTAAACACAAAGATCCAATATAAATCCACAACACACATGGTTTCCTAAATGGCTTTAGAATGACTGAGTCAGCCTAAATAGCTGACTCAGGCAGCTGTGGCTCCTGGCTAAACAAGTCTGTCCCCTACATAAGAGGCATCATTGGGACCACACCAAGGAGTGGGAGAACAGAGCAAAGTCCAGGCCCTTGGTGGTTGAAGGATATTACCCTTGCCCCTGTAGTGTCTTGGAAAGAAACATCCACCATCTCTGATTGGGGTTGGGCCACTGCGTGTTCTGTAGCAGAAAATTCGTGTGTTCAGACAAAAAGGGAAGGGCACAGCAAGGAGCTCAGTTCCTGAACCTATCTCCAAACACATGAAGAAGCAGACTTGAGTTTCTCTGTGTCAGCTCTGAAGCTGGCTACAAGAAGCTATTCTGATCCATAAGCCACACAGAGGATTTTCTGTGGCGCTATGCCTGACCTGGTAAGCCCACAGGTTGTTAGCTTTGGCACAGCACCAGACCAGCATGGCTAAGCAGTTTCTAGCTCTGACCAGCTCAGAGTCTGAGCAGAACAATACTAGGTCTGTCTGAACTTGTCTGTGTACATTAGGTGTCACGGCATTTGATTAAGTGGTGAAAGCCCTCCAGTACTGCTTTTTAGACTGTATTCAAGTATTAACATCAGGCTGTTACAGACAGACAGTTACAGCAGGTAGGACCAAAATCTTGGGACTCCTAGCTGAAAACTTGACTTGCCCTCCTACTTCTCCTCAACAGTCTTAACCTAACCTGGGAACCAATTGAAAGAAGAAAATGGGGAACTGCTTCAGTCCTGTAAATGAAGCCCTATACAGCAGGAATGTAGGAGTTACTGGGATTGAACACCAGTCCAGGGAAGCTTCAGCGTACCACACATGGGAGACAAAGAAGTGGCTTTCTTCCTTTCCAAGTCACTTTTCCATGTTTTTCTGTCCCCATTAGACCCTTGAACTTCCATCTCAACAGAAAATCATCTTTGTTTGAAGGTGGCACATATAATTTCCTGGACTACAAACACGTTAAGTTCAAATCTACTGCAGCTAAGGCATATGGCTCTTAGCACTAGGTCTTCCACTTCCTGGCTAGTCATGGGGAGTGCCCTTGTGTCAATATTATGCCTTTCATATTGACTGTAGACCTCAGTAAGTCTAAAAATTTAATGTCTTTAGAATTTAGATGGTTGTAAGCCTAAATCTGGAGTGCAGAAGAGCTATAAATAGAGATTACTACCTATTTCTCCAGAAAAGGCACTTTTGAATCTGGTTATGTATTTAAAATTAGGTTAATACAAAAGGTTAAGCAATAAACCAGTCATTGACTTTAGGGACCTGAAGGCTTAGTCGAAGTTTGAAATCCAGTGAACTGCTGTTAGGGATTTCAAGGGCTTTAAGACACTTCAAAATCTAAGACAGACAATGCAAGCTTTAGTTTTGTCATTAACTAAGGAAATTTTGTTCACCAGTTTCTCTTTAAGTGTTCTGCAGCCTATGAGATGCACAGGTCTATCTGTTTCAGAAGCAGGAAAGGGTGACACTTGTTTTTCATCACTTAGAAAAGCTCTCAGCCTGGTACTTATAGATGTTCTCCTTGAATGTTATTATTCAAAGCACTTTCTTCTTTCTTACAGCAGGAAGAACTTTTCCATTTTCTAGGTCAGTACCCACCGAATTGGGCTGGTTTTACAAGACCTCTCTGCTTTGAGTTGGATACAGTGTAAAATACAATCTCAGGAGGGTGTTTAGTGAAGGGAGGCGCAGAACTGCCAAGCTTCTGTAACACAAGCAACCACAGGTGGAACACAGAGATGGGGTGCCAATCCTGGGTGTGTACAGAAAATACAGTAAAGAAATACAACTGTAGGTTTTTAAAAGAATTCTTGCCAGGAAACGTAAGCAGTTAGAGCTTTTAAGCAAGTTAGAAGTGGGATGAGGGGGTGTTTTTGGATAGCCCTTCTGATCTGTGGTTTATATATTCCATTTAAGGTGTTTATGAAGTATTTTCATAGTCACCTTAAGGCCTTGTGAAAAATTTACTTCAACTTTTGGCTCCTTTGCAGAAAGTAAAAATGTCTTTTTTGTCATCTTGGCATTCCCCTATATTTTGCTCTTCTATGAGATACATACTTTGTGCTGGTAATATTTTGGCTCATTCTCTATTGTGTCTCCTATAAAATACCATTATTAAGTGTATTCTCTTTATTTTAGAACTTACATAAGTGTAAACTCATTATATATTGTTTCCATTTAAATCTCTTCAGCTTTGATCCCTTTATTTTGTACTGTTGGCTGGTCCAAATACTTTAGTGTTACCTGGAGACAGGGAAATGAGAGCAACAGTTTTATCTTCCTCTAAATCATGTAGGTGCATACTGAATGCATCAGGCTCAAACCTTCCCCTCCTTTTAATGTATTCCATTAACAGTTGAAAGGCATTAAAAAAAAAAAAAGTACTTAATGTTGCCACCACATTGTGGTCAGTTTTTTTCACTATCTTACTAATATTGCAGTCTATATTTCAGTTTTCCCTTTTAAATTTTAGTTAATTCAGCTACCACAGCTTTCATCCAATTATTTAATATAGCTATCTATAGGCATTTCAAGGAGCTACTTATGTTAGTGTCTTAACTGAGATACACCCACCAAGAAATAATCACTACATGTCCTGTTCAATACAGATCCTTTTTGACAGATGAAAATAATGTGAAATTGTCCTTGTTAAAAAAAAAAAAAAAAGCTGTGCGTGCTTAAAAAGTGTACATGTACATGGGGTAATTGTATGTTCATTTTTAGGATACCTAGACTTTAAAGTGATTCACTCTTAGACTTTAGATTATCTATGATCAGTTTGAATTGGGATAGATGACACCATTTGAAGGAGAGGGTAACAAGGATATTTCAGTTTAGCATTTATTTTGCCAAGGTTTTAGTATTCTCATGTCTGCAAAAAAAATTACCTTTCTTAAATATGTTTCTCAGTTGTACCACAGACAGACATTCTAGTTGCTGGACAGAAATATAAGTAGTGTTAACAACAAACTTGGGTGGACATGTATTAACCAAACACTTAATGAGCAGCTGTTAAGATACTATGGACAGTAACTTGGAGTTTCATCCTACCAAATCCTATCACTCCTGGCCCTGTTCCAGCACATGAGGAGTCCCATTACATTCCAGCCCTGTACTTTAGTTATTATTGTTAAAGTCAAGCAGTGTTCAAAATGAATAAAAACATCATAAACCAGCCTGCAGAGTTTCTATTCCATTTCTTTTAATCCTCAGCATTTAATTAAAGAAAATTCTATTCCTCTTCCGTCCAAAACTATTACAAGTGTGGTAGGATACATCTAATCAGAACACAGTTGCAAAACATAGTTATTTTGCAGTCATGAGTCAAACTTTCCAAACAAATTTTATAAGAAACTTCAAGCTGTGATAAGTTCAATATGGCCCAGTATCAGGACTTGAACAGGAAAGAAAATATAACAGGTGGCCTTAAAAGAAAGAAATTGAAAAAAATTATTTCCTTTAGGATTTAATGAGATTTCTTTTAAAGGACTATGGACTTTGTAAAGATTAAACAATTTGAGAAGAAATGTTCTTTGTTTTGGTTATTCTGAACTTACTAAGGTATTTTTTTTATTTCTGAAAAACTCGTGAGATAAAGATATTTGAAATATCAGAGGTGTGATATTTGTGGCTGAGAGATAAATTTTAATCACATCCTGTGGTTAACCTCTCTCTGATTGTTAATTTTCATAAAGGTCTACATTGATGCATTAATATTTCATAAAATAATTTCTTTCTATTAAATCTACTGAAGAAATTCAACAACAAAAGCAAAAAAAATTAAGAAAGCCCACATATTATAGCCTACATCCTTAAATGAAATACCCCATTTGACTTTTTCAACTTATGTGGAAGGGACAAAGGTGCATTTTTCTGGATACCAACATACTTATACCCGTATAAAACTACATTTGCATCTGAAGTCAAGAAATATTCACTCAGGCACATGAAAGCGCTGAGCCCCAAAGGAATGAGAAAAGACGAACTGAGGAAAACCAAACATAACCCAAAGCAATTAAAACAAAAACAAATTAAAAAATCAGGACAAATAAAAGTTATAAATTAACTATACGAATTTTTCTTATAGCAGCCTGTTATATTTATTTATTTAGAGCTGCTTTATATTTTATTGAAGCAACAAAAGCTATATTATGGGTTTGTGACTTTGAATTATCTTATAAATTCACATGCGAAAACATTACTGCTTTTTCCAGGTTCTAATATTTATACTCTGAAAATAATCAGTTTTCGCAAAAGCTGTTCCTTCTGCACGTCCATAGGAAGAAAGTGATAAAATTGTCAGGGGGCCTTTCCTTTAAGGAATAGAAGTACATTTGTGGAAAAGGCTGCAAGCCTTCTTTAAAAAGTTTGGGATTACTTACCAAAAAGCACATATAAATCAAATTTATGTAGCATGTCTTTATGCATGCCAAAGCCCCTGAACCTAGTGAAGTTGAAATGCTTCAAAAGTTTTCTAGAACTTGTTATTTCACTCAGACAGTAAATGCTGTTTTGCTTGGTGCTTAATCTAGTTTAAAAATGAGGGATTTCATGCACTTAACTACCATGTCCAAAACCAACTTTCTCATACAGTTGAAATACAAACATTGGTTTTCTTAGCTGTCCTGAACTTGGTACGTATTATATGGAATGCAATCACACTCTGTGACAGTTGAATTGAGAAATTTATCTTTTCCCATGTTAATCTTGCCAGTGATCTGATTATATTGTATGTCCAGGATATTAAATTGGAAGACAGAACCTACCAGAAAGCCTAGATTGTAGCTTGCTTGAAGCAGTGTTAATGTGTTCTCTCTGGAAAGCTCTCTTGTTAACACCTGCTGCATTTATTTTAAAAAATATATTTTAAAAACCCATATGATTTGTACTCACTTAAAATAGTAGTATTGTAGGTCTGACTATCAAATAATAAAGTGAAGGCAGCTAGTTGAGTTTTATATCTTGACCAGAATATCTCATGTAACTGAAAAGGCAATACATTATAAGGCCTACAAGCCTTTCTGCAAATGACAAAAACATGGAAATAAGTAATTGTTCAGGACTAAGATTCTAAATTAAGAGTAAATTAAGAAAAAAAAATCTTTGTGAAAATTTCACATTTAGGTAAATCTTAATTCTATTTTAGAATATAGTTATAATGTGAACTATCAGTTACATTCCTAAATTTACAAGGCAGATTGTGCAAGATGACACACATAGATACAGTAATGCTTATCAGCCTCCTCTTCCACATGATCTTCTCACCAACCCCCTACCATTTCCCACAGTTCTAGTTCCAAGACCTTGCTGGGCTCACAGAATAATGCAGGGTTCCCTTGCAGATGTGTCTGAGCAGCGACAGACTGCATCTTCTCTCTCCTTTTCCTAAGGCTGCAACGTGGTACCAGTTTGGGGGCAGGGGATTCATTAGTCTTTTGGTTTAAATCTGTAAAGTCCACTAGCCCTTTAGAATCTGTGTTCTAAATCTGTGGTGTTAGCAGGGAAAGCTTTGATAGGTAGATATGTTTTCTGATAATGGGAGGAAATTCAGCATATTCTGTGGTCACTTTGAACCTCCTTATCAACTGTGGACTGAAGCAAGCAATTTTGGGAGAAATGTAGTCTGGCAATTCATGAGTAGTGCTGGCATAATTTGATTATTTCAGACTGAAATAATGAAAGAGACAATAGTAAAATAGCAGGTAATAGAAATGTCTGTTTTCATATGTAAATTGAATCAAACAACAGAATAATTAGAATCAGGCTTTTAGAGGCAGCTGAGATGGCCAATATCAGTTATTTCCTTTCAGGAAAGACCTGACAAAGAAAATAAGCTCCTAAATAAGTCTGAATTTTTACCTAGTGCAACCATGAGTTTTATTCAAATCCTAAGTATTGTCATCATTTTTTCATGCACCACAGTGCAGAAAGGTGCTTACAATTTTTGCTGGGGTCAGTGGACAGGAAACATCACATGTTTCAGTAGAAAGCTTCAGCTCCTTCCAACAAGGTTGATGACTATGTCAAAAATAACTCTTCACATTGGCCATCTGTTACTGCCTTCATCATCAGTATCATCTGTAAGGAATCCCCTGTAGCACACCTGTGTACATATTTTTCCTCTTCTCCTTTTCTAGCTCTGATATCTCCCAGCAATCTTGACCAGCCTCCTTTGGAGCCCCTACTGAAACTCTCAGCCCCAGGAATCATTCTAAGATCATTGTCCTCAATACCTATCTGAGTTGAGCTCTAGGATTATTTATCTGCAGCCCTGTAGGATTATTTATCCTGTCCCCTGTAGGATTATTTATCTGCAACCCTGTCCCCTGTAGGATTATTTATCTGCAGCCCTGTCCCCCCTGTCCTGATGGACATCAGACACATCTTCTGGATGAATCCTTCCTGTATTTTGTACCTTGTCCTCAGTCCTGTCTTTAGCCTTGTCACCTTGTCACGCTGATGGGACCCCCAGTTATGTCCTTGTGCAGCCCCTTGCCCTGTTACCAGCCACTGGCTTTCCCCCTGCTCAGCCCCAGGAGTTAATTGCCCAGCCAATACCCTCAGCTCCAGCTTTCCTGCCCCTCGGTTGTAGATGGTTTTCATTTAGCCCTGAGTTCAAGTGGGTTCCCTTCCCATTTGTTCTAGCTCTTTAATGATCTCTCTAGAATTATAATGAAGAGAGAGCTGTCCTGTGAGGAATTAAGTGAGGTGTGCTCAAGTCTTGGAGTCGTGTCATTGAAAACTCAATAGTATTTGAGTACAGCTACAGAAGATAAGAAGACAGAGTCAGTCTCAAGCAGAAAGGTCAGAAATTGATTTATGGGAGCAAAGATGACCTACATTCCTTGGCTAGATGCTTTCCCATTTTAGTTAAAATTTGAAATGTTGATAAATAACACATGCATTTAAGTGAACAAACTTAAACATAAAAAAATATCTGCATCTCTCTGAAATTAAACTACTTTAACTGTTTCTGTTGAGAAGAGATTATTTGGAAATGAGGTCTGAACTTGCAATTATGTTCTGAATTCAAAGACAATGAAACTTGTAAAAAGATCTTTGTCATGTTATTAAAAAGATACTTAGGCACACATTCTGGCATTTGTATAACATAAATGTCTGATCTAAAGATGGAATATAAAATATTTCTAGACAACTTTACTAGTTTATGAAACCTCTCTAGGTACTACAAGTAAAACTAAATTAAATAGTATGAAACAACAGTGTGAAACCAATACCTTCCTTAGCAGTTACTGCAATAACAACATTCACACACTATGAACTTGATGATCCAGTGTTGGATAATTTCTGTAGGTACTCTTGTAAATAGTGTATACCTTTGAACGTAGTACATATGTGCACTTATGGAAAAGCACAGAACTATAGAGTAAAGGCAATAAAGAATACTGGGAGACAAAACAAAATTTTCTTGGTGATAAAAGCTCATAACCAGCCACAGATGGTAAGATGCCAACAACAGTGGAAAAAAAAGGAATTAATATTCAAGAAATGTTAATGTTCTCTAATTAGGAAGAAGCAGTATGCTATATGTGTATCAGATTAAGAAAATTAAATGCTTTTTCAGGCCATTACAACCCCCAGGGAATTGAAAAAAATTTTTCTACTATAGATATATACGTTTAATCTGATTGTCTGAATAATATGAACCAAGAAGTCCTGGAAGAGCTGGCTGAATTTGACCTACTGTTGCTTTGAAATTTAAAAACCAGGAGATTCCAAGGGAATTTTGCAAAACTAGAAGAACTGTTTTGCCAACAGTATAAAGGGCAGAGAAGGCAAGTGTGGCATCTCTAGTCTAGTTGGATTATCAGTATAAACATTGCCAGGTGGTGGGGGCGGCAGGAAAACAGATATAACAGAGCAGTGATTTAATTAAGAAGCAAGATTATTGTAGGTTCTAACCAGTTGTCATAGCCAAAAAAAGTGTCAGAAACAGTCAAGAAAACACCAAACCCCAAAAAACCCCCCAAAAACCACAGAAAACCAAACCAAACCTATTTAGCTATTCTCATGCTTTCCTAAGAAAACATGCTTGATTCCTAAACTTAAGTATCTAGATATAATGCACATTAATTTTGTATGTGCCTTTGTTTTACTGCTAATTCTCAATCTGTAAAAATAATTCGATGGAGGACTATCTTAAATAGTTTTCAGTAGGAAGTTACTGACTAATGAGATTCTGAGTATACTCTGAAAATTTCCTCAGGCCTTGATACTTGGTCCAGCCTAATTTAGTGTTCCTCATGTAAATCAAAAGTACAGTACATCTGCTGGAAAGTGGTTCAACATATACATCTTCATATAAAAGGTAATACTGGGTCACATTAGGCAAAATCCATGATCATTCCCTGCTGGAGAATAGAACCAATATGTAGAGAAAATTGATAAAGAGTAGATTTTTCTTGATTGATCCATTCTGTGAAATGTAGATTGCATTTACTTATTATTTATTTTAATGTATTTCATTTATTTTTATATGCTTTTACATGCTTTTGATAAGTACACTCTAGGATCAGGCCCTAAAGGCTTTGTCTCAGGCCACATTGTAAATCTGAAGGAAAACCTCTGACATTTTCTGTTGCCCTGTCTTTTAAAAGTTTTAAGTTCTCTTTTAAAGTTCTTCTAAGCCTTCTGATGTTTTTATATTTGTCATGGACTTTCTCACACAGTTTCATGTAAAAATAGATTGGTTTTCATTCCTTCTCCATAGGAGGAGAGAATTGATGGATTGCTGATCTAACAAGTGTGGTTGGAGAGGTGGTAACTCCATCCTCCAATGAAGGATGAAGTCACCTTTGAATTTCTATAAATAACTGAGGTCTGAATAAAACTTCCCCTTTTCTGCCTTTGAAGTCATAGTGAGTACGTGTGCTCACTTGGTGTCGAAGTGAGACGATTTTCTATAAATTTCTTTTTCTTCTTTTTAGACAAACATTCATTTTGGAATTTTAACAAGGGAACTATAACCACAAGAATCCTTTCCCTTAACACTTTTAACATATGGTTATTTTATCTGGTTCAGTCTTCTCTTTATTTTTTTAAAAGGCTCTGTGAGCTGTTGTATACATATTTATTCAACATCTGTTTTCAAGTAGTGTAGTAGACTAAATATAAAGTTAAGATGCCAGCATTTCATCTACTTTGTCTAGAAGGATGGCTATTTTGTCACCACACTGTTGTATCTTCCTACAGCCTCACTAATATTAAGAGTCCCTCCCACTCCCTTCCTTCCCTTCCCAGCCATCCCTCCTTCCATCTGCATTCCCACAGCCTCCCTTCCAACTGAGTGAAGCACTTCTTTTCTTTGGGCTGCATCCAGACACTATCTGACCTGCCTGGATAAACTCACCTCATTAACTCAGCAAATCCAAAACTAAACGAAATAAGCTTTTGACAATTGACTCAAATGCATTGGCTCATTATCCAGCCAGATGAAGACCAGATGAAGAACATGTAACCAAAATCATAAAAGAGAGGGTATGAATGGGAGTGGTGACAGTCGGCTTCTCCACCTTAGCAACAAGGAAACATTAGGTCAGTTCTTCCACAGCATCTGATCACACGATTAGGATTGTACCCATTTGCTGTTCTTGGATGTTTTCCCTCTGAATCCTCATCTAAGCAATCTCCACAAACTTTTTTTTTTAATATTGATGTAATTTTTCTCATTTATTCATCTACTAAAAGTACAATATGTTTGCTGCAGTGTGAGATAAGTACATGTATGAACAAGCAAAAGAAGAGGTAAAGGCCAAGCCTACTGATCAGACTATGACTTTAAATTATCAGGCTAAGGTTGTAAAAAATGACTAGTTGTTTGCATATGAATTTTTCCTTGGAACCTAATATCACACTTTTTTCTTCTAGCCTCATAAGGTATAGAACAACCAAACTTCAAAATTGTTAATATGTTCATATTTTCTGCCAAATATGTCTGGCTTCCTAGCCTTTTTTGAAAGTCACAGCCATAAAGCATTCCCCATGTCATGGTTTAGGAATGGTAGTCTCCAGTTTAGTGTTCCCACTGAACAACTCTGAACCATGTTCTGCTTACTCACTTTGCAATCTCCTTCCCCTTGCAGCAGGCTGGAGAGGAGAACTGGAGACACAGAAGGTAAAGATCAGGAGTTGAGATAAGAAAATTTTCCTGGAGACAGCAATTAGATTAGAAAATGAACAGCAACAGCAATAATCTTAAGAAGAGAATGTAGAAGACAGACAAATGATTCATATGGTTGCCACCATGTCATACAGGACCTGACCCCTGCTGATTGTTTCACCCTACCTGCCAGAAGGAATCCCTTCCTCCCCGGCCCACTCTGCAGGGTGTGAGGTGATACAGAATAACCACCAGGTCCTAGCCATGCTCCTTCTGGAAAAGGAGCGGCTGCAAAGAATTTACCCCTTCCTGGCTGGAACCAGGAAGATTTTTAATTATTTTTTGTAGTTAGGGGGTCTTTAAAAGATGACCATGGAAAATTAAAATTCAGTTTTGACTTTGATCCTGGGTCCTTTCTAGGAATGCATTTAAAGAAGGTCTAAAATGAATTTGTCATCACTGAGCTTTTCACTCTCAATTCTGATGAAGAGATAGCTACATGCTGAGATTTGAATTGCATTTTATGCCTTTGAAAAGTTTTACGACAGCAGGAAAAGAGAAAAATAGAAAAATAAGTAATCCCCACTCTAGTAGTGGTCAACTCTACTTGCTTTCAGGAAGTGTTTAAGTTTACATAATTAAATTTTTTTTTAGTCTACATTAAATTAATTTACCAGGAATGGGCATTTTCTGAAATCTTACGGATTGCAAGTTGGCCAAGGAACTGAAACCTAAACAAAAACATTCCATTGTATAAAATTGGATAAAATGTTATTTTTTTGTATAAGAAGGACTTGAGAAATGACTGCATAACTTTACAGCTATGAATGTTAAGTCATTTTATCTGATAGCAAACATGGGAGATTCTAACATTATCTTTCTCATTCGGCATCATTCATGAATAATTAAATTTTTATAGGATAGATGAGGACTCATGAAGTAACATGAGTAGCTAGGTGCACCTATAGATAGCAGCTAGAATGGTATATACCCTCAAGTTGTTTGAGTCAGTCTTAGCCATGCCGCCACAGATTTCCTTCTTTATAAGAGACTGTTCTCTCTTTATAATATGGTTTTGATGTGATTTTCTCCTACATTGTAAGGTTGTTCTTAGAGCTGGAAATATAATATACTCTTTTCTTCTTTTTTCAGTTATTTAGGATTCATCACTGAATCCATGTATTTTTGACAGTGAAGTCAGGGGAATAGGAGTTTAGGAAGGTGTTTGTTATGCCATATAAATGTGATATAAGAAGCTGGGATGATGTAACCCAAAATTTACATACAAAAGATAGCAGATAAACAAGTACAGGCAAGGGATAACATAGGAAAAAGTCCATCAGCGACTTTCCTAACATTGTCCCTGAGGCCAGAATTGTTTGTGTTCCGTTCTAATAAAACGAAAACCTAACTGATGGCTTAATGTGACAGAAAGTCATGCTTGTATTATCTGCCTGCAAGTGAAGGAGTTTGCAAGTGCGGAAGAGATTTGTGCCATGGGATTTCTATGAGACATGTTCCAAACTGCAAGAGTAGGAATGAAGAAAAATGGTCTTGATGGTGAGCCAGCACTATAATGAACGCATATCTTGCACTTTATGAAGCCAGCTGTTAAAATAAAAAAATATAATAGAAGATAATTTAAGGAATATCTGTCAGTCATTAATTTCATCATTCATTAATATTATTTTTGTTAGAAAAACATTTAAGCATCTCTGGCATAGAGTAAGTTTCCAATCCACTTTGAGACACAGTCTTAGACCCACAGAATCTTCTCTCTAAAAACACACTGAGTAGAGAAGGAAAAAGAGGTAATTTGCCTTGTCTGCAAGTATGTCAGCTGCAGAGCAGAGGGCATGACTGGAATTTCAGATGATGTCCAGTGAAATACGAGGCTTCTCATGATGTTTTGGAAGAGCAACCCTTCTTTAATTCTCCTTCTTTTGTCTGTTCTCTATTGACTGAGGTTCTCTTAGGTGAGGGCTATCTCTTTCATGGGCGCAGAGATAAGGTGTCAGTCCAGTTCCGTGGCTCTGCTATACATGCTTGTCATGAATAACTGTCATGATTGATTTTATGCTAGATATAAGTAATTGATTCTTGCACAAGAAATCTTCATTCTTATTTGTAGAATGTTGTTGGGCAATGATGCAAACATGGTGTGAGAAAGGGAATGGCAATCATTGCAAGGAGAGCAACAAATCTCTTTCAGGTATGTAATATCCACAGTCTTCTGTCCAATTTGAGAAACAGAAGTAATTTTCCCCCATATTTTTGTCAAAATATGTTGTGAGCTAAGAAAGTAAAAGCTAACAAAATCTTTCAATCTCTTTGAAATATTTGTAGCCCAGTACTGAGTCAGCCTTGTCTTAAGTGGCACCATCTGTTAGGTATTGAACAAAAGTATTTCTTCCAGATCTGCTGACTCTGCATGAGATGAGTGGTCCAGCAACTGACAAAGAGCTAGTTAGAAGTTTCAGTTACATAAAACCTATGCATTCATGGAAAGGTCTTCTCAATCTCAACCTGTGCAGCCTGGAGCCAGAGCCTTTATTATTCATATTTGATTTATGCATGAATAGACAAGCCTGACTGGACATGTAGGGCTTGTGAAGTACTGGATAAATTTTTTTTCTTAAATACTGTGATAAAGAGACAAAAGAAGGCTTTGTCTTAACTGGATTAATACCTAATAATAAGTATGGTTCTCAAAAATTTATATATATATATATGTTAATTTGATTAAAATCTCTGGTTTTCAAGCATATTGTGGTATAATATAATAAATTACTGCAGACATCTAAAGGGATTAAAGATTCCTATGCAGGAGCCTGGAGTGTGTGCAGGATTAACACACAAGCATATTAAGTGTCATGTGAGTGAAAGCAGGACTATGTACTGGCATAGCATGAGGAACATCAGAATACAGTGAAAAGTTCTGACCTTTTATTCTATAACACTCAGGTCACAAGTTAGGATTTAGAAAGATTCTTTTAAAATAACTATTTCATTAACAAAGAGAATACAGAACAGAACATCATTTCTAGACATACTTTCAAAAGTAATGTGAAGACCTCAGCAAACAAGTTATATGCGAGATACTCGGTCTAATTATGCAGTGGATAAGTACAGTTTCCTAAGAGAAAATTTGTACACTGTCAAACAGGTTTACTCTTTGAATGTGGAGTAATTCCCTCTGCATATCAGAGGCCATTCCTGCGCCAAGAAAGAGTGAGCATGTGGCTCTTGACTGGTAAAAATTAGACATTTTTTGATAAAATTTTCATATCAAAATTTTAAGTTAGAAAATGAAAGTTAGAAAATAAAAGAAGGTTGAAACCTTCAAGCTCCACACATTTATATTGTACAAACTCTAAAGTTCTAAAGACTAAAAAACTCTGGACTTGGTTTTGTTTCTCTTCTTACATTGATACAAATTGCAAGAAAATTCTGTGAAAATCTTTATTTCATTCTTATATCTTAGAGTATTTAACTAATACTTTATCCTAATACACTTACTACAGTTGAGTATTGAATGTATATAATCTACTAGTAGTCCTTTAGGTTTTATACTGCATAGTTATTCTGATTAAGACCTTTTATCTGTTATCTGTTGTCTGTTCATTTTTCTTAATAAATAATTCATTTTTTAAAAAATCTGATTTGCCATCATTAGAAATTGCAGGACAAGGTAATTCAATTAAACTTCTGTAACTCTCCCCACAACAGCAATATCACAGCAATACATTGATATATAGCGTTAGTATAGTACAGGATCCTTAAATGTTTCCATTGTAAATTTGGACAAACATTTTTTCCCTTACAAAATGTCCAAGAACCTCTGTTAAATATTAAGTTGTTTAAACAATGTGATTTAGGGAAGAAATAAATAAATAAATTTATTTCTTTCTTTAAGAAAATACTCCAGAACATAAAAACAAATGTTGAAAGAAAAAGCTATAAATCATGTTATTTATAACAGAATTGTTTATTTGAAAGAGTCTTGTTTTGCGTTATGTTACAGTGCAGTCCAAGAATGACCACAATTTAGTGTTTAAAATACAAATACCAACCTTAAACATACAACTGTTCTCCTGTCTGAAGCCCCAAAGTGTCTATGTAAAAGTAACAAGTGCTTTAGATGTTTTCTCCCTGTCTAAGTAGTAGCACTTATGAACTCTCCAGACCATGTGGCTGGAAGAGCTTTTGCTCATTATAACTAGTATTCTTTCGAAGCTACTTAAAGTTTTCTTTTCCAGCTTTTTTTCTTTTTTTCCTAAATTTCTCCCCACCCCCCACTTTTAAAAAGCTTGGAGAATATCCAAGTAAGATGAACAGGAAAATTGTTGGTATCCATTTCCCATGGAAGATATTCTCCAAAGGATCTTTTTTTCCAAAGACCCTAATGCTGCTGTAGACTACAATAGGTTATGTCAATTTTTCAGTATACTCTGTGGTTGGAAGCAAATGAAAGGCCATGTCACTGCTGTCCGATTTAGCTCTGATTTCTAAATAATTTATTTAAGACAGGAGTGGGTTTGCATACATTAACCCCTGTATCTTGTGAGCAATTTGAATATTTCAGTTTACTTAATACAGAGCCTCCATGAGAAGGAAGAAGTGTCAGGAGCTTTGAAATGTTCAGACTACAGTCATATATGCCAGAAATACATCAAAATTTCATTTTTAGCATTGAAGCAAGCCTGAAATATTTGGCCATTTATTAATGATTTTAAAATCTTGCTAGATCTGCATCTGAATTATGAGTTAAATCCATTTTAAATTTTCCCTGAGAAAAGGAAAATTCCTCCACCAGATAAATAAATTTTCAAAGGAACCACAAACAACAGTATCTAAAAGGACTGCATAATTCACATGGAATTATGTGGCAGGATTTACGTTAGTTCATTTGCTGAATTTTTTTCTCTACCTTTTTTTTTTTTTTTTTTTTTTTTTTTTTTCTTTTTTCTCTTTTTTTTTTTTAAAAAAA
>VXBC01008929.1:224398-301922 GCA_013399945.1 Ploceus nigricollis | reverse complement strand
TACTAACTCTTAACTTCATCAAGGCCTACCCATTTATTTTAATTAACTCCAATAAGGCTTATCTCTAACTAAAATCTTAGCTCCTCTAAAATCTCTAAATTCCTTAAAGTTTATGTTTCATTAAGACTTATCTCAAACTAAAACCTTCGCTCCTCTAAAATCTCTAAATTTCTTAAAGTTTATGTTTCACTATCTGTTGTGGTTTCCAGTTTCTTTGTTTCTCGCATCTGGTGTGTAATCACTGGCCAGCTACTGAAAATGTTATTCAAACGCATGACTAGTTTAAGATAAATAGTAAAATTACGATGCTCACATTGGAAATCTTTATAGGAAAATTCTGTGGTGCTGGAGGTGTATCTGTCTGCAAAAAGACTAAAGATGTTTGTTTAGTGATCAGAACATCTATAGTCATACAAGTGTCAAAATATTAGATAACCTAAAGTCTTCTTTAAAAGAGCTCAGACTTATGAGGACATTGATTTAAAAATGTTTCCTTCTCAGGTCTTCAGAGAATAAAGTTTTCGAACTTTTATTTCTCTTCAATAGATTTTTTTGTTCACGGAGTTTCTATTTCTATGCAAAATGTCCTGATGCAACATTTTCAACATTGTGAGAAATTTTCCTGAGCAAACAGAATTATTGGGTCGTTCAGATTGGTCTAATGAAAGGTTAGGTCTCTAAATGATATTAAATCTTACTTTTTGAACCTAAATCCTGCTGTAGGTATGGCCTCAGTATCACATAATGTATTTGTGGTACAGCAGAGAATCAAAATCAGATCTTGAAAATTGCACACTTTAATCCTTAGACTGTTTTTCCCCTCCTGAGAAAATTTGTTGTGATAGCATCAATAGTAGTTACCAGTTACAGGATGAGGAGAGATGTGAAAGCTGTTTGGGCTATATGCTAGGTTAAGCCTCTCTACAAAACTGCAATGAAAAAATAAAAAATAAAGCATGTGAATAAAAAAATGAAATAAAGCATGTGAATTAGGTTCCTACCCTGTTGGTGAAGAGAGGGAGAAGCCATACTAAAAAGTGAAAGATTTATCCAGAAAATACTGGGAAGCCCACAGGCAAAAGTAATACTATCTTTTCATAAAATTATGGAAAGAGATGATGTAGTCAAAAAGGCTGGTCATTTGTGCATCTTATGAATCACATGATTTTAAATGCTTTTCCTTTAGAGATTAAACCACTCAGTCCTGTCTTTTGTTCAATGTCTTTTCCTAGGTTTTGTTTCATAACACATAGTGGTTTCTTATTTTTTATTCCTTTTTTAATTTGTCTTGTTTGGAGAAATTGGAATTTTGAGAATGAGACAGGAATGGGAAAAAAGAATGCTGTAACTATAATCAGGGTGGAAGATGCTTTGTATGAGTCCTCTCAGCTTTTTGTCAAGAAAGGAAAGGCTATAATGTGGTTTGTGGACTCCTTGGCTGAAGTGAATGCCATCATTGCTAATAAACACAAAAGTCAAAGTTCTCTCTCTCAGAATGATTACTGCAGAGTTAAGTACCATAAATATGATGCTGTGAGGAACAGAAACAACTAAGCTCACTTTCCTATTGATTTGTATATTGAGTGTGAGTTCCTGGGTCAGATTCTCTCTATGAAATGTAAGCGTTGTACGCCATACCCTCTCCCTAATACAGTTTTTCTGCTTTATCCAAGATTCTGTTTTTATGATTCATAGAAACAATGTCTCGTACTTTTCCATTTATTATGATTGAGATGGGACAGAGGCTCTAAAATCTGGTAAGAGGCTTCATGCATATACACACACATAAGCCTCTTTTCCTTACGAAATGAAGTTACTTATGAACTCTTAAAAAATCTTCCTGTTATCCTCAATATCTTCATAAATTAATAACAGGAATATTTTAGTGGAACTTTACAAAACTTTGCCTTAAACATTACCCTTTTAGATAAGTCTGTTAAAGAGCAGATTGAATCCGGACTGAAGGTTAAATTACAGCAGTGGGGGAAGGAACTTTAGGCTTCAATCCAAACTCGAACATATTACATCAGAATTATCTCTGCATTTTTCTTTTAGATCTCATCTTCCTTCAATATGGTTAAGTAAGGAGTTTGAAATCCAACCTGAATTTTTTTTTCAATTTTGCTTCAGAAGAGGAGGAAAATACTTTCCTTCTATAGGTGACAGATGTGAAGGCCATTAGATCATCAAAACCAATACATGTGCATGACAGTTGCTGTTAAATCATAATTGTTAAACATAAAACAATTTCCGGAGCAAACAGAATTATTGGGTCGTTCAGATTGGTCTAATGAAAGGTTAGGTCTCTAAATGATATTAAATCTTACTTTTTGAACCTAAATCCTGCTGTAGGTATGGCCTCAGTATCACATAATGTATTTGTGGTACAGCAGAGAATCAAAATCAGATCTTGAAAAACTGTAATAAAAAACTGTAGCTCCATCAAGCATCTTAAATTGTTATGGATGGAGAACATCAGAAAAGAATGTGTTTCAGAGAGGACAGGAGTGCAACTGGTAGAAAGCAAAAATATTACATGAGAAATGCAAGTTTTGGGGGACATCTTAATTTCCTCATGTTCATCAATATTGAATGGTAAGGCTGACAAGAAAAGAATATACAACAGCAAAAGCTGGTTTTCAATATTCGGAGATAATAAGCAGAACAGGGAACTGTTCATTTGCAAGAGAAGAACTAAATATGCAAAAAATATTCTGTACCATTTTCATAGGTAGTTGCAGACATCCCATTATGCCTCTTAAGAAACAGCAGTATGTCAACTACGCAACTTAGTGTTTAGACTTTGAGAGTTGTGGATGACTATTAACTTCTGCCCTGAATTCATACTGTTACAAAATATCATGTATTAAGTTATTTTTGATCATCAGATTCTCTCCAGTTTAATTCATTATTTAACAACATTGACCATGCACAGAGCGTCTGACAAAAACTCACTGCACCATTTTTTGGCAGTAGCAGTGACTCCACTCTTGCAGAGCACTTGGGGAAAATTCTGCAGAGAAATTTTGTACACTGGTCTTTTTAAGCAGTGGAAGTCCAGTGAGAAAGAAAAAGTCCAGTACATAAACTAGACCAGGATGTGTCACTCATGTGAAATGGAGCTGTAAACCACTGAGGAAATCACTTCCTCTTAACTGCCTCTGTCTTCCCCAATTTGTGCCTCCCTTCCTTTCCATGTAATTTCTTTAGGGAACACTGGTCCATCAGTTACAGTTCTTGAGTCTCCACTCCAATCCTGCTTTCAGTGATGGTTCTGGATGTTGGTGTTGAAGATGGGATGAAGGTGGTACAGAAGTGCAAGATGTATTATAAATGTTTAATTTAAAGGCATTAATACAAATGGTGCTTTCTCAGAGTCCAACCGTTTCCTGAACAATTGAAATCAGTTTAACTCAAATGAAAGTCTTACCTCACTCTTGGGTCTCTTTCTGCCTCTACCATTTTGTAGAGAGAAATAACTAAATTTTCTAATTAAGCATGCTGTATTATAGCAACTTGAAGGTGGCCTAATTTTTACTCATTTCAAAAGTTCTATTATTAATGAGAAATCCAGCCTAATTATATTTCCTTATGACTTCAAATTAAAAATGACAAACCACTGCAGAACAAGGAAATATTTTCCAGGTCAGGTAGTAACATTAACATGCACATTATTTATTTTTTCTGGCAACTGGCCTTTCCTTTTTAAGTTCCAAACTGATGTTAATTTAATAATAAAGGATAAAATTCACTGCTGTAAAAGCCTTCCTGTCCCATCAGAGCTTATGCACATTTCTGAACTTGCTCATTCATCTATCTTAAAACCCAGAAATCCCTTTGGTTACAAAAGGATATGCCTTCTAGACCCTCTGATAGTGGAACATAGGGATTAAACACTTGCATCACTTGTATTTGAAAGTGTTATAATTGGCATTTGGAAAATTCTGAGCTCAGAGTGGTTTTTCATGTAGAGTGACCTATAACAGGTTTCTGGGTTTTTTTGTTATTGGTGGTGGTGGTGGGTTTTTTTTGTTTGATTGCTTTGTTTTTTTTTTTTTTTTTAAGAAAATCAAAATATAATTTATTTCTAGTATTCTGCTACTTTTTTTTACACTATTAACTCAGATGTCCACAACTTATCTTCTAGAATGACAACATTTGAAGGGCAGCAAAAAAAATTAAATCTAAATTAATTTGAATAGCAGTATACAAGTACAATTTTGATTCAAACTTAATTATTTAATTATTTAGGGCTAATTGAAGTCTTTACTTTCCTGGCAAGTATATTTTAATATTTTATTCATTCAAATGCTCCAGAAGAGGTTTAGTGAAAAAGTGCCTTTATTTCAGATCTAACTTCTTCCTCCAGTGAAGAGAAAAGAATATCCAAAGTCATATCAAAGCAAGAAATCTGAATGCTCCATCAACCAAACCAATGAAATCATTCTTTCTGGAATCTTGCTGGAATTCAGCTTGTCATAGCTTTGACCAGCTTGAGGTGCATCTACTTTTTCAGTACACAACATAACCTGATGGTGTTCTGCTTGAACACCAGATGTTCTATATGTATCTATATATATTCTATATATAGATATATATAGAATACATATATACATATATATACATATATATATATGTTCCATATATAATATAACCTACAGATGTTCTATTTGTCATAGGCAGCTCAGAGAGCTGAAAGAAAATTCTAAATAATTAGAGAGAACGTCATCAGTTATGGCAGCAGAAGCAGGTGTGATAGGTAATACTCTATTTATTTACTGTACAGTTATTCTGTCTTACTTCTGTCCTATTGAGTAGTACACTCTAAAATTTCTTCTAACACAATGCAGAAGTGAAGCAATATAATTTTAAAATATTGAACTTTCAGATTCATTAAGTTTGGATATTTTCAAGAAAAGGAGATCAGATGTCATCAAAAATTCAAATATTCTTTAATTTCACATACTTCTGGAAGGAACAACATACAGCTTCATTATATAATCCAGTACTATTTAATTACTAGGTAATTTAACTTAATTACTTACTAATTAGTAGTACTAATTGCTAGTAAATTAATTACTTACTATTTAATTAATTTTTTGAACACAGTAAAAAAGAAACAAACCTGTATTTATTTAGTGTTTTTCAGCAGGAAGAGTATTTCAAACATTTTATACATTCTAATCAACCATCTCTAGATGAAAAGAAATATGAGCTAAATTTTAAAAGCATTAACATCCTGGAAGGGATTTGGTTTCCGTTCCAAGTATTTCCTTCATGTGATCTAAGGAAGCTAAATGTATTGTTTACATATGTAGCATCTCCAATGGAAATAACCAGACGCTAAGTCCTTTTGTGTTCTTTCAAAACATATTATATACACCTTCCATTTATTTTGTGACTGAAACCTCAAAGTTTCAATTTAAAGGAAATAGCTGATCTTTGTGGCCTCCCTCTCAGCTCAGTAAATATTATCCTAATTTAGGAGGTCCTAAGTGTCCTGTACAAGACTGTGTATTTTAGTATGCTTTCAAAAGTGGATTCAGGTAGCCAATATATTTTTAACCTTTTAAAAAAGTTTGGGAAACTGATTTTTTGACATAGATGAGGTGAAATTCAAAAGTTTGAATACTTAAATATTGTGCATGGGGGTTTTGGTTTAATTTGAATCCAGGACAGAGCCTGGCTCATGGGATACAAATGCATCTTTTATTGAAAACTAACCTGTTCCCTCAAGTTTGAGCAGGCCTCTCTGCCCTCACGACACCACAGTGTTTTCCTCTCTGTTTGCCTTTATGAAAACAAGAACTAAAAGAAAATTTTAAAACCATGTATAATCATTTCTCCACTTGCCTTGCAGCTATTACTTGCTCCCAGGAATATAAGAATTCATTAGCAAGAGCATTTCAAAATATGTTTTTTTAAAATTTTTTTATCTTAAATTTAAAGTCAAATTACAAACCATGTAGAAGAAAGGATAGTTACAGCTTTATAATGACACTGAAACACTGCTAATATGCCTGAGAAGAAAGACAGGAAGGCTACGTCATCTCATAGTGGGAATGATAAGTGCAAAATAATTTGGGAAATTCTTTCATATGAAGCACAACAGAAGATAGAGATAGTTTCAAGAAACAGATTGCACACCTTTTCCCTGCTCTGAAGTGATGACTGACAGTGATGATGCAATTAGTCTAAAGGGAGAGGTCTGTATTCATCAGCTCATGATAAGGGCTCAGCCAGCTGAGTCAAACCTCATATTCTCAAAGATTTGCATCTCCAGAAAATCTTGTCCTAAAAGACAAAACCTTTTCCTCTTCACTTTTTTGTGCGTGGAAGCTTTTGATTTCTGTCTCTAATGTCCGTAACTTGGTCACCAAGCCGTAGTCTTGATTGCTTTGAATCACCGATACATGGACATATTGAGTGGACAACATCACATGAATACTGCCGTACCAAAGAATTCGGTAACTGCTTCAAGCTAAACCTGCCCACCCATGCCAAATACTTTTCCTAACAGACTTCTCATTTCAGTTTTCTAGGAAAACAGGGTCTAGATTCACATAGTAGGAAAGGTTAATGTCTTTTGTGAACAGATATCTGTATCTAAATCTTTAGTTCAAAATCTTAGACAAATTTTGAACAAGTAGGGTCACCAGATATTTTATAAATGTCTTTGGTTTATGTAGATTTTAGTGGGAAAGTTTATTATATCTGACTCAATGCAATCACCTTCAATTTATAAAGAGGGCCCTAACATTTAAATCTTCCCCACACCAAGAAAATTCTATTATGGTACCTTGTGTCTGATTTTAAAAGTTCTTGTTTCTTATCCTCTTATGTTGGGCTTTAAACTACTCAGGGAAGCATTTAGGGTTTTCCTAACCATCTACTTGAAGTTCCAAGAATTATCTGATAATCATTGCACAAGAAATAATCATAGCTCTGAACAAGCATCTTGGAAAGGAAAAAAAATACTAAGGTGAATATTATATTTGGAAAAAATCAGTTAACAACTGAAAGGTCAAGATACTTTAGAAACGTAATTCAAAATTCCATGTATGATTTAAACATCAATCCAAATCTGAAACCTAACTCTGAGTATGTTCTAACCACATGCTAGAAAATTCAGGCCATGTTGATTAAGTGACTTACATCATGGTGTCCAGTAAAGCTGAGAAAATTAAAATGCACCTGGCAGATGGAAGTGTCTATCTATCAGGAAATAAAGTCCTGTTTAAGAGAATTTGCCCTTCAGAGCAGGAAGCCTCTTAGAGGACAGGTGGAGTTTATGTTCCCTGGAGTTAAGCCAGTTAACCGCACAAGAAGCAGTACAGATCACTAACTCATCATGCCAACATCTGTGTTCACAGCAGTTTAAAGCATTTTAAGCCTATCATAAGCCCACTTGAGCAGGAAAAAGGATATAACAGTGCCAGACTCAGATAGACCACCTGCTTTAAGCAGTAGCAAAGAGGAAAAGGATGAGGAGGAGGATGTGTTGCACTGGGAGGACTGACACGATGGAGTAAGTGCTGCAACACACTGATGCATTTGAACTTTCGTGTGGTTTGATTCATCTTCAATCCAGATACTTCCACATTGAATTCAGGACATTTTTGGCAACCATGATCAGTGCCATGGTATTCTGAAATGTGAACAAAAGGAGACAGAATTTTAGCTGTTTTTTCAGCTATTGTTAATCATTGACTTAAAGGCAGTAATTCTAACAAACACAACTTATTATTCAGATTGATAGGTACTGTCCAGGAACAGTATACAAAATTTTAATTCAGTCATCATTATGAACAATAGAAGTACTCATGGGTGGATGTTGAAACACTGTAATTCTTGGAAAAAACAGTGTAGCAAATTATTTACCAGCTCTTTCACCAAACACCATGCAAATCAATAACTAACCACATATAGACCAGGGTATCTACCTGAAGGCGACATGACTATAGATGTAGCAAAAAGAAATTTATCCTGCAGAATCTATATGAGAATAAACAAAATAAAGAGAGAATGTGACATCGTTTTTCAGTCAGGATCTGAGTTTGCCTTGGGAGCAGTTAATATTGCATAACTGTTATTATTGCAGCTGAGAGGCATTTAAATTCAGCAAATCTGCAGCAGAAGTTAGAAAAGAAAATTAGCATTCATTGTGCCCTGCTAGTCAACATTCAGCATGGACCTGCATAAATTTTCTGATGCATTCTGATTATAATACTTCTTTCTTTTATGATATAACTATTGTTTATCAGCAAAATGCCTTAAATCAATTGGTTTTAATATACACTTTCATGTTTTCCTAAAAGAAAAACCAATGTGAGTTCTCTTTCTATTACTATATATTTTAGCATTTCAGCGGGGCTTGCAGAAGAAGTTAGTGTCATCTTGGTGGTGAGCACAGACACTGAGAGAAGGATTTCTGCCAGTAGCTCAAAACCAGCCAGCGGGATAGTCTGGAATGTCAGTGAATATTTCCTTCTCCAGAAGTGGTAGACTTTCCAAGGTGCATAGCACCATTTCCTTTGGAGAGTAAAGGAAGAATTATTTTGTACAGTACTTCTGTACTGACAAAGTCAAAAGGGTTTCCAGGGTTATAGATCAGGCTGCCTTAGATGTATGTGCAGGAAGACCTTCCAGTTTTGGAGGAGGGTGGCAGAAGGAGCAGCAGACAGTGCAGGAAGGATGGGGGAGCAGGGTGGGGAGCAGGAACAAGCTGCACTCTCTGCTGGATTGCAGGGCATGGGGAGAAAGCAGGAAGAAGCTGCTGTCCTTAGCCACACACTGGAGCCTCACAGCTCCAGTGGCATGTTTACACAATGTGCGTTTCCATCCCTGGAAATGAGAGGCTGCTGTAAACAGCAATGTGCCTTGCAGCCAAGGAGCACCTCGGGACTCTCGTTCGCAGCACTGCAACAGCTTCATTTCATTCAGTGCCACTATGAGAAGGTTCCCTTGTATTTCAGAGAAATGAATCAGAGCAAGTCTGGACTGAGGTTCCTAGAAACTCTGTTTCTCTGGGTGTTACTTTTGGGAAGGGCTAGGAAAATACTTTAATATCCACTGTAGGTGTTGACAGCGTCAACAGGGTCAGAAGCAAAATATTTATTCTTCCTGTATAGGCCTTTGAACACAGTTTCTAAACTCTTTTGAATGATCTCTATTTATTTCCATGATAGGTTAGAGATTTAATTCAGCATAGATAAAACAGTGGACAGAGGAATATATGTGTTCTCTCCTCCAAAGCTCCTGTTAAATAACATACACAGTTCTTTCAGAACAGTCTTAAATCTAGATCTGAACTAATCTCAAAACACTACCTTCCAGGAAATAATCAATGTTCTTATTTACATATCATTCTTATGCAATATCATTTCCCCCTTTTTTTTTCTGTTTTGTTAGAAGAAATGAGAGGCTGTAATCAAGGTACCTGCCAGAAGAAAAAAATACAGGCTGGAGCTTTCTTTAGTATTTATACTTAACGCATTTAAAAGAAAGAGTATGTTTCTTATGAATTGAAAACTTCTGAATGTAGAGTCTTGTTTTGTTATAACAGTAAGCTCTGCTAACTTTCTTAGATTTTTTGAGGTTTTTTTCCTACAGACTCGAAGAAATGATGAAGTAGTTACTGGTAATTTAAATTAATTTTCCAACATTTTTTGATCTGAAATTCTATGATATTTTTACACAACTCTGCCCATAGTCAGTAATAAGTAGCAATTTTCCATCTGGGTAGGGTGACATGCCATCCAGATGGTACTGGTGTTTACTCTAAGGCTCTCTACACATCTGTCTTACAGAGAAATTAAAGTATTCTTTCTGCTCTGAACAGAAATTACTTCTGAATTTTCTGAACTATGAAAACATTATTTTCAGATTAGCAGCAGTCAAGCCCTCTATTACTTCTTTAGGAAAGGTTATGACATATATCTTTGGGGACAATGAAGCCTAATTGCAAGGATTAAATCTTAAACTCTAAGCTTGCCTGTGTTGGATTGGTCTGCAAAGAGAATGTGCATGGAAAGTGTTGTTTCAGATAATGTGCTTGTTCCCGTGTCACCTATTAACCCACAGGCAAATATGCAACTGTCAAATCCTTTCTTTTTGGTTCTGACCTTCTGAGACACCCAAGGCATTGTACTGTAGAAGTGAATGGTGCCTGCAGCAGTGGATACCAAGGGTTGCTCCCCCATTTTGGACAGTGATCTTCATTGGCTTTGTGGCCATCTTGACAATGCTCCAGACCTGAACTTTCTTCTGCAGATGGTGGCTCCCGACTATGAAAGGGCCAGAAGGAAAGGGATTTTGGCTGTGTTGGAAGTTTCACCATGGCAATGAGTCATGCATGAAGTGCAGATGGGACTGGATTCAACAGGAGGTTCTGGGATGAGCACAGCAAGCTTAATTTTCTGTGAATCAGAACAACCGGAAGGTGAGGTGTTCAAAAATGCTTAAATTTCGTTGCATGTAAGCATTGAGAAAGAGAGAAAACAGAGTTTGGTCTCACTGTGGAAAGGGCTGTGGGCCTGCAAATAAAAACACTTTCACTTCTAAAATGCTTTGCCATGAAAACCTCTAATGCACATATGGATCTCCATTAGTTGTACTTTGCTACTTACTTCAGGAGATGATGAGCATGCATAGTGAGCATGTTTCTCATCTAATAGTGTCTGTATCCTGTTAGTTAGATGGCTAGTTTTACCTTTTGCAAAGGAGTGTTGCGGGATTCTTTTGAGTTATAATGGGTCTAAGCCCAACACAATGAGAACCAGACCACATCTCTGAAATAATACTCTTCTTGTGCCTATTGAATCAGAAGCAGAGGTGTGTTTCAGAGAAATTACCAGTGAAACTGCTAAATTGAGATGTCTTGACTAAAACTCTGGACTTCTGCTGCTCGCTTAGTCACCCCCATGCTGTGTGAGTCTGTTGCACGGTATGTCTTCCTCCTCCTTGCTCCCACTGTGAAATATCCAGGCACTGTTTCCTACTGGATGCTTGTGTTGCAGCTAACATAGCAGGGCCCATTAAGCACAACTGCAACACAACTATTAAGTAATAGTACATCTAGTCCCACACTTTGTCCTTACATGATTGTTTGCTAAGCAGCATTTTATAGTGTTAGTGTTATTCCCTTAATCATTATTTAGCCAAGCTGCGCATACATAATTATTTATTCCCTAATAAATTAATCTCTCTAGCCCCTTCGTCCCTTTTATTGCTTTTCTCTGAAGGAAAGAGCTGGAGAGAGCCTAATAGTAAAGTAGCCCTTTCTTTTCCATAATTCTTAACAGCAGTAAATGTTATTCATAACCAATATGTGATACCAATGGTCAAACAGCTTTTGCTTGGTTCATTTCTAACTGTGCCTCAGTTTTCCTCTTACCTCCTTCTTACACACTGCTATCACTCCCCAAGACCTGGAATAAAAGTTTCCAGTCTTAGGAAAGTTTTGTATGTGCCTCCTCTGGCTCTCTACTGCTGTGTAAACTTTGACCAGCACTACCTTTGGACGCAGTGACTCTTGAATGCATATCATATGGTTCTGCATATCTGAATATGAAAATAGTTTGAGAGAAATAGGCTTTATATGAATTCCATGTTCGTACAAACATATCAAGGGTGGCTGCCAACATCTAGGCCCGGTAGAAAGGAATATATATGAAAATACAGGTAACACCACAAGTTTGAATATACAAAGGTAGACCTTACTTATTAAAAACATGAGCATTCTATATTTTTCCTTAAGGAAGAAATGAGAACACCAGACACAATTTTATACACTACTTTAGAAGATTAACTGGATGAAGTTGGGACTTGACATGTACATCATTCATCTCACATAGCACTCATCTTTCATTAAGTATACAACAGTTAATAATATTAAATGTTATATAAATATATAAACCATTTTATTATAGAAACTATTATTAGTATAAAGATAATGCTGATAAAGAGGTGAACTGCAAAATCTTGCACAGCAACCAGAGCTCTATCTATATATTCTCAATCTTACATATCTTTTTGCACAGAACTTGCCATATAACTGTTAATCTCTTGAGATTCAAGGCTAATGAATATAGAACACCTAAACTATACCTGAGAATTTTTCAGTAAGTAAAATGTTTCTTTTGCAATGGCAACAGTTGCCACTATATCCTGTTGCTATATCCTTTGGATATAGGCAAATTTTGAAGAAGGTATCCATATCCTGAGAATGGTAGTTAGTTCCTCACATGAATAAGCTAGTGCTCCTATCTGAGTTAACGTCTGGTGATGCAAAGCTCTGTAAACAATCTGTGAAGAAGAAAGTAAATTATTTTCAAATTAACTGCTGGAAAGGCAGGGAAAAAATATCATTTTGTTGTGAAAAGGATCATGCTAAAGCTGTCAAGGGGGAAAACAGACTGGTATTGCATAAAGTACAGCAAACAAAGGCAGAGATATCAAGATCACTAAACAGCACAGAAGAAATAAAAGTACTCCAGACAGCTTATATAAAGTGTTAATTGCCTGAGTCCCTTTGAGACCATAGGAGTACACTCTGCTGCAGGACTGAGTTCTTATGTAAAGTAATTAAAGACAAGTTTTGGCCAAATTCTTTGATGTACATACTACAGATTTTGAGGACCTTTTTCTAAATACTCAAGATTTCTGATTTGATTTTATTATTGTGGTACATCAAGCTTTGAAGGCATGAATGAAGTCCTCAAGGGCTTCATATTATTTCCTTGTTGCATATAAGTCCTTTTCAGGATCAGAGCCAAAGTATTTAGTATTTTGCGGTACACAGACCTCATAAAACGATAGTGTGTATAAGAAAGTAGGTAAATGGCTTTCAGATACAGACATAGTGCCTGTCAATATAAAAGCTTCTAAATATAAAAGAAGAAATTATAATTTTCCAAAAATTATAGTTATATTTGACCTGTAAGTCAAAATGTAATTACACACTTTTTGTTATTTCCTTTAACACAGAAAAAATGTCTCCACAGAGTATGAATTACTGGGCTTTTGCAGGAAGTCATTGCAAAGACACTCTGAGACAAGACTCAACGGATGAAGTTTTCTATAGTATGAAAAATGTGCTAAAATAGTACTTTACAAATGAGCTACGGAATTGAAGTGTTAGGTATAATCTTCCTTATGCAATCACTAAGTAGAATCATCATGAATTATTAATGCATTCGTCAATAAAATAAGTGTAGATAAGGTCAAACACCTTAGGTGTTATCTCTTCAGCTGTAATTGCTGCTACAATATGAGTTTATGAACAGCATGATACATCCTGCATTTTAGCAGTGAAAAGACTTTTTCAAGTAACAGGCTCTTTGAAGATAACAGTAAAATGAAGCAAAAGTGTAAGTAGAACCTAACTCCGACAGATGTGGTCATAGGGCTGCATCTAGAGTCTCTTCCTGGGCAGATTCTCCCATTCTGCTATTTTTACCTAAGTTGCATGTCACAAAAAGACCAGAAATTGATAAACTCTTGGCAACTTAGGATCCTTCATCATTTATTGGCTCCTTAGTAGGTCATTATACTGCTTTTTGAGGCCACCATTCAGCAACGGCTATTTAAAGAGGAGAACCTGGCTAGGTCACCTTGGGTAGCACCAGCAACTAAAAGGCCTTGCTGTGATATCATTTGTCATGTTTGTCATCTGGTTTCTCATCCTCTCACTGGTTAGCCTGATCTTAGGCTAGGGCCTAATCTTAACACAATTTACAAGATTGTAAGTGCAATGTCTGTGCAAATGAAAGCACAACACTACTTGCAGTTCTCTTGCAGTCAGTTGCAAACGCTTCGAGATGCCAGTCATGAAAAAGTTAGAACTGGTTATGAAATGCATGACATTGAATAAATTGACTGTAAAAGTTGATAGATATTTGTGCTCAAACAATATATTTAGACTTATATCAATAGAGCGGGTTTATTAATATTGAGAGTGTTTAAACTTTTATCAATTAGGACCCTTTTAAGGGAAAAAAAATAAGTCACAGAGGGACTAGAAACTGCCAGAGAATAATGAGAGTTGCTGATTCAAAATGTTCTATATTATTTTTCTGCCTATTGACATTCCTTAACAATAGTAGAATATGCTAAAGGCCTTCCACTGATTTCTCATTCTTATATCACTTTTAATGTATTAGGATTTGATGAACTGTAATCAGCAATCAAGCCACTGAAATGTAATTTTCAGTACAATGTTATTTGCAAATTTATGTTCAAAGTTATAAACAATATTATGTACCAATCATTTAAGGGGATTCACCTTGGAAAATCCATATATTGATTTGAAGCTTCATTGACTTCAAGAATAGGCTTGATAAAGGTTTGATCTTTCAAGGAGCAACATTGAGATCCACCCATGTACCCAGTGGTCTGTGAACACTGAATTTGTTAAACTTCCTAAGAAACCAGGAGGATTTTTCCTTCATCATACACCATCTGCTAGGTATCAAAGTTATCAGTGTTGTATTGTAAAGAAACATTATCATTTGCAGTGTCTTGGCAATATTGAATTCTAACTGGCTGTTAGAAAAACAAAGCAAAAAAAAGTAAAACAAACCGGGGAAAATAAGTTTTCATAGCATTAAAATTTTCCTGAAAATAGTTAAATAATATTATTTCATTTATAAGATGTCATTTTGGAGTGAGCTGCAGTCTGAAAACAAAAGTAAAGTTTCAGTTTTTAATCAATATGACCTAATTAGTCAGGAAGTTTCCACTAAGCTCATCAATTGGAAAGCCTCATTGCCTATTTAGAAGAATGAATGTGTCTTGATTGTATTGTTTTTCTTAAATATTTCATTAATGCTGAATTGGGAACATTTGTGTTCAGCAGAAATTAGGATCTAAATTCTTATCTTCTGCAGGAGAAGGACAAATGGAGAAGACTAGCTTACCTAAGCAATCGGGATGATTAGTATAGAGAATGATCTCCTTTGGAGAAGAAAGATCGGCCTGACTCTTTCACAAGGATGGATCAACCTCCTTCGGTGCCACTGGTAATAAAAACTCTGTGACATCTCTGAAGACCCTGATGAGAATGGATGTAACCATGTTTGAATGGCTAATCAATTTTCTCCCATGCCATTCTGTATATTATAATGGGCACTTATTTTCTCCTTATGGCTCAGTTTTATTTTGTTCTGTCTTTAATAGGCCCAACTGACTTCTAATAGAGAGAGCAAAGCTTCCCCTAAGACAAAGAAATTTCCTCCTGTCATTTGAGACTCTCCCCTCCATGTTGAAAAGATTGTTTAATTCTAATCTAACACAGCCCTGCAGAACTTCAGACACCCTTAGAAATACACAGGTTTCACCTTTCATAAATAATTCAATATTGCCAGGCAAGATTTTTGGGCATAGAAGTTTAATCAACTGTGAAACTATTTGTACATTTTAAAATTTCTAGTATGGCCCTTAGTGTGAGTTTGGCCCAAATCAAAACACTGTCTCAAACAGTATTTAAATTGGAATCATGAATTTATATAGACTAGAATCCATTCCTCACAGGTAATTTCATGAAGTTTATTTTGAATGGTAAAAGAGTTTAGTACTATGTAATAATTAACTATGGACTATGTTCTGCCAGCTAGCTTCAGTGCCTGAGGTCTGACACAAGTCACTAACCTTGTCCCACAAAGAGATCCCATTTGTCTATAGCTACTTACCCTCTTCCTCTACTCCCGTGACTCTTATTTTTCCCCAAAATTTGTTTCAATAAATTTGTTTTCCCGTTCATCATTGAGATAATTTAGGAATTCCAAGAAAAATCTTCTTAGAATTATAAGGAAAAGTCATAGGAAAATAAAAGAGTTCATCAAGAATCTTAAACAGGAAATTCAACCTTGTCTCATATGGAGCATGTCCAGTAGAGTGCAATGAAGCTGATGAAGGACCTTTAGAGTGAGTCGTATGAAGAGCAGCTGTGAGAGCTGGAGTTGTTTAGCCTGGACAAAAGGAGGCTCAGGGGGGACCTTATTGCTTTCTACAGCTACTCAAAAGTAGACTGTAGCCAGGTGGGGATTGGTCTCCTTTCTCTGGAAACTAGCAATAGGACAAGAGGACATGGACTCAACCCACCCCAGGGGAGGTTCAGGTTGGACATCAGGAAGAATTTCTTCACTGAAAGGATTGTCAAGCATTGGAATGGACTGCTCAGGGAGGTGATGGAGTCACTGTCCCTGAAGGTCTTTAAGAAATGAATGGATGTGGCACTTAATGCTATGATTTAGTCTGCATGGTGGTGATTGGCCAAAGGTTGTACTCAATGATCATGGAGGTGTTTTTCAACCTCAATAACTCTATTCTATGATTCTATTCTGTGATTGCTTGTGCCTCTTATTGCTGAGAGTTTGGAAGATTTACAAAAGAAATATTGCTTTATCATTAACTTCTTCTTTACTTTTTCTGAATCATGTGTAATGGTTAGAGGAACCCGACTGTGCCTGTACNCACACACCTATTAAAATAGTCATGCACTGCCAGAATATTAGCATGCAATAAAAATTACAGCTAAATATGCTTTCCCAGTGTCACATAAGAATGGTTAGAGAAAATGCAGACAAAGTAGCAAACCCACATCTATTCCAGATTGTATGGCTGTGAACTAGTATAAGTTCTATAAAACCAGTATGTAAATCATAATTTATATATATATATAATTGTTTTATATATATATATCTATATCTTATATTCTTATAAGAAGTGTATTAGTAAAGTATGTGGGATTGATATTGTGTTTATTAAGATCTGTAGGATGTTGTATCTGGATATTATTGTAATGGACTAAATTATTAGTCCTGTGGTGGCTTTTTTGTTGTTGGTTTTTTTGGGGGTTTTTGTGTGTTTTGTTTTGTTTTGTTTTGAATTTTTTGTTGTTGCTTTTTGTTTGTTTATTTGTTTGNGAAATTCAACCTTGTCTCATATGGAGCATGTCCAGTAGAGTGCAATGAAGCTGATGAAGGACCTTTAGAGTGAGTCGTATGAAGAGCAGCTGTGAGAGCTGGAGTTGTTTAGCCTGGACAAAAGGAGGCTCAGGGGGGACCTTATTGCTTTCTACAGCTACTCAAAAGTAGACTGTAGCCAGGTGGGGATTGGTCTCCTTTCTCTGGAAACTAGCAATAGGACAAGAGGACATGGTCTCAACCCACACCAGGGGAGGTTCAGGTTGGACATCAGGAAGAATTTCTTCACTGAAAGGATTGTCAAGCATTGGAATGGACTGCTCAGGGAGGTGATGGAGTCACTGTCCCTGAAGGTCTTTAAGAAATGAATGGATGTGGCACTTAATGCTATGATTTAGTCTGCATGGTGGTGATTGGCCAAAGGTTGTACTCAATGATCATGGAGGTGTTTTTCAACCTCAATAACTCTATTCTATGATTCTATTCTGTGATTGCTTGTGCCTCTTATTGCTGAGAGTTTGGAAGATTTACAAAAGAAATATTGCTTTATCATTAACTTCTTCTTTACTTTTTCTGAATCATGTGTAATGGTTAGAGGAACCCGACTGTGCCTGTACTGTTGCTCTACTGCTCTTATAAGAATCAAAAAAATACTTGTGGGAGAGATACTATTGTTTTTTATCATTGAGAGTCATAGGAATTTTTATTACATGCGAGCAGCATAAAGGGTAGCAAATTTTGTAGTCTACTGTATGAAAATCCATCTTGCTGATTAGCATGATTATTGTGAGATTTTTCCTGCAGTAATTATCCATCATTAATGAAAGAGGAAAGCAGGAAACATTCATATCCTGTTGTACAATAGACTAATTTGCAAAATCTGTTAACAAGGAGCTACAGTAATATAAAACATCACTCCTAAATATGATGAGATTAAATATTGATGTTTTCCTTTTTTACAACACTTTTTAAAGACAATTCCAAAAGACGTATCAATATTCACACACCTATTAAAATAGTCATGCACTGCCAGAATATTAGCATGCAATAAAAATTACAGCTAAATATGCTTTCCCAGTGTCACATAAGAATGGTTAGAGAAAATGCAGACAAAGTAGCAAACCCACATCTATTCCAGATTGTATGGCTGTGAACTAGTATAAGTTCTATAAAACCAGTATGTAAATAATAATTTATATATATATATATAATTTTTTTTAATATATATATCTATATCTTATATTCTTATAAGAAGTGTATTAGTAAAGTATGTGGGATTGATATTGTGTTTATTAAGATCTGTAGGATGTTGTATCTGGATATTATTGTAATGGACTAAATTATTAGTCCTGTGGTGGCTTTTTTGTTGTTGGTTTTTTTGGGGGTTTTTGTGTGTTTTGTTTTGTTTTGTTTTGAATTTTTTGTTGTTGCTTTTTGTTTGTTTATTTGTTTGTTTGCTTTGGTTGAGTTGTTTTGATTTTTTTTTCTATCCAGACGTTAAATTCAAGATATTATTCCCATGCCAGTGATTGAAATCAAGAAAATGCTTTTTCATAACCTTGAATCATAGTCTTCACTGTTCAGTTTGCCCAAACCATATGGACAAGCCATTTGTTTCCAAGCCATTCATTTTTACATAGTAATTTTATGTTTTAAACTATAAGTTTGACACAAATAATTTGGTCTTTTCAAAATAACCTAAATATAATTTAAATTTAATTTCTGGTGCATTTTAATCAATATGTACACATACTTGCAGATCAACTTTTGAAATAGCATTTTTTGCAATGGTCCAGTGAGTTTTGTTTGCCTTTTCTTTTCTTTTTACAAGAACAGAGGGTCACGCAGGATATACTTCACTCAAAAAAAAAACCAAAGGTCATCTTCTACTTGCTTTGTAAAAGGCTGCACTCTCTCTTTCAACTCTCACAACATGCTGAATTGTGTACGGAATCCAAACTTACTTTTTAATCTAAACAAAGGAAATTGTGCATCTGATTTAAAGTTTTAGTTGACAATGATATAGTTCATTAAATAACATTTTTGGTTCTGTCCATACAGACAACATTTGACAGATTTTATTTAGAAGATAATGTATATGATGAGACTTTAAAGATGTTTTCTGCCATTTTAATATGTTTCTCACTACATTATTTCATATTTGTGGTTAGGCTGTTTAAATTTTCTCATCATACAGCTAGGACACAGCAATATTTATACAAATAAATTTCCCTGTTATCATAGACTGGTTATGCACAGATAAAAAACTAGATATGTCTCTGAACTTGATAATTTTATTGCATTTTTCTGATTAAAAAACTTACATTACAGAATATATATAAATATTTCCACAGTAGATAGATTCACCTTGACCATAGAAAATTACAGAAAGCTACAGCAGAGTCATTAATTACTACCAAGAAAAGATAGTTCATATTAGGAATCTATCCATCTGTAGTAGTGTCAATCTTCAGCTCAAACCTGGATTTAACAAAAAAGCTTCTCCCATTTTACTCACTAGTTTTGAATGCCTTTTTAACCTCAGGAGCCTCACTTCTTGTTGTAGACACATTTAAATCCATGAGGAAGTTTTTCCAAGTAATGGAAGCAGCTCAATTAACATTTCTCACCTTGGAGATCAATTTCTCTCTTATATTGTCTTTCTTTTTCCTACTGATAATATGGAAGACTACTTCCAGAAGAGAAAACATCTGCTTGAGCAAAGAACCATTGAAAACTCAGCCCAGAAATGTATACTACTGTCATGTAATTTCATCTTGTTAAGGGTACCCCAGAGCTGCATTTTTCACATTGGGGTGCCTGCATCCCAGAGGTGCACAGTCCATTGGGGATAGGGAAGAAAATGGGTTTAGTATAATTAATAAATAAAATACTTAGAACATTTCCTCTTTACCTTTTTAAAAATATTTTTTCCAAGAGGTGTGTATGTTTTATAAAGGATATATAAAATATCACAGCAGTAAATGTATGAACTTTATAAATAAATACATACATAATATATTGACAGTTTGTGCTCAAAACTTTTTTACTGATAGGGATGTACAATCAAAAAAGTTTGGAGACCATTGCCCTAGAGGGCCCCTGTGTGATCACAGAACCACCCAAAATCTACAAGCCAGGCACCTTGCAAGCCATAGCTTGCTCTACAGATCTCTCTCCTCCAACAAGAAGAGTAACTGGATTGGATTGCTGATAAACCACTGGTTTATTCTAGCCTCTCCTTAAGGGGATTGTCCCAAAGTCCTCAGGATATATACCATATTGAAATTTTCAGCATCTTCATCTTGAATGTATAACAAATAGTTTGGCATTGTTTATCTAGTTTTATGGATGCTCTGTAGCAGGTCTTCTGTGTTTCTTTACCTATTTTTTTCCTCCTTCCTTTTCATCTTGTTTGTCTTGACTGTTTTTGTATAAAATAACTGTACTCACACAGTTATTTAATACTCTTTACCTTCCTCTTGTCTTATAATTTTTACTATAACCTCTCATTTCCACATACTTACTCTATGCGACTGATTCACCACAGAGCAACTTTCAGTTCACATCAATTAAGTAATTACAAACTGGTTGCTAAGACAGAAACAAGAGTAAACAAGAAAAAGAGAATATAGCAAATGCAACTTTCCTAGTATTGTAACTCCCATGGTTGCAATCACTTATGTTGTCAGCTCTAAGTTTAAACTATAAACTTCTCAAGGCAGATATAATTTTTCACTTTCACAGACTGTTATGTCATCTTATTGCACTGTATAAATATTGACGCATATTTTTAAACATAATTAATAATTTTGCAGTTCACAATGTTCATCTGTCCAACTAAAGAGTGCTTAAAGGTTTATTAATTTTATGTGGCAGGTACTGCTCACTTCCTAAAATGGTGTTTCTTTGGAATACCACGTATTGGATTAACTGAGGTAATTAATCTTGTTAGAAAATTTGAGTTAATAGCAACATCAATCATGCACATTTTGCACATGAAATCTGCAACCTGGTATCACTGTCAGGAAGAACAAAGGAGAAAACACAGAATCATAGAATCATGGAGTGGTTTGGATTGGAAGGGACTTAAAGACTACCTATCTCCAATCCTATATTGTGACCAGGGAGCATTTCACTAGACCAGATTACTCAGAGGCCCATCCAGCCTGGTCTTGAACACCTCCAGAAATGTCCACAGTGTCTCTGGGCAGCCTGTTCCAATACCTCATCACCCTTAATATCCAATTTAAACCTGTTCTCCTTCAGGTTAAGGTCATTCCCCTTCTCTTACATGCCCTCATGAAAACACCCTCTCCAGACTTCTTGTAAGCCCCCTTTATGTACTGGAGGGCTGCTATAACTTCTCATCAGAGCCTTCTCTTCCCCATGCTGAACAGTCCCAACTCTCTGAGTCAGTTTTTGTAGGAGAGATGATCCAGCCCTTTTATCGATTTCGTGGCTCTCCTCCAGACTTGCTTCAACAGGTCCACATTTTTATTGTGTTGGGGACACCAGAGCTGGACACAGTACTCCAGGTGAGGTCTCACAGGAGTACAGTAGAGGGGGAGAACCACCTCCTTTGACTTCCTGGTCACACCTCTTTTGATGCAGCCCAGGAGGTGGTTGGCTTTCTGGGCTGCCAGTATGCATTGCCAATTCATATTGAGCTTTTTATCCACAAACACTCCCAAGTCTTTCTCCCCAGGGCTAGTCTCGAACCATTCTCTTGCCAGGCTGTACTTGTGGTTGGGATTGTCCCAACCCAGGTGCAGGATCTTGTGCTTGGCCTTGTTGAATATCACAGGGTTCTCACAGGTCCACCACTCTAGCCTGTCAATGTCCCCTCTGGATGCATCCCTTCCTTCCAGTGTGTTAACAGCACCACACAGCTTGGTCTCATTGATAAAATTGCTGAGGGCGCACTCCATGCCACTGTCCATTTAATGGATAAAGTGTTAAAAAGTACCGATCCCAATATCAGCCCCTGAGGAATGCCACCCATCGCTGCTTTCTACTTGAATATTGAGCTGATGACCACAACTCTCTAAGTGTGACTATCTAGACAATATCTTATTGAGTAGTCCATTCATCAAATCTACACTTTAGAAGTAAAGATATTGTGTTGGACAGTGCCAAGGGTTTTGTCAGGGACAAGAAAGCAGGAAAGGAACCACTCTGTGTTAGATGCTGCCTGATCCAGAAGCATGACAAAGGTTCAGCAGCAGCAGTGCCAGTAAAAAGATTGAGCAGGTGGTCCCAGCAGGGTCACAGTTAAACACACACACACAATAATAATAAACAGACTATCAGCCACACCATCTAACACAGGTAGAAGTAACAGCACTTGGGCAAACATGGGCAACACCAGTGACCTCCATCAGTTCTCCTCTCCTATCCATCAGGATAAAAACCACTTAGTGGAAATATTTAAACATATATGATATGGATCCCCCCAGTAACTGGCCTGGACAGACTGCACTGAAACTGGCACCTGGATCCCATTCCATCTAGGAGGACATAGGAGAGCCATCCTAGACGTTCCATCCTAGACACAGGAGAGCCAAGGCCAGCAGCCTCACTCCAGCTGCTGATGCAGACTTACACACACATGCACACACGTGCACTGTGGATTCAGTAACTGGTCAGCAACTGGTCTTATCCAGTAACTTTATCCAGTAATTTGCCCGGAGATCCTCTCACTTCCTGTTGCCTCATGCACTGACATGTGCAAACAGCACCCTTGGTTGGACCCAAGAAGCCATGATCATCTCAGCACCTGGCTTTGTCCTCCTGATCCCCCTAGTAATCAATTGGCAGATTCAATGGTCTCTTCAGTGCCCAGAGTCCAACTCTGGCCATTTCTATATGTGTTCCCCAGGCTACTTGCCTCACTTACCCACCAGTTCATCTTAAAGTTCATGAAAAAATATACACAGACAAGTGTAACCACAAACTGTGCACACACTTCAGCCTCTGAACAGGAATGAATGAGGCACTAGGAGGAACTAGAACAAATCAGAAAAATGGTTGCAAGAATGTCATATTTTAGTGGTCCCCTAGATTAAGACAATCTCAGTATGTTTACTTGCAACTGCTAGGACCACCAGACTGAAAGGCAAATTATGGTGGTTAATTCTCACTGCTCACAGATTTAAAGGACTGGAAAGACTGTCAGCTCATAGAGAACAAAAAAGTTATCGAAAACCAGCACAAGATAATACAAAGAAATATGAGGAGGACAGGACCGTTTACCTTCTATGTCATTGCAAGGAATTCTGCTCACATCTCCTCAATACAAAAGCCTTGGATACTAAATGTTCTACTTGGACACATAGGCTTTAATGGATTTTAACATGTGGGGGATACCATGTCAGTGTGAATGGACAAAACAGGTTAAATGAAGTCACTTTTCCCTATAGCACCCCAGGATAAACATTGTCACATTTGTGTTGCTGCAGCATTGCAGTATTTCCTAAAGGCTGCAATGTCATCTGGCTTAGCCTCTCAGCTGCTGTGAATCCTCATTACCAGGCACACTAGAAATAACCTCAAGGACTTAAATGCTGAGCTTCAATTAATGAATTTCATTAGGTGCTTGACACATAAATGTTTTGTGTGGTAACGTCATGCTATACCAATGAACCTGCTTGTGGATCTGGCTGTGCTGCTGTCAAAATTCATTCATTAAAAGAGATCTGTTCTGGAAACCTTGCCTGATGTTCAAAATAAAACATGTTGGCACATTTAATAGGCAACAATCATTTTTGTATTTGACTGCAAAAGGCTTCATAGAACCCCTAAATAATCTCACAATAAATTCCAAATTTACATAAATATATATATATCTCATAAAATTTGAAAATTCCTCACCCATTTTTCTGTATTCGTAGAGGTTGTGTTACTTTCATTGCACCATCCCATGATGAATAAACAAGCATAGATTCTGAGTCCTATGAAAGCTAAATTACTATGAAATAAAGAAAATTTGGTTTGAGAAAGAACAACAGGATTTAGTCAAGTTGTTGGAGCTGAATTTAATGAAGCCCAATTACTTACTGAGCAGCCAGAGTGTGTGGGTGAATGAAGTTGTGCGTGGGAAGGTCTGAATATGTGTATGTATTGCTATTTGTAGCCACCCTTCATGCAGCAGGTGGTACATTCTGCTTCCCTAACAAGAAACAGTTCACTCCACTACAAATAAGTGCAATTTTCCTTTTCCTTTTCTCATTTATTTTGATATGCAGTGTTGGGTTATAATGTGCAGCTGTAATAACAACAGCTAAAAATATCTTAGAGAACTAGGCAAGAAGCGCCGTGTACAGGTGACTTCTAAACTTACAGGGATGAAGCACTGAAATAGCCCAAAGGCTATATCTCCCTTAGTACCAGAAACATATTAAGACAGAAACGGCAGAGCATGTTAAAGGTAGGAATTTACTTACACAAAATGCTTTGTAATGCAGTGTAAAAGTTTATATTGCCTTTTTCCTCTCTTGCAAGAATCTTCTCCTCATAATTAGAAGAATACTGTATCACTCGGACTGCCTTGCTGGCTCCTCACACAACTTTCTAGTGAATGGCACACTTTCTGCAGAGAAAGTGTAAAGTGTTTGTGGAGGTCAAGTGTTTAGGGTGCTCTTCTTGGAAGTGAAAAGCCTAGGATACACACAGCTGTGTTGCTAAAAACTTGAGCCTTAGGTCCTTAGGTCACCAACTTTCACACTTACTGACTTACTGCCCTAACAGATACAAAAAGATACTCAGCTCTGGGGAAGATGAGAGGGACCTAAAGCCTCTTTTTTTTTCACACTTTTCCTACTGCACATAATTGTAATCTCCCTGCCCAACATGCTTGGTGCTGCACATCCCACTCTGTACAGTTTATACAGCTATGAAAACACAGTTTGTTCTGATTTTTTCCAAAACAGTTTGCCTACTCCTCCTGCTAATAAGTGCTCATTTCCTCAATCTTCACTTTAAAGAAGACAATATCTTATGGGAGAAATAGGCAATGCATTCCTTCCTGCATATTTCCACAACCACAGATCACAGAGCAGAACCAGTTCTTCCTATATAGGCAGACCTAGTTTTCTTATAAAAAACATTATGTTTTTTCCATGTTTATATTTTAAAGAGAGTTGAAGAAATGTTTATATGTGCCTGCTTCCTTTGAGCCAAAGCCAAACAATATTCATATTTCCAACTATGAGTCAGAGCAGCTTTCTTCAGTTTCAGGTTAATTGATTTTTATTGTGCATTTCATTTCTCCTGTAAAAGGAAGCTCCAAATTCTTTTCAGTATATACTCTTATATACTTATATTCAGCACATATACATATATACTCCTTCTATTACCGTATGACTTGTCAAGTTCTCACTCCACTCAAATCAATGACAAGAATCTACTGAATTCAAGTCCAGAATTTCATCCACAGTTACAGAAAATAAAGCTCTTTCCAGCCTGCAGTTCTGGAAAGGATCAACCTGTTTTAGCAACAAACATGGCTAGAGTTCTGTACTTTATTTGTGAGACAGAATTAAAGGCATTTTCTTGCCATCTGGAGGAAACATTCTGTTACCATGGGTTTGTTTTGAAAATTCAAGTTTGCATCCTGGATGCATAAGCAGAACAAATTTGGTTTTCAGACACGATAACTTTATTCCAGTATTTGACAGAGCCAAGGGTAACATGATGCTCTATTCACTGCTTAAATTTCTTGGTAGGTAGGTTTGTATACCAATATTGGGACCAGTCCAGGTTGTTTTCTTTCTCAAAGTCCTCATTTTCTTATCACAAAACTGTTGAAGGAGGGATGTGGTTATTTTCTGTTTAGAATCTTTTGCACTGATTCTCTTAATTACAGGTCTCTTTTCCACACTTTACCAGCTGTTGCTTTAAGAGAAGATAAACAAATCAACTTGAGACCACGTCCAGGAAGATGGAATAACCATGCATGAGTTCTGGGAAAAAAGTCTCTCTGTTAGGATATGGTGAGACTGTGGTTTAGACAAAGATTAAGGTAGATATATTTTTTCTTATATATCGAAGCTCTCCTACAACCCTTACAATAAAATCAGTAAGTGTACAAAGGATAACTGAATCCCTGGGTTTAAAATTGAATAAAATAACAATGACAAGTTAATATAGGGAAAGTGATTATCCAATTTTAGTAAGTCAGCAAGGAACTCCAATTTAAAGCTGAAAAGTGAAAGAATTAGCATCAGGTTCTCAAGATAGGCTAAGCAAACTGCTGCACACAGAGCACATAGTCTTCTTCTTACACCTGAAACCTCATCTTGTGTGAGCATGAAACAGTCCTCAGCTTCTGTTCTCTATCTTTTCTCAAGTGGATTTCACTCAAAGCCCCAGTACATGTGCAGTACAATGTAACACCACAGGTCTTACTGGCATCCAAATTGTTATTCTCTGTTTTCTTGTATTACAAAGGGCTTTTGGTAGACTGAAAAGCAAGAAGCTTTTAATCATGTTAAAGAGAATGTATCACTTCTTCTTCATAGCAGCCTTAGCCCATTCTTTCCAGAGGTTTGCTCTCAGGATAACAGGTAAAACTCAATTCAACTGGAATAATTCATTGCAGATACATTTTCAGAACTTGCTACATTTTGTCTGACCATATGACTTCACATTTCAGCCTGTAGTCAGATACCTGAATATTTGAAAATTGTACTCAATAAAAATAAAGTATTTTTTAAACCATTGATTGTTTGCAACTTCCCACCCTCCCACCCCTAACTCCTTACTATTTGGACAGATCCACTGTGTTGGAGAGCAATTTGGGGGAGTTTATGCTTATGGCTTTCATACACAGAGAAAGGAGATTCATGCTCCCTGTGACATCAGTAAAGATAGTTTGGATCTCTCTGTCTTGTACATTTTATTTTGCAAGATAAAGCTAATCCAGCTAACTGTTTTTGAAAACACTGGGAACAAAAAAATTACCAGAAATAAACACGTATACTGAAGATCCATAAATGAAGCACATTAGGTTAATCTAATGCTCTGAAATCTGTCTTCTGATCTTTTAGGGCACAACTATCTTAATTTTATATCTACTTTTATATCTTTTATATTTTTATATCTACTTTTCATACTATGCCCCATGTGCTAGTATTGCAGGCCACTGTAAGTTTTAGGCAAAAAAAGAGGTAGCTATGTGTGCAGAATGTGTTCTCTAACTATGGGACCTGGCATGGCGTTAAGATTAGAACCAAGCTCTTGCTACTGTGAAAGGGCTTTTCTTACCTGGCCTCCAGAAAGTCTTTGCTTGAATAATTAATAATCTGGGAAAACAACTAGAGGACTACAAATGTAAAGCTGGTGGGAAAAGCCTCTGAAGAGCCTAGATGTAAGAGATAGAAAGATTTAAAGGAAATATCTGCAATTCAAAGGACATTATGGTAAAAGGAAAGTTGCCTGAAGAAGAGAATGTAAGAAACACTGACCTATGCCCAGCGTCATTCTTGCATATCATACGCTTTAATAGCCTTTTAATTTTTGTTTTTAATTGTTTTCTTTCTTCTCTGTAACATATCCCACTTACCAATTTTCTTTCTATAAAGGGCAGGCACCAGAGCTGAGCACACATCCCATCTCAGCAGCAGCAGTGATTCTCACTGATAGTGCTATTAGATACTTCCACCACTACTCAGCCTTCAGCTCTCTGTATGTAATTCCTATAAACCAGAGTGCTGCTCTGGACCTCACATCCAGCAGACTCTCCACTATGACCTCTCTCAGACTCACTTTTTTTTCTAGGTTTCACATTGGATGCCCAACCTACATTCTTTACTCCCAGATGTATTTATTGTCTTGCGTGAAAGAAGACAGAATCATATGGACTGGGCCCAGTTTACAAGGTGATCCAGCTTTCTACATTAGTGATTTGTATTCCTCATTATAATAACCACTCCAGCAATCTTTGTCAACAGTAAATTTTATCAGTAATGATTTTATGTCTCCCATGTAACTGAAAAAATTTAAATACTATACAACCAAGAATAGATCACCATGGGCTCCAGTAAAATCAGAAGAGTTAATAGTTCTTCATTCAGAATGACATTCTGAGAAATGGAGTTTTAAATCCATTTAAAATAATTTTTTGTATGGGATTTCTGATTTAAAATCCAGTAAAGTCAAAATGTGAGACAAGAACTTTCACCTTTATCTGTAAAATTTGTGGGTTTTTTTTTTAAATTTCATCATATTAATTTGAAAAAAAATATTTGATCATTAGCATCTGGTAATATTTTTTAAATGACCCTCCTTTAATAGCAGTGCCTTAATTACTACTTAGTGCTAAAAGATGAGAACTTGATTAACTGAGAACGAAATGCCTGTCATTAAGGTCCCTCCCTAGGGATTTAGATGCCTTTCCTGGACATTTGGATTGTGCTGAAAACTAACTCTGGAGGTACCTAAATTCCTTAGACATCTAAGCTTCTACTAGTAAAGATATCCCAGGTGCTGGACATGTACTGCTGACCTCATGCAAAGCCATAAATGGCATAGCAGAAGTGAATTATTCCTTGTATATGTCAGGAACATTCACAAGTGTTGTGTTTCAATGTTTATATAACCTCTCATGTTTGTTTTAGTAGATTTTTCAAAAATGTGGTTAATGGTTCTGACCTCCCATACAGGCAGATGTCTCTTTAAACCAACAGCCCAATGCTTAGAGCAACTAGACCCTGAACTAGGAAACTGGTTCAGAGAGTCCCTTGGGAAGCAGTCCTTAATAACAAAGGGGTCCAGGAAGGCTGGACATACTTTAAGAAGGAAATCTTAAAGGTGAAGGAACAGGCTGTCCTTATTTATCAAAAGACAAGCCAGCAGGGAAGAATGTCTGGCTGAACAGGGACCTTTTGTAGGAACTCAGGGGGAGGAAAAAGAACTTACGAACTTTGGAAGAAAAGGCAGGCAACTCAGGAAGAGTACAGGGGTATCCTTAGGTTATGAAGACAGAAAATTAGAAAGGAGATAGCTCAGCTAGAACTAAATATGGCCATAGCTGTAAGATATTAAAAAAAGTGTTTTTATAAATACATTAACAACAAAAGAAGGGCTGAGGAAAATGTCCATCCTTTAGTGGATATGGATGAGAGCATGATGAATGAGGAAAAGGCTGAGGTACTTAATGCCTTCTTTGCCTCAGTCTTTAACAGAAAGACTTTGACAGTCTTTAACAGGGCAACAGGCCCCCTGAGCTGGCAAACAGGGACAGGAAGCAGAATAGAGGCCCTGCAATCCAGGAGGAAGTAGTTAGAGGCCTGCTGAGACATTTAGACACCCACAAGAATATGGGGTCCGATGGGATTCATCCAAAGGTACTGAGGGACCTGGCAGAAAAACTCGTCAAGTCTCTATTCATCATTTATCATCAATCCTGGTCAACTGGGAAGGCCCCAGATGACTGGAGGTTAGTCAGTGTGATATCCATTTATATGAAGATATGGAAGGAGGATCTGGGGAGCTATAGGACTGTTGATACTTTATTAATCTCTACAACTACCTGAAAGGAGGCTGTCACAACCAGTGACAAGGTGAGTCTCGGCTGCACCAGGGGAGGTTCAGGCTGGATATCAGGAGGAGTTTTTTCATTGAAACGGTTGTCAAGAATTGGAATGAGCTGCCCAGGGGGTCATTGGAGTCAGCCTCCCTGGAAGTATTTAGGAAACATCCGAATATGACACTTAGCGCTATGGCTTAGTTGATATGGTGGTAGTTGGTCAAAGGTTGGACTCAAGGATCCTGGAGGTCTTTTCCAACCTTAATGATTCTATGATTCTATGATCCATTTATCCACTGAAATTTAAGAGGGAGTCCAAAACTCCCCATCACAGCCCTTGTTCTATTCAGGTCACCCAATGTGAAACAAAGCCCTACTTTGGCCCTTAGTTAGATTCAAGGCTCCAGATGAGTCCCAGATGCTGACTGCTCTTTTGGAGATAGTTGCTTGTGTGCCTGATTTCTACAAAAAACTGTTGGCATATGCTTACTAAAATGTTTGTAATAGGGGTTTCTTTGAACCTCTTTCTTTTCTCTCACCCCTTTGAAGCAGACCCTAGCCACTGTGTTGAATGTACAGACATGTTCCACTCAATCGATTTTTGATGTTCAACTTTTCATTGTTCTTAACTACAAAGGCAGAATAAAGGTGTGTAAGGACTTTAAAAAACAGTTCTGTTTACATGAAAAAGAAAACACATCTGCAAATGCAGACTTTTCCATGCCACTTGAAAAATTCAACTTAGAACGGACGAGGACACAGTCTAAGCATCAGACAGTCCTTCACAGTAACACACTCTGGGGGCTTTGGGGTGTGCAAGTATGCCATGTCTCTTAATAGGAGATTCATAAGTGACTTGCAAGTGAGGCTACTTAAGCAAGACAAAGGTAAGTAACTTCCTTAACAATCAATAGCATCACAAAGATCTATACATTACTTTAGACATTTAGATTACTTTGCTGTACATATCATCTGTACACGCAGAGATACGATCTGGTAAAAGTGGTTTTTTTCACTTTTTAAGTTGGAATATATATATATTTATATGATTCTTGCCCAGATGTTTCAATTTATTTGACATTTCATGGTCTTGGCCTTGCCATGATTTTCCTTCCTTTCTGGATCTGTCCCTCTGTTTAGCTGCCAAAGGAATGCAGCTGACATCTAAGAAGTTTCCTTGATGTATCTTAAATATTCTGATTTATCACTTGCTGTTTCACCTGATGGGATCAATCTACCCTTTTGATGTGCATTGTAACACTTCTCTCAATTATCCCCTATCCACTGGAAGTTTAACTGCCAGCTAAGGCAGTGCTTCCTGATGGCATCCCTTGGGTAATATACAGCTGCAGTATGTTTGAACTGTTTTCTTTCACATCTGTCTTTCTGTTCACTACATTACTTTTTCTGATTTAAAAAGAAAATTGTCATTACAAGGAGCAGCAAGCGAAGCATCCTGTCACTCTTTAGCATTCTGATTATTTTTGTTTGAGACAGACCTTGACTCCTATTCCAAGAATAGTCTGAATGTCATGTAATGTGACTTTCCCATTTAAACAATATTAGGCTGTAATTTTTAAATTCATACTATTCTGTAGTGCTCTGCTCTTACTACATTACAGAGATGACAACTGAACCTGAAAAATAGGGGAAAAAAAACAAGCCAAAAGAGCATTTTACATACATTCAAATTCTGGAGGGGAAAAAAATCATTAAGGGTTGATTCTGGGCACCTTCTTTTTTTTCAGTCCCTTACAGTACACTGCTGAATCTTTGATAAGTTTCTTTACTTTACTTACCTTGCTGTCATACAAGGACAGCAGTTCCTCTAATCTTAAACAGAGAAACAATTAACAATCAAACACACTTACCTGCCCCAACCAATAGACAAAACACATAAACAAGATAAATTAAAGCAGATTTGTTTAATCTTAAATTTAACATAATAAATCTTTTTTTTTGCATAAATTTTTCTTTCCTCTCCCTAAAATATCTATTTTCTAAAGTAATATATGAGCAATCATCTTATAATTTGGTTAAGAACTTGAAGAACAAGGCAGATGCAATATACACATCTTCCCCCTTCCTTTTACTTGGCAAAATGGAATACAGGGATGCTATCTTGAAAGCTGACATTAATACCCATCCAGAATAAGCAGGTTAGGAAGGCTCTGTAGAGGATCAGGCTTCCTGTCAGGTCAATGGAAATAAATGGGAACATTAATTCTATTATGAAATAAGCATCTAAAATAAATAGCATTTTTCTTTTATATAGGATGTCTGTTCATAGAGGATGCCCTTATCTCCCTTCTCCATATGTCTACTTCAAAACAGAAACTCTGGAAAGAATCTATATCACTACTTTAAACTTTACACCAAAATACATTAAATAAAATTAATGTATTTATTCAAAAGAACATATCCAAGGATAATCCAAACAAACAAATATAAAAGTTGTTACCAATCACTTCAATAAAAACAAATCCTTAGACATAAGCATCACCAACTAAGGTAAGGATTCACAATGGAAAATTACAACTACTTTTGGGTTTGCCCCACCTTCTCTTAACATCTCTATGAGCATCATGTCTAGTCCCAGCCAGAAGATCTTTGAGTTCCTGAACTCAAAGTCTGAAAGTTATGGGGTGTAGAAAGCCTCTACTTCCCCCTGTCTAGTCATTGAAGCAGTTATGCCCTAGGGTTACTTGTTAAAGCAGTCTTTGCAGACAAGGCAAGATTTAATTGACAGAACCATTATTACAAGCTGATTAAAGATTTATAATTTACACATGTGTGATTATTTAAAATACTTCTGTGGATCTAAATGTTGGACTTAATGAGGTGGAACAATTCACTGCATCCAAGACATCTAAGTTGGAAAGATATTTTACAGCTGGGGAGCGAGATGCATTTTCAGAGGGGTATTCAGGTCCTCTGACTCATACCTCTGGTGGTGGCCTCTATCCATTTCAGCCTGGGATTTTTCAGTTTCCCACTAACAAGAGAGGAGAGGGAGGAATTCAGAGTTCATAGTGCATATCAGCCTTTCAGTCCTTTGAACATTTTCCCTTTCATGTACAATCCCTTGTTTGTTTTGTGCATTTAATTTTTTTTTCTTTTGTACACATTGGTGAAAAGATATATAGCCATTAAAAAAGCATTTTTTATATTACTTCCATTATCTGAATGATACCTGGTTGAGATGAGAAAGTTGGAATTGTTCAACTTGGAGAAGAGAAGGCTTCAGGCAGACCTTAATGTGACCTTACAATACTTAAAGGGGGCTTCTGAGAAAGACGGGCAGAAACTTTTGGTAGGGTCAGTTGCAAAAGTACGAGTAGTAATGGTTTTAAACTACAAAAGAGTAGATTCAGATTAGCTATAAGGAAGAAATTCTTTACTATAAGGGTAGTGATACATTGGAACAAGTTGCCCAGGGAAGAAGTAGATGCCCCATCTGTGGTAACATTCAAGATTGGGTTGGATGGGACTCTGAGCAACCCGATCTAGGGGAAGATGTCCCTACTTGTTACAGGAGATGTGCTTGGTGGCTTTTGTTGGTCCCTTTCAATCCAAACTATTCTATGATAGATATCAAACTCAATATTCTTCTCAGTGCTGCCTGGTTGCAGCTTGTTCTCTTTGTCCCCTAGGGGCAGTGTCTTCTGCAAGGTATCATTATCACTAGCTCTCCTTAGAAACTCCCATTCTTCAATTACTTACAAAAAAATGTAATTCATTAATTTGATTGATGTGAATGCTCAGAATATTGGCCAAGGAATTGACTGGATCCTCAGTATTTGCAAAGTATTTGAAGAGAATTTCTATTTCCTTCTAACTCAAGTCTTTTTGCTGTCACTTGTCATTTATCTATGCATGGTAATATACTCATTCTCACAGGAGCTTCTACCATATGTTCAACAACTGCTAAAAGTAAACTTTAAAAAGGCAGGAGTTTTGAAGTGATTGATGTTTCAGAAACAGAAAATAAACAGGAACTGAACAGGTGCCCCAGATACATTGCCTATAATTCTGCTAAATCAAACTTTTTGTGTTCTGTAGGAGTCTGGTGATGCCCACCACATTTATTTCATACTCGGTTTGTTTTTTCTGGCTTTCTCCAGTGAGAGGAAAGCAGACATCACTGATGTATATTACATATCTGCTCCTTCCAGAATGAGACAAGCTTTAGTTTTAGCAGATATGTAAGAACCCATAAAAATGAGTAGTCCTGTTTTTCTCAGACTCAAAGCAAATTGACTTTGTTGTTGTATTTCCTGTAGCTTTTTAACAAACAAACAAACCAAAGAAAACTTTAAGCTACAGGAAGATAACAGAAAGCAGTTTAAAGCTGATGACAGTTGTTCTTAGGCCTCCATCACAGCAAAATTTTGAGTTATAAGAAAAAAGTAACTTTAAGTGAGATGCTGCTATGACAGTTTTCTATTTAGCTAAAAATAAAACAGGAGTTTTGGAATTATATTCTAGTTCTACACTTTTCTAACTAAAGTGGGTTTGCACAACATGGATGGCAGTTTGATAATGACCTGTTTATTATAGGTCCTGCCTAATTTGGGGGTCTAGTTTAGCCAGTTGCCATAGCAGACCAGTATGCTGAAGGAAGATAAATAGGATGGCATTCAGATGACATTTGTTAGAACAGCAAAACACTATCTACCGTTACCAATAACTTGACTCATTTTTTCACTGGACATTCTGAGGTAAAGTTATTTAAGGAACTAGTCATTGTTACAATAACTTGTATTAATCTATATTTTTGGCTTATGTGATATCACCATAATAAAGTTGTTTACTTAAACCAGTTTTTTGCATATATATATATACACTAAGCTTAAATTTCAACCAACTACTCACGTGGTCACGTGTCAGTCAAAGAGGCTTTGTAAACTCTGCAGAAGAAGTTTTAAAATGAAAATGCAGTTACTAAGAGAGACAAAAAATGGGAGAGAAAACATGATTCATGAGTTGTCTTAGCTCATCATAAATTGCTAATAACTCCCTATTCCCCAGTCCTCAGACCCTATTATGTCATTAGCATTTAAACCATCTGGACTTCTTTACATAATTCAGAAAAACAGAGCTTGTTCAGACTTAAACCTCAGATGCAATGTCAGCACCCTAAATATTTTTTACTTAATTGTTGTATAATTGTGGAAAAAATCTCCATAGCTTCATGAGACTTGTCCTGGTTGCAGAGAGGGGGTGGAACTTAAGAGCCACGTGGGCCTCTCTAGGTTGCTATTCTATATCACTGACATCTTTGCTGGGGGCCGTGGCTCGAGGGGGAGAAAGAAGGAAAGCGGCCCTGGAACTGCATTACTTTGTCTCCCTCTGTCCATCAGGGAGGTTGTAGGGATCAGCCCTGCAGACCTCATCCTCTGCCACGGATGGCCATCCCCTTCCCCTGTGTGCCAGAGCAGGCACTGAGGTGTGGTGCTGAGAAAGCGGCAGCAGCGCGGGGGGCAGCCGCAGGGCACAGCAGCAGAAGGGAGCTCGAGGGCAGCCGAGTCCGACCTGAGCCAGGAGAAAGCGAGCTAAGCTGGAAGAAGCCAAGCCAAAAGGAGCCGAGCAGAACCAGGCAGAGCAGACCAAAGCAGCAACGCCAGTGCTGGAAGCTGCAATGCGGAATCAAGTCCAGCATCCGATGAGGAGGATACTTTTGTTATTAATATTGCTGCTGTTACTGTTTGGCTTTTATTTCATTGCTGTTTGCTTTCTCAAAGTTATTATCTCAATCCGTAGTCTCTGCCTGTGTACCTCTTCTGCTAAAGGGGCAGAGGAAGGAGCGTGGCTTATCTGGAGTTTAATTTCCCGCTGGTTTTAAATAAACACAATCCTGAACTCCCTTTCAATGTCATTTTATCATTGCCTCTGAAGTGAAACAATAGTCACTCACAGGCTTTTATAGGCATATTTAGTTCCTGAGTACAGAATGCTTAAAAGCGGAAGACTTTTTCATTGAGCAACTTCACATCTGGCAGTATCCGAAGCATCATCTCCTTAGGAAACGAAAGTTTTGCTGCATATTTTTTCCTTGCTGGAAGTAGGGTTCAGCATTTGTATGACAGTTTTCCTAAACTAAAATAGTCTGGAACCTAGCTTTAGTGTTTTTCATGCCTATGCATTCAATTAAACCTTCCAGCATTGAACTAACATAGCAGGGAAAAGATTTTATATAACTATAACTAATATTTGAAAATAAGTGAATGAACTGAGAATGTAAAAATGCCAACATTAAAAAAATCAAACTAGGATATACAATCCTAAGACCTTTACTGTAATATCTCTCCAGATCAGTTGCAGGGTGTTTACATCTGCCTGAAACACCTCAAGTTATTTTAACAGATTTAGAACAGCATAAATCCATCTTTAGGATTTTAATAAAGTCATATATCCTCAAGCAAAATTCTCCCTCTGGAATATAGGAAAAGGTGTCCAAAATAGTCATAAGGATCTGTGAGAATTTCAGTTTACAGAAATTTATGTTGGAATTAGACTCAACCTTTATGTTACAGAATCTTTTCTGTATAGAGTTGTCTCAAAATGACAAATTGCATAAAAATATAACTTTAATTCAACTTTACTTCTGTCATGGAACCTTCAGTTTATAAATTCAGCTCTGAAACACAGACTGAGAAATATCCCTTTTAAACGACAAAATTATTCTTTTCAGAAGAAGAACACTGGTGCATTCATATGCACAACTGACATCTCATCAAGTAATGACCCACAGCCTGAAAAAACCTGAAAATAAAGACTGTGTTTACTGATAATAGATTCATTAGGATCTCTATCCTACTGCCAACAGGCACAGGAAAAAGTTTTTTTGGCTACATTTTCTGGCTACTCCCAGTGTTGATGGAAGAACTAAAACATCTTTCAAGAGCATCCAAGTGAAAGGAGATCTTTGTTCTGTGTTCCAGTGGGACTGAAAACACACATTTTTAAACTCAAAGGTGTATGCTCTAGGAAGACTTAGATGATGTTTGCTAGCAGAGGAGGTTCCAACAGGGGAAGTTAGACTAAATGTGTCACTGTCAAATTTATGATGAATTTTAGAGACCCAGACACTTCTAGGTTCCAAAAAATCCCAAATTAATGCAGAATATGAAGGAAAATTATTTTGCATGTACTTTACAAAAGTAGATTCATTGACTGCATAATTTTGTTTGAATAAAATATTTAAATTGAAGTTTAAACTTAGCTTACTAGGAACGCAAAATATTTCCATGGTGTAGCTTGCAAGACAACAAAAAAAAGTATATATATGGAAAGCATTCAGTTATTCTATTTGAACCTAAGCATAGATATTAGCTGTATATTACTGTTTCAAATGTCAATATAAATAAAATATTTTTTCCAAATGTATTTCTTCTTTTATGTTCTTTTTTCAAAATCTTAATGTTATGAGTGGCTGAGGAAAGAAGTGGGTTCAAATTTGGTTTCATATCAGTTGTAAGAGATATCAGCTCTTGGGGTGATCACAGGGATGCTCACATTGCCAAAAGGTCAGGTGACAAGACATGAACTTTGGTGTACCAACATATGTGAGGGGGGCTCCCAACACTGCCCGAGTGCATTTCACCCCAGAAAGAGCAAGGTAGCAAGGATGATGAAAGGCAGACAGGTTAAACAATAACCAGGGAATTATCTAGGAAGATTTTAATAAGAAGAGCCAGCTCTATAAGTAGTTTAAGAAATGTGAAAATATTGTTGGTTAGAGGAGATACTTTGGAGAGGAAAGATCAGCAATAATTCTAGCATGACTCTGTGGCACTGGGGCTCTACATGGACTTAACAGCATGGCCCTTCATGGACACACCCAGCAGTGGAAAATAGTGCAATATTATGAAAACTGGAGCCTAGGACTGCCTTCTTCTCCTCTGTCTCTCACAAGTAGCCTCATCCTATTGCTTTTCATAGTTTTCATTCCCAGGGTTAGGTTCACAGCCATGTATAGAAAACAAAATTGAACTTCTTACGTCAATCCTTCCAGCAACAGTAGCAGTAAGAAAAAAGTAAGGAAGACAGCTGTCCACTCTGCCTCTGGTTAACAATTTCTTTTTCATCTAATATAGTTTGTAGCACACCCCTGAGATGCAGATGAGAGAGAAGTTGACAAATAGGAGAGTTCTTCTGCTGATAATCATTCTATTTTGCATCAAGCCAGAGAGATTGCTATGCTATCTGTTGCTGTCTTTTAGTAATGTTTACAATACATTTAGCAATTTTAAATTTGTAGTTTGCAGATACTGTGAAGAAAAAAGAAAATATTCTTGAAGAATATAATCAACTTGAAAACACAACATGATAGCTTTTGCTTGGTACAAAATAATCTCAGAAGACATATTTACGTTGCCTCAATTTTATGAATCATATTTTAATTCATAATTCTGTATCACTTAAAGAGGGTGAAATGCAGTTCTGGTACAGAATTGTCCAAGTAAAAGGGAAAAGATTCTTTCTTGTCCACAAAAATGCCCAGAGGAAAATCTAACGGTGGAATCAATTAAGTCCTGTACAGATACAGTGCAATATGTTTCCTGTTATGTATCAAAAATTCATGGCCAAGTGTTATTGATAAAGAACCCATTTCTTTTTATCTTTCTAGTGTACTGAAGGGAGAGGAAATGGTGACAGAGGGGAAATAATATTAGTACTATTTCTTTTGTCAGCTAGTTTTTCCCATTCTGTTTGGATTTTTTGCTGGTTTTCTATTTTGTATCTATATAAGTAATACGTAGGTTGCTGACAAAATCACTTTTCCTTGGCCTCTTTCAAAACACTGGCAAATATATGAAACACCACAACAAACTTTGTAGTTTTCAGGGACAGAAAGACTTTCAATTTCATTGACAAATTTAATTCTTTTGGGACTAAAAACTCATATCCTGGCTTTATTTTGTCATTTCCTTGTCTATTTGTTTTACCCAAAATTGTTAAAGAGCAGCTGTCAGCCATGGAGGCAAGTACTGCAGAAACCCTAATGCAAAATTACAAGGCAAAATTTACCTGTGTTACCTTGTTTGCTCACAAGGGCCAGTAAGATACCACATGGTGGTCAAAACTTATCAGCATTATAAAATCCATTAAGGGGTATTAAATCTATTAAAATCAATGAAATTTTGCTTTTAAATTTATTTTTGTAGTGATGGTCTTTGAGAAAGCCATCTGAAAAAGTCTTACTTAATCACATACTATAGTCACATACTATACAACTGATTTTGAATTACTTTCTTTTACCTTTGGAAAAGTATCTCTCCTTGTCTTGAGAAACTATGACAAATAACTAATTCATTGCAAACTGTACCTCAGGTACATTGTTTTTTCTTCACCTTCCTGCTTGCATATATATATGTGTGTGTGTATGTGTGTGTGTGTGTGTGTGTATGTGTGTGTGTGTGTGTCATTGCCAGAGTTCCATCCAAAGTGACCTCCAGAGGTGAACACCTTGAACACTTCCAGAGATGAGGTATCCACAGCTTCTCTGGGCATCTACTTCCAATGCTTCACCACCTTTAAAGAATTTCTTCATACTATCTAATCTAAACCTACACTCTCCCTTGCTCTGTCACTAAAGGTAAGTAGTCTCTTTATTTTTCCTTAGGCTCTCTTCAGTACTGGAAGGCTGCAATCAGGTCACCCCAAAGCCTTCTCTTTCCAGGCTGGACGATCCAAATTTTCTCAGCCTTTCCTCATAGGAGAGTTGCTCCATCCCTCTCACCATCTTGGTGGCCCTCCTATGGACTCTTTCCAACAGGTCAATGTCCTTTCTGTGCTGGGACCCCAGAGCTGATGCAGCACTGTAGATGGGGTCTTACTAGAGCAGAGCAGAGGGGCAGAATCCCCTCATTCTGCCTGCTGTCCATGCAGTTTTGGATGGAGCCAAGGACACACTTGGCTTTCTGGTATGCAAGAGCACATTGCTGGGTCATGTCCAGCCTCTCAGCCACCAGCACTCCCAGATTCTTTCTGACATGGCTTGCTCTTGAGCCTGTGTTGATACCACAACCCCAACCCATGTGCAGCACCTTGCATTCGGTCCTCTTGAACCTCAAGAGGTTCCCATTGTCCCAGTTCTTGAGCTTGTCCAGGTCCCTCTGGATGACATCCTATCCTTCAGGTGTGTCAACTGCATCACTTAGCTCATCTGCAAATTTACTGAGGGTGCCTGTCTATGCCATTAATGAAGATATCAAAAAACACTGGTCCCTGTACAGACCCCTGAGAGACACCACTTTTCACTGACCCTCAACGTGACTTGAGGCATGCACATGCATTTTTTACAGAGGAGATGAGCACATAGAATTATACTGATTAACTTAATGTGTTAGGGAGACAAAAGATAAATTTCAATTATTCCAAAGATTAATATTTAGTTTTTAATAAAAACTAAAACTGCCCTCAGTGTGCCAAGTCAGTTTTTTCATGAGTCACACTAAGTAGCAACACGCAGTAGCAATACAAATCTTGACAATGTAAAGGTCTTTAAAAGGGAGACTGTCATAACATGACACACACAAATACTTGTTTCAGTTTAGGCCTTCATCTGTTTAAAATTCAATTTCTAATGGTGAGCGTTACTGTTATGATAACTTTCAAAAACGTATTTTCATGATCATTATCCCGAAACCCATCATCCCCCAAGTGGTTGATTATCATTGTGTCTGGTTTCAGTGAAGAGGCAGAAAAGTATTACATGCACTTATCCCATTTAAATATTGACATTAAGTATATCTACTTATGTATGGGTTGATATGAAATACAGAATTCAGTAAATGCAGATCCTTCACATTTCCATTTGAATTTTCAGTTACCTGAAACAGTGGGAAGCTTGGTAGCTTACTCCTTCACAGAGTCAACTCAAACAGCAAATGCTGTTTGTTTACCAACTCAATATATAAACACTTAAATGACAATAAGGGATCTAGTCTAGTATTTTGAGCCACATCCTCTGAGACACTACTTTAAATTTGCATTATTCTTATGCTTTTCATCAGTCCTACATTTTGACATGTGCTGTCTGGAGGACTCCTTGTGCCTAAGGTGGTAGGTTTCTACTGCATTACTCCAAAGAGGTTTGGTTTCTTCGCATTTAGCAATTCATTTGTAGAGTACATGTTAACTTTTAGTGTCTATTGTAATTTATAACAAGCAGATGAGCACCTCACCCGTGTGCTGTGTAAAGAATCTACATTGGCTAGCTTAAAGCCTACCACATCCTAGCTTCATTTGAATCACTTACAGGGTAAGTAAGTCACTGAAAAAGTGCTTGCCATAGACTTATTCATATAACTCAGTTTTTCAGACCATTTCTGTGTTTCCCCTCAGCTATCTTGTTTGAAAAAGTCCTCCTATACATAGTCATTTATTATGGAAGAGAAATAACTTTGATAACTTCACTCATTCTTGTAGTCTTTATCCAAACACAGATGCATTATAGAATATTATTACTTTGCTACTACACAAATTGTACCATTCAAGTGGAGGAATGGAGGCAGAATTTCAAATAGAGTTTGAGATGAAGGTATGTAATGGATTTATACAGCAGCATAATGATTTTTCAGTATTTTGGGCCTTTTTGTCTACTATTCTATTTCTAACAATTTATAACATTCACTTTTCCTTACTGCCATAGTGTATTGAAGTATTACTTTCACAGATTTCTCTCATATTCCTAAGAGCTTTTTTCAAACACTAATCCTTGGCTCAGAAAACATCATTATAGATTGGCATTTTTTTTCATATGTGTTTCCCTTGTACATAATTTCATTTATGTAGCATTTCATTTCCAAGTCCCTTACTATTATGCAGGTTTTATTTTTAATTATTAACACTCATTCTTTGTCTTCATTAGTTAATATCATCAGCAAACTTTCTCATACAATTTTTCCAGATTATTTATGAGTTTTGTGAATAAAAATCTTGTCAGAGACTTTTATTTATGATGCCTGTATTGTAGAAACTAGGTAATAATGCTTTCATTTGCTTCTTGTAGCTTAATAACTTGCTCATCCATCTGAAAACCTTAACTCTTTTGCTGTCACAACTAAATTTCTTTAAGAGTGTTTGGAGAAGTGTATCAACTTGATTAGCATTACTTACATTTTTCAAGAACTCTAAGAGATTTTTCTGTTACTAAAGTAATCGTAATTCAACTCTCATATATTATATTTATCCCTGTGTTTACAAGTCTTTCTCCTAAGGTCGTGTTGCTCACTAGAGCAGTTTACTTGACTGCAATTTTTTGATTTTGTATAAAGCTCCCTAAAAAATCACTTCCAGTCATAAGGCAGTTTTAGGAAGACATGAGTCAACACAATTCATAAATCAGTTAATTTTTTTCAGTTCCTTCAGAACACTTAAACAAATTAGAGCAGAAATTTGATACTTATGATCCCACCAACTACTCTGTAACATCTTATACTGACATTTCACCTCAAGATGATACCATGACAATCACATCCAGGAAGACCGTTTGACCTCTCCATGTTCTTCCATTTTTAAGCCAGATGAAGAATTTTGCATGTCCACAGAAGTGAACCAGTGCCCAGTATGCCATCAAATAAAGTAAAATGAACTTAAAGAATAGTTGCAGGAATATCCTTGCCTAGCTGCTTACTCACAGCCTCTTGTCCACAGTACAGGGGCAGCAGATAGATCGGAAAACCTCATTAATTGAGATAAGGACAGGAAGAACAGGTAGTAATAATTGTCATCAGCAAACAGAGTGTGGTGAGAAATGAATTTAATTTATTGACAGTTAAGATTAGTTTGGATAGTTGAAAAACACAGACAGATTAAACCACCACCTTCTCCTCACTCTTTCCTTTTCCCAGGCTCAACTTCACTCTTACGTTCCTGACTCTTCTACATTTCTCCTCCATGTTCAGGGCAGGTGAATAGGGGTCAGGGGTCATGGTTAGTCTGAAACAACTTGTGCCTACAGACACTTCCTCCTCACACTTGTTCCCTGCTCCATTGTGGGTTCTCTGCAAAAGCTCCAGTCCTTCAGAATGAACCTGCTCCAGGTTAGAGTCCTCCATGAGAACACTGTCCACATTTGGTCCACTGTGTTCTTTTGCACAGACTGCTGGGAATCTCTGCTCAACACCTAGAGCACCATCTCGCCTTCCTTCTTCTCTGACCCTGGTGACTGCAGGGATGCTTCTCATCTTTTTTTTTAGCTCACTCCTCACTGCCTGCGCAGTATTTTCACCCATTCTCCCAGAAGCACCACTGACTTTGTTGAGAGGCTCAGTTGTGTCCATCACTGAGTCCATGGAGCTGACTGGGAATGACTCTGTGCAACATGGAGCAGGTCTGGCCTCTCCTCACAGAGGCCACCCTGTAGCGGCTCTACCAACACCTGGCCACTGGCAGCACATACAGTGCCTAAATTTCCTATAAGCCACCAGAGGTCCCTGGGAAGGGGATCAGCCAACATCTGCCGAGAAAGAATTTGCTGTGACAGATGCAACGTTAAGAATGTGAAGAAACACAGAATTTAGTAGTGGCACAACTGAAGACATCCACTGCAAAGAGGCTTTGTTTTCATACCAAAACTGGTGTCTAAATTCCTTCTGCATTGACTGGAGAGGCAGTTTAGAATCAGATTCACACCAGTTGCCATAATATTTCCTAAATGAAGGCTGAAGTAAAAAACTATACTGAGAAACACTGAAGAAACAGAGTAGCTCAAATACTTCTTGTCTCTTTGGGTTAAGTACATAAATGGCAAAAACCCTCGAAAATGAAAAATCTAAATTTTCCCTTTTTAAACACAAAGGAGACTAAGATAATGAAAGCCATCCAATTCCTAAGAATAGACAGATTCCCTTGAGCTGAGGAGTTTTGGAGTCTAGAAGTCTCCACACCCCAGGGAGAATGCTTGAATGAGCCAACTATCTACAAATGTGAAATTTACCAGTTCATCAACTGATGATGACTCAGAGCTCCAGGTGTGTCCAGAAGAGTAGAGCTAGAGTTGTACTGTCCTCCTTCTCCAGTGCTTCTTAAGAGTAAGCTTAAGTGTCAGCTTGCTCAAGAGGTTCACAATTATGAATCACATTTTTGGTGCTCAGTGTATGGAGTGCTTAGTCACACTATTGGTGATTTTGCTCACCTCAATACAGAGTGTTGAAACAGCTGGCCAGTGGTGATTATATGATTCACCAAACGTCAAAAAAGCAGTGTAACTGTGCCGGGAAATTGAATATTATTCCAGTTAGGCTAGTGTTGCTATGATCTAGGTATCTTTCTCACTCTAGCCACAAGACTACCAAAGTAGCTGCAAAACTACTTTTTGTTCTATGCAGATGGAAAGAATCAGGAACTCCTGAGGTTGCCAGGCTGCAGTTTGGGTCTAACTGCTACAATCATCCAGGTAAAGATTATGGAGGAAAAGCAACTCAGGGGAATAAGATTACGAAGGCTAAAATAATTACTTTTATGTATAAAGAAGAAAGCTCTGCATGAACTGTAGAACTTCTGAGATAAACAGACGCATATGATTGTGTCAGTGTAATTTCGACAGAACTGGGAGAAGTGAAGTGGAAGTTTTGGTCCCACAAGGAACTGTTCCTGCAGCCCACATCAACAGAGGCATACCCACTGCACAGTGCCATGTAGCCTGACCCATCAAAAGAATAATTTAATCTTCAGAACTTTCAAATTCTCATCTCTCTGAGCCACTTAGGTTCAGTTCTTTTAATTAAAATTTAAATGTGATTACAATTCCTTGTTTGGAGCTTCAATGGTCACTAGGACTTTACAGCATTAGGCAATGTCCCTTCCATATTAAAGGATTTGAGAAAATGTCTCACATCCAGGTGTTTTATACTATCCCAGTACTGTTGATCTGGATTTATTTTGTTACTTCCTCTTTAACTGCTGATTGTTCCTGGGCTTGATAAGTAATATAGCCAGAAAAATGTGCATGGTCCAGATTTCCCCAAAAGTTAAATAAATAAAAAGTCCATTGTCAAAACTATTTTCCATATAGTATAAAGCACAGCTCAGAACTGTTCTTGCTAAATACTCTGGTCTTTTTTGCTTTTTTCATTTTTTCACAGATTTTTTATCTTTCCCTCATTTCCATATTTTTATAAAATTATTAATATTCTCTGTGTACTCATTTACCTGTTCCTTCATGCTCTGAAAGACCTGAGTATAAACAGTGCTGTAATTTTTCTCACAAGTTATGAGCTTGACCTTTGTGATATAAGCCAGGATTTAAGCAACAGGTACAGGTGATGGGTGACTTAATTATAGCTGAGTTTTAGCTGACTTAAACAAAAGAAATCAAGAAGGGGTTGTATTGCGTTTGCGTGGGCAGGTTTTGGTAGCAGGGGACTACAGGGGTGGCTTCTCTGAAGAGCTGATAGAAGCTTCTCTCATGTCCAACAGAGCCAATAGAAGCTGGCTCCAAGATGGACCTGCTGCTGGCCAAGGCTGAGCCCACCAGTGATGGTGATAGTGCTTCTGGGATAATGCATTTAAGAAGGAGGGGAAAAAGCCCTGCAACTGTAGACAGAGAGACAAGTGATAATATGGGAGAAAAAAAGCTATGAGTACACCAAGGTCTGTGAAGAAGGCAGGGGAGGAGGTGCTTCAGGCACTGGAGCAAAAATTCCCCTGCAGCCCCTGGTGCAGACCATGGTGAAGCGGCTGTGCTCCTGCAGCCCATGGAAGTTCATGATGAAGCAGAGACCTGCCTGCAGCTTGTGGAGGACCCCAAGCAGGCAGGTATACATGAAGGAGGCTGTCACTCCATGGGAAACCTGCACTGTGGCAGGCACCTGGCAGGACCTCTGGCCCCATGAAGAGAGGACTGCCACTCTGCAGGGGTTTGGAGCAAGTTTGCAGGCAGGACTTGTGACCCCATGGGGAACAAACCTGGAGCAATCTGTTCCTGAAGGACAGAACTTTGTGGAAGAGATGCACAAAGGAGCAGTTCATGAAGAACTGCAGCCTGTGGGAAGGACTCACTGTGCAGTTTCTGGAGGACTGTCTCTAATGGGATACTCAAATTTGATTTTTGCCTGGGCAGTGTCCAGTGGCAGTACAAAACTGCAGGAAAGTCAGGCATGCAAATTCATGTCACCTATTTAACCACAGAGAAGCATGTATTGCAGTCCCTTTCCATTTTCCTTTTTATTTCCTTTGTATTGTGACTCCTGACAGTGCTGACATACCCCATTTAATTTCATCATGTGAGTCTGAGTGTTGCTGTATCCAGCATTTATTCTATTGTCTGCATCTCTGTTCTCTTGGATGAGGGGTGAAAGGAATACAATTGATTTAACTTATGTGTCCTTTGAAGAGAAAGTGTCTTAAATTAGCTGCTAAACGTATCTGCCCGTTCAATGGAGAGAAGAACCAACTTCCAAAGGCCCCCAGCTAGGATACAAATCTATTATATTAAGGTAGAGCCCTATTGTGATTACTTTAGGCACAGGTTAGGAGCTACAAGTTGGCAATTATTCCCTTTGCTAGACTTGTAATGGGCATTTAAGTTTCTGATCCCAAACTGTTTTGCTGATTGACTAAGCTGACTTTGGAGAAGGCAAAATTTTACCTCTGAGTTTGCTACAGTTCCGAATCTAGAGAGCCCGTGACTCATTGTCAGTTATAACTAAACAGGACTCACAAACTCATAATTGTTCTAACTGAACTTCTCATGAACTGTGAGCCTCTATTTCTTTTTGAATTGAAGTATTTTGAGAACATGCCTTATGCCTGAAATTCTTTTACCTGCTGTGATCATATGGAAAGGATGATTCTATCTTACCCACTATGCCATTGTGATTCCTGGAATAACTGCCTCCTAAAAGTAAACACAAGTTTTATGCCTAAAAGGTCTAGCTAGCACACTCCAAGAGAAAATCTGCAATGCACACTCAGTGTGGACTGCCACAGAAGCCAGGCCTGGGAGAGATTTGAGAAAAAAGTTATTTGACACTGTGACAGTATTTTGATACTCCATATCTTCCTTGTAAAACTAGTCCTTCAGAGATAATATAGTATTTCATTACAAAAGTACAACATGAATAGAAAAACTCTTCAGGATCTTTTTAAACTGAATGTATTACTTTAATCACAGTATGATCAAAGGCATGCAGTGGGAAACTGGCCACTGTGACAGAATAACAACTTCCTGGCGTGGAAACAAGAGGAGTGAAGCCATGCTTGTCATTTGTCAGAGTGAGAATGTTTGACTGGTGCTGAAAATCAAAGCAAGAATTATCTATGAACGACAACACAAAAGCACTCCACAGTAAATCTCTCATCTAGCAATTAGACAGCAAGTGAGCAAGTCATGGATAACAAGAATGCCTCTACATGTCACTTCAGGGTAACATTTTAAGTAGAAGAATCCTTGGGAAGTAAAGAAAGATAGTCAATATGGTTATTAATGACACTAATTTCACACAAACATCTGGGAAATTAAGCATGCTCTTTAGGAGTTGTTTCTTGCAGTAACTTGTAAAGCAATGAATAAATTGCAAGCCAAACTTCATATCAATATATTGAATGGTGTAGTAGCAATGATAGTTCAGCCTGGAAAATTTTCAGAAATTAAATACTAATATAAAAACATCTAAAAATATTTTTCAAATACTTTTCTTTTTGCCATTTTCTTGCATGCAGCTTTACCTTTACAGCTAAATACTTGGGTTCTCTTGAATCTGAATATCCCAGATTTAAAACATAAAAATAAATTAAAAACTTATGGAGGAAAGAGGCACTTAAGTGAAAAAGTCTGTATGCTGCATTTACTATGACATACTGACGTAAGAGAATAAGGTTTTGTCAAGTCTTGGGAAAACTCTGCATTCTGAATGTTTGTGCAAAGGCTCATAGTACACTTCCCTTTAGGTTGAAAGTGACTTGAGGGAACACTGGTTAGGCATTGATTAGGGTCTAGCTTTTTATACTAGTGAAGCACAGATCAAATGCGCATCTAAAATTTGCATATCCTATAGCAAAATATCCTTATCAATACAGACTCATTTTCACCAACACCAGCACTACACTGCCAACATACTTAGAGAAAAGGCAGTTTGACTCATATGTATTGTGGATTTTATGACTGTTTAATATTCATTACAGTGCAATCCTTATAACTCATAGTAAGTGCCTAGAGTTTTCCCACCTGGCTCAGTAAGTGTTCCATTTCCCTTTGGTTTCTTTTATTTTACTTTATTTTGAATGGAAAATGAGTATGTTCTATGCCATTGCATGCTGTTTTGACCTGAAGAAAGTAATATCTAATATATTCATAAGCCTAAATTCCGTTGAGAGCTATTCATGTCCAAATGTTTAGTTGATTGTGTTTACCATTTCTAATAATTCAAACAAGCAACAAGAAAGTGGTTGGCAAGCAGTTGTTAAGAATATTTGTTATTCATAATCCTTTTTGTCTAACTAGTTAACACAGTAATTATTTCTTGATTGGAAAGCTTTTTGAAGAATACCTGGAAGCTAAAGCTTGAATTTGGGCCCAAACATTAAAACAAAAATCTAATTATCTGCTACATAACTGCATAGCAATAGAACTGAAAAACTGCACCAAATTTCTCATATGTTAACTGTGATTGCTGATGCTTACTAATCAGTTTTCTGCCTGTAGCATCACCTTTACCTATGAAGTGAATGGTATTGAGAAAACATGAATCAGCTTGGGAATGGTTTTAAATCAAATCATTCAGAAACAATGCACTTCCATGAACTTAAGGATGATGAGGCGGAGACACTCCCCAAACCATTCCATTTAGAACTGGTGTTTTTCCTATCAGTCACTTGTAGATAAGCCCAGCCAGGGACCTTTTCCTCTTTCATGGCTGAGAACTGCAGTCAGTGATTTCTGTTTTACTCATGCACCTCTGATTTAGAATGGAAAAGAACAAAGCTTCAGGTAGCTTAGGTATGTGATGAGCTTGGCCTCAGGTCCTGGATCAGCTTATAAGCACTGCTGTCTTTCTTGCAAGGACATTGAAACAATAAGAAGTTTATGTTTTTCTTCCAATAGACTGAGCTTGTTCCTGGTTTCCTATGCACACACGTATGTATGGGTGTAGAAAACCTATAATGCTTTACAGCCTAAGAAGAATTACATGGTTGTTGACATGGAGAACACACAGATCTTTGCAAAAATGAGCTCGATTGCTAGTTTTACAAAACTTTGCTCTTAGTCTTCTGGTCTTCTATTGTGGTTTAATTTCAAGAATTTTTTTTTCTTGAAAAATTAGTTGTGTTTACTATTTGCCTATTTTTTCTAATTTTAATCATTAGACTCAATTTTTTTTACATTAAATTTTTACATATAACAAAGGAGGGAATTCAGCCACCTGTTCATCATTTTTTGTAGTGGCTGTGACAGCGATCTCTCAGACATTACAGAAGTAGGTTCACTGTCACTTACTCCACTTCTTTTCCAACATAAATTAGTTTTTCCTACTCTATCTTGATTGGAAAAATTAACTATTGTTTCCTTCACCTTGTTCATAGACAGATTCATCCATAATATAGCTATAAATTGTCATTATCTGTTATTATACATAGGCATTCCTGTTTTGAGGCTAAATTTGGCTTTAATGCTATATGATATCTAAAGAACAGTAGCTATAAATCTTACAGCAATATATACCAATTAAACCACAATGCCTTTATGAAAATTTTTTTCTGTTCTCTTATTTATTGACAGATTTTTTTTTAATTACAACACAATGAAACGATGGTAAGTACATAAGATGCAATAGTATAAAAAGCCATTTTAACCCTTCCCTTGGTTAAGACACTTACAGCAGACAAGAACTGCCCCACCCCAATTCCCCCCTTCTCAAATGAAAACAAAAAATAAATATAAATTAATAAATATAAAACAATTCACTGCACAGCCCTTAACTCTTTGATTGCCATGGCAAGAACCATAGTGATGATTCTAGCGTGTGACGTTCGATGGTTAAAGGTTGCCGCAGCAGTCAAAGGGTTATAGCATTGTAAACATAAGTACTTTGTTGAAAATGTTCAGTCATGTTAATGGTCTACAGCAATGAGATTATTATCATGACCCCTTGACCTTTAATGACACAACAGTATAAGGAGTTAAAGAGATTAGCTTGGTGAGCTGTTACATAGATTAATTAACCCATTTAGTTTAACAATGCACTATGAGGTCTTGATTTACTAACAAAAGACTACTTGTGTATAATAAAACACTGTTCAATGTATTGATCAATAAATTCAATGAAAAAAATCAGTCTAAGCACCACAAAATTTTGCCTGATTATATCTGACAGTCATAATACACTTTAGCACCATTTAGTCAGCCTTGCATTTGCACACAAACAAGCTTTGTGTTTGTCAGTAGAAGCTACCTGAAGGAATAACATATGTCAGTTATAAAAAGGTTACCGTATAGAATGCTGTGTGAGCCAATAAAATAAAATAAAATAACAATAATAAAATGAAATTCAGTTGCAGAAAGCAAATAAATGCTCCAGTTATTTTGACACTAACACAGATCCTAATAAGCGGAACATGGGCATGAAATGAATATGGAGCTATGCAGAGAAAAGGGAATAAAAATGAGAAATTTGTTTCACACAAGAGAAATCATCACATCCATATTCTGACTTATTTGTCAGGCTTTGAAAAATAAATGAACAACTGTTGGGTGGTTGAAGATAAAGAGCTTGAAGAGTTATGTTTAACAGTATGTGAGTTTTAGGGTCATGTTATGCATGAAACCACTTTCAGAGCTATCCTATCAACTGCACAAACACCCTTGTCTCTGCATGAAAGGTTGATTTCCTCTTTCTCAGACATGGAGGATAAATAAGCCAATCACCGTGTGGGCAGAACCACAATTGTAGTAGCTTCTAGCTAACATACTGGAACCAGAAAAATTTCTGTTGGAATTACAGGGATGAAGGAATGTCAACAAGAAGGAAAATGGAATTAGCTGCTAAAATAACACTCAACAAGCAGAACTGAGGAAGAAATCAAGTTCTGATAGATTCAAGAATACAGCACCTGGAGAGAATGCAAGGTGCATGCTACTAATAAAGAGAAACAAGGATGTGCATGAAGCTTGGAAAACGATGCACCCTTCTTGTATATATCCATATCAAACTCTAGTCAACTACAGACTGACAAGACTAGCTGCACATGCTTTAACTGCTAACAATACTACCACAGGACTGGCAAGGAGAAGACACTGCATCCCTCAGTTTCTGATCATATAGGAACACCTACAACATAAAGCAAACCTCAGAAGTCAAACACCTGCACCTTTCTCTGCAAGCTGTGTCTGAACTGGGCAATGACTCAAGACTACAGTAGCAGATGACAGAGAGAGTTCTTTATATGTGATACCGAAAAATAAGAATCAATTGGAAAACAGTGCATAATAGCAAAGCATTCTGCCATGCAACAGTGCTAGCCTATTATGCTACAGCAGTAAGGTAATGGTAATTGATGTATGTGTATGAACTGACTTGTGGTAGAGGAAGGAGTCCAGCCATAAAATTCTTGTCTGAATATCCATGACACAGATTATAGGCATCAGGATGCAAAGGAGAAAGAGAAAAGGTTAAAGATGAGGACTGAAACCACTGAAAATAACACAGATTGTTAAAATGCAGCTTTCTAGTCTGCTCACCTTTCAGTCACAAGCCATACATACAAATGGTATGCAATGGCTGGCATCAAAAATGGTAGTTCTCTGCTGTTACACTATTGTACATCTGACAAGTCAAGTAGTTCCAAGATGCAAATAAAGAATCCATGATGATCAGCCCTGGCTGTACCATGCCTTTTTCATAAAAGTCTTAAGGATGGCAATGTCAATGGATGACAAAGGCTTCAATAATCTGCTGTAAGTTAGAGCTCAGTGTTGTAGTACTGGACAATGAACAAGATTCAGTGAAAGATATATATCCAGTTTCTCAAATATTCGCAGGAAATTTGAGAAGATACTACTTCTTAATTGTCGACACAAAAAGCTGCAGTTCCTGGTGACAAAGTGTAAAAAGTTGTACATGCTTAAATGAGATAGAAAACAAAATTGTTTTTGCTTATTTGTATAATGAACAGATAATTTCCCACTTGCCTACCACGAGAATATAAAATTAAATATTGCCTTAATTAGTCAGGAAACATGTCAAGGTGCAGTGAGAAAAGGGGATGGAGGGGAATCAGAAGTTTGACTATATTTCAATTTACATATAGAAATAGAAATAGATGATCCATCCAATGGCCATAAAAGTATTTCTGTCATATCAAACACTTCAGGACTACCACGGAAATAATGATACATGGCTGTAATATAGACTAGTAGAGGTTAAAGACTTCCTTGTCCTTCAGTATTTTATTCAGTGGAGTTCTTCAAATCATCTTGGATCTAATGTCTGAGAATAAACAGAAGGACATTTCACTGTAACCAGTTTTTGCACAGAGATTCAGGTCAATATTAGTTTGACTAAATCAATCTCAAAAGATTTTGATTGCACCAGATAAATAATGTACTATTTATTACTATATAAATTTGCAGTCAGGTTTAGAGCAACTATATTGAGAAGTTTTTTGACTGACTGTTATCTGGTGGGTTATGACTCCAAATACAGACTTCAGTAGACTTTGTACAGCCAACAGATATCTTTGTTGTTGGAGGCCAGTAATACTTTCCAAACTATCACCAAGTTCTTGGTAATATCTCTTCTCTTTTATTGTTGATTACATGAAATTTTAGTGGTGTTGATGATCCTTGTCTCCATCTCTTTTTGATAAATTGGTGTTGTACCTGCACTTATAAGTTCCTATTTTCTTTTGGTAGACAAAAATGGAAATGTTCTTATGCTACTTTTTTTGTGTCTGTCTGTAGGCTTTGACCAAAAGACCTAGTTGGTTTTCCTGTAGGTCCTAGAAGTTGTGGAAAGAAAGTTCATGACCAGTTTAAGTTTCCTCTGAGAAAGTCTTCAACAGTTTTAATTTAAAACTGTATTTGTCATCACTGTGATCCAAGCACTGCTATTACCTCTGAAGGTGGTAGTGTCTTGGATGGTGAAAAGGGAGGGTCATGAACCTTGATCTATCCTGTAAAATGATTTTCAACCAGATAGAGTAAGACAATACTGTGATTGGACAAGTGATATCTGCATGTTTTGGAAACACAGTAAAGAAAGATGTTACACGTGTGTGTATATATATACACACAGACACTTGACAATGCTTTACCTATTTGATTACGTAGAGTAAAAGTTGGAAAGAGAGTATTTTCATAATCACATACTCCTTCAATTCTAGATTCCTATTCAAGGTAAAATTTAATTGAGTATAATGATGTCAGTTATTTCTGTAAGCTGTGAGTATTGACAATGGCTGTTCTGAAAGGTATTTTTAATTGTTTTCATCTGCCTGGTGATGCATGGCCAGAATTCATAGCACTTTATCATATGAGGTAAAACACAACCATGTACCTAATAAGCTGCAGCTTTGCCTTGCAGATATTAATTGTAGTTGTCATGGTCATTTAAAACAGTGCTGTAGGATGCTGATGATGTCTTCTGAATGCATGTCATCACATGTATTATTTCCTAAATTACATAATTCTTCTTACATCCAAGCAGACAAACTGCTTGGAGTTGACTTCAACACAGTGCTCCCATAAGATATGAAGGTGACCAGTATGTGAGCACTGGCAATTTTGTGGCATTGGCCAAGCAAAGCATATACAGTTCTTCTCTCTTTAGAATCATTGTATGCCCAAATACGAGGCTGTGCATTTACCTGCAATATAGCAGTTGTAAACCAGTACTTTTTGAGATCTATTTAATATCATCTAATTATAAACACTGACAGTATTAGAAACCATCATTTTGGAAAGTGATGGAAAAAGTGATACTATGGAAAAACCTATTTTCTCTTCTTTAAGGTTGCAAAATGATAGTAAGGGAACCAAATTTTTTATAACTTATTAACACAGATTTCCTGCTGACACTAAGTACTCTTGGCTTCAACAAGGCAGATGAATTTATGCACAGCCATGTAATCTATGAATGTGTATATAAACTGGGTGTTAAATACCAACACATCAGGATGGAAATATGAATTAGAAACCTTATTTTATGACTCAACACAGAACCCTGCAAGTGGTGAACCCATATGGACATTTAATGATTGGCAGAGTTACACTGTTCTGTTGCCAGTATGTAAGTAATACAATACTTCACTAAAAACTCTTCAAACTCCATTGTCATATTGTTAAGGACTAAGCAGGTACTTTAGGAAGTTATTTTATGTCAGCGTTCTGTTACTAATCCCAGTTCCCAGAAAGCCAGTTCCTGGAATGATGGATTAGTAAATGAGTTATCCAAGACACATGCATGACACAGAATGAACAGGATTATTCCTGAGGATGGAGACAATAGTCAGTATATATTTTACTGCAAGAATGAAAGAAAAAAAAAAAAGTCATGACAGGCTATGAATTAAGATATGCTGCTCCAAGAAGATTAAGGTTGCCATTACAAAAAGGACGTGATTCAATTTCATACAGTAGAAATTACTATTAACTAAACAGAAAACCTTGGTTTATTTAGTGGCAATAATAATAATAATAATCTGTGGACAATGGTATCTACAGAAGCAGAAGAAACTAAGCTGTGTGACTGGAAAGCTTCATGCCATTATAAGTGGCTGGCATGTGGAATAATTATTGTTTATGAAGTTTTATTGTGACAGCAAATAGCACTATGCTGCATACACATCCAAGAACAGAAAACTGTCTTTAGCATGTTAGTTTACATCAGCCTTTCTTCATTTATGTCTTCTCTGCCTCTAAAATTTATTTAATCTATACTGTTGGTAGACCAGAGCAATACTTAAGGCCATCTCCACAAAGTCAACATACTTTATGGACACCACTCACAGAATATCTGCTTTTAAAGACAAAATGGGCAGCTGCAATTCCAAATGTTAATTAACTGAACATAATTTTTAGATTATATGCTAAAGCTTATGTATACTGGGAAAGAAGACCTGTTTATAATGCATGTGTTTAATGCTGTCTACATCCTTCCTTGAAATACATTTTGATTTTAGGAACAGATGCTTGCTGTGCTCACACACTGATGATCCCTCAAAATATGATCTGATTATTATTGGGCCTTCCAACTTACATACGTACATATATCAAATAATTCCATATCATACAAAATCTATGCCGCCTAACATTAGAGGCTACCTTACATCAAGCCTCAAATGGAGCCAGTTTGCAACAAGTGATTGTATGCTTTTGATGTTTATCAGATAGCTTCAGCATTGATGGCACTGATGACAATGTTTTTCTCCATCATCCTCTGGCATCTCAGATGGCAAACCACAAGAATGGGTTAGACAGATTTGACTCACACATTACATATTTTTCATGAGACTAGTGGCAGACAATTCATTTAATTACATGCATATATCAGAGATTAATTTTATGAGCACATGGTTCATTTACACCCGATTTTGTAACTGACATATGTTTAAATGGTCTTATCTCATGAGAACCACTCTGTTTGTCTGCAGTCCGTGTAGTGGGAGCTAAGGAAGTTTGCCTAACACTACAGTGCTGGAGTATCACAAGTATACCATTGTTTTGAATAACAGGTTATCTGTTCCTCAGCTTTCAGACAATATTGTTTGATTTACAGCATAGCTGGACACCTAAGTGGCCAGTGACATTTGTTTCCTCAGCTGATAGTAATGATTTCCCTTACAACTCATAGACCTGCAGTCATCTATTTATACTTCTGGAAACAGAGGTGTCCAGAGACAGTCTTGACAACAACAGAAGGCAATCTGGGAGCTACTGCTCTGTAATGGCTGCTTCACATCTCCCACTGCCATGGTGCATGGCTTCCTTCACCTCTGCAATAGGTGGTGAAACTTAGGCCATGTTGTAAGGAGATGTGGGAGCCAGGACTGCAAGCCCCCGCAGTCATATCCTTGCTCCTCCACCCAGTCATCTCATGCTCTTTCCAAAGCAGGCTGCTAATGGTATGGTAGCTTGCATTTCTACTTCCTTAAAAATCCAGTGCCTGGAACACTCACTGTTCAGTTTACTATGCATGTGTTTTAAGATTTGTCCTAACAATGGTTCAAATACAAAAAAAAAAAAAAATTAGGAATGTAATACTTTCATTGTTAATAGGCAGACCAACTTCCTAGACTATACACTTTTTTCTAACCAACAAGCTAGAATTAGATTCTATATAATTTGGTACCAAAAGTTACATTTAACTGACATTTAGATTGTAAAGTAAGACCCCCCCCCAAAAAAGTTGAAAATTCAAAAATTAAGCCTTACACTCCGTTCTTAACCCACAGTGCTAATGGCACAGGAGTCTTGATCAAGCAACTGGGGATGTGAAGTATGCTTCTAAGAAAAAGTGTAAGTCTGCCCCTTGTGTTTGGATCTATTAGCTTATGTTATTTTAATTCACAAAATTAGCCTTAAAAAAATCTTTTTCTTTAATTATCCCCTCCCTTTTCCCACTTTGAAAGAAGAAAAAGAACAAAAGTTCATAGGAATATATAAAATATGTATTACATTTATTCAGGAGACTTGAAAGGGCTCCTTTGGAGCCATTTGAGTCTCTCCATCCCAGCCTATCCAGTAAATATACAGTTACATATTTTTAATTTTTTTTGATAAAAATTAATTTTTTCTATAGTCAATAACCTTTTCATAGGTTTAGATATTGAAAGGCCAAAGGAAACACTACCATAATCTACTCTGGCCTTCTGCATCATACAGACCATAGTACTCTGAAGATACATGACCTTGTGTAGTCAGCTTGATAGACTGTAGCTGATTAACACAACACTATTTAGTTTTGTATTGTTCCAAAATACAGATCATGACAATAGCAATATGGAAATGTTTATTAAAAAAGTCACGGCACATGAGCAGGAACCTAGATTGCAGACCTGAAAATATTTTCAATTTGCTTTTTCTTAATTCTAATAGTTATAGGCCCTTGTAGAGAAACAACTATTCAAAAAAATAAAAATTGTCTTAGAACTTTTACTAATTTGAGTTCAAAATTAGATCAGGCAACATCACTAATTTACGCTGAAATTCTATAATTTGAAACTAACCAATATGTATTTGGAAATTACTGTGAACACAAATGCTCCTACATCTTTTACTTAAAGCAAACCTTTATGACTGCGTTGCAACCTACTGAAAACATGAGTATGTAACAGAAATGTTGACACAATCTTGCTCTGCATGACATAAACATGCCAATGTAATTTTTTTCTCCCTCTCTCTGTATATAGCATATATGCACTTTTAAGTAAAAGAAAATAGATTCAATGATCAACTTATCATGTATTCATGTAACTACCATGTACAATATACCAAGCACTAGAATTATCACACTTACCTTCCTGCATAATTACAGTTAAATTCTCCAAACAGAAATATTTTTTGTTACCTTATCAAAGAACAACAGTCAACATGCTCAGCACTTCATTACTGTCAGGGAGACGGTTGCAGAAAAAGTTAAAGCTGCCATGAAAGATATTTCAAAACTGAAATGAAATTTTCAAGTGAATAAAAAAACTGATGAGATGTCATTCTGACTTAAAAAAAAATATAAAATAAATTCTCCTACTGTAGAGGAAAAGCAAATACAGAATAAGTAGTTCTCTTAGTATTTTCCTCCAACTATCGAAGGGAAAAAAATCGGAACTGCAACATCAATCATTTTGTCCTGTCTATAGCAGAACATAAGTTATAGTAGTTTGTTGACAATAAAAATTTCTCAATGGATTAAAATGTGCAAGTCTATGTATGTGTGTGTTTGTGTGCTTTTATAAGTATACAAACACACATCTTAATACATATGACAAACAGCACAGAATTTCAAATTCACCACATGAGCTGATCCACAGCAAAAATCCTGTGCAACTAAATTGTCAATAAATCTATATTTTCAGCAACAACTGACTTGGATTTACTAAATAATGCTATGGGCTGATACTGGTGCGCTTCTAATCTACAGTATGCAGTACTTCTACAAAACATCTCCAAAATGCCATCTGCATTGCATATTTGTTGTAAAACTATATCTTTTTCTAATCTTCATTTTTGTTAACCATACATATGTATATCTGTTTATGCTCTAAGAAATAAGTTTGCAATGCTTTATAGCATGCCACATATGTTCATAAGTCCTCAAATCAATATAAAATCATGTAATTGAAAAAAGGCATACTATTTTTCATGCTATGCTCAATATAAATATAAATTCAAGGCAGTCAAGCTATCCATTACCAAACCAATAATAATCATAATATATATGCATATATACCTACACTCTCTAAAAAGTGATCCAGTTATGTGGATTAAGAAACCAGTAAGAAATTGGTTGAATGTAGTATAAAAATCTCATTTTATGTAAAAGCCCATACTGGCCATTTCAAGTATTTTAATACTTTCCTATAACCTTTTCATTAATAACTAGATATTTGTAGAAATAATAATTTTATACTGAAAATTGTATTCAAGTTAAATAAAAATTAACTTCTGCTGTAATTCATTTTTAGAGTGTGCATGTATACATAGCAAAATACCTTTCTACAGACCTATCATAAATATTTTAGTCTATGTCATTTCTCTCCTACTAAAACACTTCAATTTTTTTTTCAAATTTTGAATCATGTCTATCAGGCCTTTCAAGAAATAAAACTCATCTAAGTTTATTTGCAACACCAGATTCCCTTCAGTTTGTGCCAGTTTGCAAGTTAAAGGTCAAAGACATAGGACAGTACACTTTAAGGAAATTCAGACAGTGAAGCTGTTCACAGAAGACAATGTTTGACTTGGTAATGACAGTCAACAGGTCAATAATCAAGTTCAAGGCAAGCTGTTCATTGTTGCAAAAGCTACTCCCCTCAAAACCTAGCTTTCATAAAAAGCCAGGTGTCTGACTTTTGGGGTGCATCATTCTGACCATCTTTAATAAGTTCACAGCCCAGTGACTGTAAAGCCTATCACTGCAAGAAGCAGCTCCTAAAATCAATAAAGAGGTCTGTCAGTTGCTGACTTTTCTCTAGGAAAAAATTATTGATACAAACCTGCTCTGCAGGTCACATGAAAATGACAATACTGCTGTTAGCACAAATTACATAGAATGACAAAATGTTTTGGTGGTCTCTTGGCTCTGTCAGTTGATACCATGTTTGACTGAAGGCCAGAAATTTTAACCCTTTGAGAACTATGATGAACATGCAAAGGGGTAACACACCAGAGGATACTCATGCACTATCAGTCATCTTCTAAGCTTTCTTTTGAAACTGTTAACTCTACCTCTGCTGAGGCAAATCGAATTGTCATGCAACACAGTCTTAAGAGAGAAATCCAAGATGCTTAAGATAAGAGGCTAAGCTACAAAATTGTTGACAGCTCAGAAAAATTCTTGGTAAGTGGTAGAAATTATTAAAATATGTTTGGTTCCTTTAACAAGAAAGTAGCTGGTAAATATATTTTGTTTTCTATTCATGTTACAAACTCTTTTCTATCAATAATGCAAATAATTAAAAATGCAGTCACAAGAAATCTGTTTCAAAAAACTGATTTTCTTTTGAAACCTGTATTACCCAAACACAATTCTGTAATTTAATGATAACCAAGATTAACATCCACCAGACTGAAAACTGGATGCAATAGTTCTCAAAGGGTTACACCATCAATATAATACCAGTGTCAAGTCTCTCAATAGCATGTCTGTTGTTTTAGTTCATTGAAATCCACTTCAGAGACACACTGCTTTTTACCATTCTTTGGAATGAGTGCTCCTGACAGACCTATAAAAGGCCTGGGGTAGTTGGCTTGGTACAACTTGGGAAAGATAATGTAGGAAAACCAACCAGAAATCAAACCAAGCAATAAAAAGGTTCTGCTTGAATATAGTATTGAATATGAGTTTAAAACATTGAGGACATAGCCCAGAGCAGCTGTAAAAAACACAAAATGAATGTATTAAGGCTGTTACTATATTGCAGATATTTTGGCCCCTTGTTTGTTGGAAAATGGCTGTCCGAACAGTCTGAAGTCCTGCGTGTCATCTGAGTCTCCCACCTGACAAAACTGGAAGTAGGAGTATAGGACTTTATCCGTAGCAGACAGAAAGCAATCCTCTTTGGAGACAAAGCTGTTTTGGGTCTTCTCACTTTCCTGAAAGTTCCATTGTTGGTTGTTGTGTTTCTCTAAAAAAATTTACTTTCAGCAAAAAATTCTTCGAAGGGGAACAGGCCTTAAGGGAAAAATGTAGAAACATTGGAGATATTTTTATTCCTCTTTGTTAGTTAATCCTGATAGTTTATAGGGCATTGAGCGTGCAGAGGGAAGGCCTAGAATTGAATGACAAAGAAAGACAAAGGACTGAAGAAACAGCAGATACTGTGTATCATGGAAGCTTCCCAGCTGAGCCAATCGCCACTCATGCGCAGGACAGGCAACCCCCTGGGTTTTAAAGATCAGCTTTGTTTCAGACTGACAGATGCCTGCTCCTAGCTAGGAAACTGCATAACAGCTCTTGTGTTGAATCTCAAGTTACCACAAACTCCTGGGAGGGAAAGAGAAAAAACCAAAACCCTACATCACACCCACTCTTGCATAGAGCGTTTGCAGTACAGTATGTGGCGGGGTGTTCCTTTCCTTTTGAACTGGAACACAGTGTAAACCAAGACAAGGAGGCACAAGGCCAGGATGCAGGGAATGACAATGGCTATGGCTTTCACAGTGCTGGCTGTGTTGTCCAGTTTGATGACAATGTCAACATCATCTTGAGGGCTGTGTCGGTCTTTATCTCGGTCTGTTGGTCCATCACAACCCATAAAATCCTTGAGGATGGATCTGGGATAGCCAGGTTCCACCCTGAGCATCTGGTTATTGAATTTCCAGTACTCTTTTCCTTTGTAGAAATATGTGAAGCCTGAGGAAGAAAGTAGCAATTATTCATGGTCATATGAAATCATGTCATCCATATACCATTATGGAAATTACTGGCATCAATTTTTTTGTAATTAAAAAAAATCAAAAGACATAAGGAATAGACTTCAGTTAGAAGTCTTTCAAATCTTTTTTTACAAATTTTATTTCTTTACTGTCTCTAGAAATCTAACAGTTTGGGGATCTTGTTTTGGTTTTATTGTTTGTTTGTTCTTTGATTGTTCTTTAGTAAATTGGAATTTTATTTTCTTTCATTACTACAAAAATAATCAAATAATTCCAGAGAATATGGTCTATGAAAAGTCAAGGTTTGGCCAGTTTGCTCATTCACTGGAAAACCAGCTAGATTTGGAATCCTCAGGGACAGGACTTTAAAGCATCACAACTTCTTCAAGATGGGAAGTCTCCTGAAACATATTGCAAAGCTCTGCTATGCTATGCTATCCAGAAATGAGAACTGACCCTCTTTAATCTCATATAACCTATTGCTGTACTTCAGAAGGAGACTGGATGAAATAACAGCATCTTTCACATGAGATAAAAGGTGTAACCAGATTTAAGTTTTCTATAAAGACCTGATATTTTTTCATTCAGGCACAATCCAATGTTACTATTAAACATGCCTCAATGAAGAAAAAACTTGACTCTTGCCAAAAATCTATATTACTTTATTATCCTGGCTGAAAAATGACATTGATCTGGCAAAACACAAACCTTCAGGACGGGTGAGTAGGATGGAGAAACCTCCTGCTGTTTATGAACTGAATGGAAACAGCTGGATTTTTTCTCATCTTCACTTTATACATCTCACATATTTCCTGCAGTATTAAAGGCTACTAAAACAGATTGGGCACTATTTGTATTTAACAATGCTTCCTGTAAAGGCTGGTAACTGCCTATCTGGAAATAACATTATTAACCACCTATTCAATCAACAGTTATTTTCTTTCAATTCTAAAATTTTAAGAAAATAAATATTTGATAGTCTATTTTGCAGCTAAAACTGTAGGAAGTCTTCATCACCTACTTCCACTTTGCAGAAAAACTTGAGTATTTCATCATTTTTCTACATTAGGTATTTTTGTAATTTTAATAGCCTTCCTAGCCAATGAAAAAGTATTTTCCTTTCCTAAATCCCTTGCATTTTTTTACCTGAAAATATGCTAGTAGATTTATAGAAAGATCTAATACAATTTGCAAAAAAATACAAAAAAACTGATCCATATCAAAAGAGTAGCTAGACTTTTTCAGAAAATGCCTTCTATTCTGATTGGAATAAAACCTAAAAGAGGACTGTAATTCTTTAAATATGATGAAGTTTTAAAATTTTAGCACACGTAAAGTTCCTAATAGCAATGTGCAGTTTAAATTAAAAGCATTATCAAATGCAAAATTTCAGTATTTTGAACCACAGTTACCCTATCTTGGATTCCATATAACAACATTCCTTTCACAAAGTACTGCACATCCTGGCCATGGATAAATATTTCACATATGGAAATTTGATGTATTATCTCTATCAATACTCTAATACATATATTGAGACCATATACAGATGTGACACCTCTAAATCTATATTCATACATATATGCAAAATATATGTACTCTACTCAGGGATAGAGGTTAAGTCAAAATACAAACTTTAGTTAGTAGTAATTGATATTATGGAGCAAAAGGTCAAATTAAAACTCTTAAAGAAGCAAAGGAATTGCCAGCTGCTAGAGATCCAATACAATTTTTTTCCATTATAGCACATTTTCCACTGGAAAACTCTGTTTAAATGTTTTAAAAAGTTTAAAAGTTTAAACTGTTCTGCCATTTTTGCTGAGGTAGGAACCAGGATAATAGTCAGTTACAGCTGAAAGGTGGAAGCTGCCAGCAGAGAAGGACAATTCTAAGAGACTGAGTAGTTTTACTGCTTCTCCTGACAGAGCAAATGACTTCACACAACTGTTGAAAGTGATTTCATCTAATCTGCTAGATGTGTTAAACCTGCTTTGAGAGCTGTTCCTTACAATTTTCTAGGTACTAGTCACTGAGTAGTGAGTGCAATACCTGACCCAAACAGCACTGAAGGGCTCAGCAGTCACTGCTACCTCAAATGTACTTATGTAGTAAGTATAAGGCAAAAAAGGCCAGTGGTCTAATAAAGTAGACTACCTTTTCTCTTTCTTCTACCTAAAAATTGCCCCGTCATCCACTTCAGCAAAATTTCTAGTTGGAAAGTTAAATTTTCTATGCTGCTCTCAAGGTAGAAAGAAAGATTTCTCCAATTTGGAGAACTTTGTGTGATCTCAGATTTCGTGTAGCAAAAGAAAGGAAATTTCTTTTCCACCCTCTCATAAGAGTTTCTCCCACAGTGTTAGAAAACAAATCACAAAATGGGAAGTAGCAGGGCAAGTTTCAAAGGTGTTACCTGTACCTGTACCTTAACAAGCTTTTAGGATACTGAGTCAGGAGACTGACTAGAGTAGGAAATTGGTTTTTCTCATCCTTTCCAAAACTCTTAATGCAAGATTACCAAAAATTTTTGCCATCACTGAAGGAAAACCCTGCACGATCAGAGTTATTGTAGGTGTTTATTTGCATAGTTTGCACAACAAAAAGGTAAAAGAAGGCAAAAAATATACTTTAAAATGAAATTAATTCCCTGAAAGGCACACTTTCAGATGTTTTTTTATGAAGGTTTATAGTAAAAGTTCTTTATCAATTCTGCTGCTGTCCAGAGAAATAAAAGCAGTTTCAGGCAAAATGGAATCAACTTCTTTCCATCTGAGCTGTGGTATTTCTTATTTGCATCTGCTTTTGTTTCTTTTTCTCCTCATATAAACAACAGCAAAGTTGTGAACTGTTTCTTAAGACTTTATTTTCTTGATTTCAGGGAAAATGTATTAGTGGTCTTCTTGGGAAATTTATGGTGTAATCTTCAGTCCCTTTTTCTGCCCTGGGGCCCTTATAGGATTTCTGAGATGCTCAAGAATTCCCTCTTTCCTTTCACCTTCTCCACAATCTCATGTCATGCTTTACTAACCTTCTCATCCAAAAAGTCCAGCAGACTATCAAAACCACTGGGGTTAGAGAGAGAAGTGCCTTTTATGTAATCAAAAGTCTTTCATGCCTTAGGAATGAGTACTCCGCCTTTGTAGTGCTTTCAAACTCACTTGTCTGGATGTTACAGTAAGATAATTTTTATTGTTAATGGGAGGCACATGTACCTGAGCTCAGTACCATATACATATATATATATATATATATATAGCAACACAAAAAATCCAGTTGAGCAAAAAGGCCAAAATACAGACAGGGTTTCCTCTTCTGGGTACAACAGACACAAAGCAAGGAAGCAATTAAACATATTTTTGAAAAAAACCCCAAACATTTCCATGGTAAGTTACTTAATCAAGTTAGAGGTTGAAATAGGAGACTAAAATGTTTTATAAAAGGAAAGAAATCTTTTTATTTTCTTATTAAAAGGAAATTAAAATATTATGACAACAGATATGTGTCCCATCTTATAAGGCAAACAGAATAAATTCTGAACCTACTAATAAATAAATAATATATGCCATATAACAATTGTCCAACAATGATAGGATACAACAAATGCATATTTTTATTCCCATCAAAAAGATCTAAAACCTCTGTGCAACTGAGGGCTCTGTTGGCAGCTGGCCACTATCCCCTGGATAGCACTGAATTCTCCTAAGATGGAGGTGATTTTGGCTGCTCTCATTTGTTTTCTGGTGCGTCCAGTTGAGATTCCAGGCTCTAGGTATGTGATGATGCATCTTGATAAAGGTAATAATACATCATACTAAAATCCCTGTTATCTGCTTTTCTACATCATGGACTTATGACATCTTTGATTTACATAAATTCATTGTGATATTTTTGCTTAGATAAAGATTTTGCTTCCCTTTGCTAGCTTTTGAGAATCAAAGCAATACCTTCTAAGCTGTTTAAAAAGCCAACACCTTGAAAATTCAATAGAGATACACTGTGCTTATGAAGCTTGTTTTAAGAGGTACTATAATCCAGCAGAGAACAAAACCAAAATGAATTAAGACAGAAGAAAAAAAAATGAAAAGTAAGACTTATAATACTAAATTTGAAAGTGTTTTCAGCCCTAGGTTAAACAGTACACACAAACAAAGAGCATTTTCACTAAAGCCAGTTCTATAGCAGGAAATACTCTCTTCAGATACCAAGAATTCCTTCACTGCTTAACCTGAACAGTCAATCATCCCTCTACTACTCTATCTTACATAAAGGGTGCAAATAAATCATTAAAACCAGAATGTGTTTGCATACCATTTTCTTTGTGGACAAAGGCTCCCTGAGGAGATTCTGGGATACCTTTCCAAATTGTGATTGGTTTGGGATAACCAGGGTCCATGGATCTCATTTCTTCACTGTACCTCCAGTACCTGAAATATTTTTTAAAGGAAAAAAAGAGCACATTTTAAGATAGTAGATGAGTAACTTTATATTTTCCCCCCTAACACTTGCTACATTCACTAACCACAAGTGAGAATACTGGATTTCTCCTCTTTGAACATACATTACAAATAAATCTATTTGGTGTTTTATGTAAATAGAAAAGAAAATATTTTTTTCTTTTTCTCTCTCTCTGTTCCAGAACTCTATTTCCGTTCTCCATAATTTCTCTCATTTTCCTTTTTCTCTTCCAATCTTTTCACCTTTTTGAGCTCCTTCTTTTAATAACCTCTGGTTTTCCACTAGCCCTAAATGACTTTCAAAGATATACTTTGTCGTTAAAAGTCTTTGAGGACATACTCAGTGCACACTCAGAAATCACAAAACTAAAACTTCAGCAACTAAACCAGCATGCATCTTACTTAAAATCACCACAATTCTGATGCCTAGGGCTTTTGCACAGTGACACAGAGAGATGGAATATATGCAAAAAACCAATATATATTAATGCTTTTCATAATATTTTAATAATGCAAGTGACAGTAGATTCAGATTAAAATACTGCCAGCAATCTTAATTTAATTCTTCCTATGTATGCATTACAGTAACTTTTAATTTTATTTCATTATCACTAAATAGATGCAGTGTATTAAAAAATTCAACCTTTGTGTGCTTTTTTGCTAGCCAGCCTTTCTCAAACTTAAAAAGCTTCAGCATACAATTCTAGTAATCCTGAACATCTGAGAAATATTTACACTTGTGATTTATTTACACTTAGAGATGATATTGATAATTTCTTTTTTCTTTTACTGCTGATCAAATTGCTATGCATATCTTATAAGTTGGTTCTAAGAGTACAGCATCTCTAATATCCTCTGTGTATCTGAATATTTTGGTGGGTTATTTAATGTTTTGATTTACCTCATTGATTTACAGCATAGTTTTATCACTATCATTGATAATCTGGTTACTGCTAAAAACTTGACCCTGTTTCTCATTTGAATTCATTTGACTTCAGTTTTTAGAAATCCTTGTTATGATCAGCATATATTAAATAACTCTTACGTGGATGATATTTTGTTGCTGTGAAGGTACTTAGGCACTCTAATTGATTCACATTTTAATCTTTTTAGAAAAGCGTAGTGGTCTAAACTCCTCAGTATTTCTCCCTGTAGGGTGTTTCTCTGGCTTTAAACTTTCAATGAAATTAAAAGATGGCAGATTTCAAGTGGGTTAAGCGATGGCAAGTTAGATTAAAAAGACATTGGTATTTATTTTTGCTTTCTTATGCTCAAATTATTTTTTTAGCCTCAATTCTTAATCTAGTCACATATACATCAGCTACCAGCCAACAACACAATGCTCTTTTATTTGGATATGTAACATCTTTGAAAGTTTACATGCAGAAACAACATGTAGAAGTAGTAAACAAAGCTCTAACATTAATACTGTTGAAAGCAGTTCTTCCTGGTCTTTAAACTCTAAGTTTCTTGGTCTTTAGTTTGCATTCTTTTAAAGAAATATATTTTCTTTTTCTCTCTCTCTGTTCCAGAACTCTATTTCCGTTCTCCATAATTTCTCTCATTTTCCTTTTTCTCTTCCAATCTTTTCACCTTTTTGAGCTCCTTCTTTTAATAACCTCTGGTTTTCCACTAGCCCTAAATGACTTTCAAAGATATACTTTGTCGTTAAAAGTCTTTGAGGACATACTCAGTGCACACTCAGAAATCACAAAACTTCTGTGTTTTCATCATTGATGAGAAATCCTATTAGGGAAGGACTGATCACGACACCACCTCAACAATCTGTGATGGAATAATGAACATGTCTACAGGGTAAGAAAAGCCTAGTCTTGATTCTATTTGGCATGCCAAATGTTCACAAGCAAACTCCCTAATGATGGTTTGAGCTCTACAGCCTATATAAACTTGTTACTGTATCTCAAAGACTGATAAATAACAGATGGGAAAAAAAACAAAAGCCACTTCATAGATTTAGAAAAAGGGAATTTGGAAAATATTTGCTAAACTATATTCTATATCTAAGCCTATTTACTTAATGATATCCTGAGCCATTGGATGATTAAGTTTTATGAAGAAAAAACTGATTGATTTAAACTCTAAAGTGCATAAAACCAGTTGGACCAGATGGGCATAATAAACAAGGACAGGTGTCAAGAGGTTCATCAAACCTATTATTTTCTAGTCCCAAATGACTCAGTTCTGGTAGGATAGGAATAATAGAGGGACTAATGTTTTCTGTAGTCAATTTTTTCCCCTTTTTGGTTTTCATACAATTATTTGGAAGAATTATCGTTAGTGTTGAAATAGATAATGTCAAACTACAACAATAATGTTCCATACATGAGCTGCTTTAGACATATGACTGTTTACTGGTTTGACTTTTAAATATTCTTACTGATATGGTTAATGAGATTTTCTTGTTTGGTTTTTTGGGGTTTTTTTTGGGTTTTTTCCTTGGTCATTTTTATTATTATTTTTATTTTATAGCCAATATTTGATGTCATAAGCAATGCACATTGAGAAACTTACTGTTGTAAGGGTTTATTCCCACTGATGGTCAATATCCTGTAATGGCTCAATTATCTCTGCAAGGCTCACATTCAATCTTCTTCTAACATACTCTATTGCATTTATATCCTGCTGAGTTTCATTGTGCTTGTTAGCTCTAAGTAGCAACTCTTCTGCCAGCACCTGTTTTCTCTGCTAGTTCTTTTTGTCTTCTGTTATTACCAATCATGTTTTAGGAAAGTCCTGAATATAAGTAACTGCCTATGTATGGTAATATAAAAGGACATTGCTAAATAAGGCCTAAAGGAAGTAAGAGTCACAAAAGATTCCTACTGTACATATTTTACAATATGTATGTGGAGGTGGAAAATTATTACCTGAAAAGGAATTTGAATTTTTAAAAAAAATCTACTCAACCATAGGAAGCAAATTATTTAGGCATCTTCTACTCACTGTGAAAATTGATTGCTTAAAATGATACCTAGTTTTAAAACATTACAAAAATTTGACTTAGTTATCTACTTCCCTCACCATGAGTGTTGGAGAGCTATAATTTTTTTAAATAATAAAAATAGCTTTAACCATAAAAGTTGTTGCAGCATTCTGTAGTGCAATTTTTACAGTACTGCTAAAAAATTACAAACTATACTGTCCTAAACATATTCTATGATGTGCATTAAATTGATTTCTTAAGTGATCCATGAATACTATTAGTGTCTGAGAACACTAAGTACCACACAGTAACAAAAGCAGTCATAGTTTTAATAAGACTAATAGAAATATTACAGTTATTAATAAGGAATAATTAGTCTCTGAGCACACAATTTTGCACAGTGATACATCAATCAACAAACACTGTACCATACTGAAAACCTGTAAAATCCATCATTCAGACAACTCGCAGTGTTTCAAAAATTAATGAATTTTCTTGATGTCTCTATAAAGCAGAGAAACATTCCTTTCCTTTTTTTTTTTATTGACAGGTAAATAAAGATACAAACACTAAATGACTAGTACAAGTATTTCAGGAATGGAAAAACCCTTGGATTTTACATTTTTTTCTGTGCTTGTCTTTTTGTTGGGGGATTGTGTTGGGTTTTTTTTTTTAATTATTATTATTAATCATAGATATGTGTCCCTATAAGATTCATTTAGAAGTAATTCCAAGAAAATGCTCAAATTCTTCTCTAGCTCCCAGGTTTAGCTCTTGAGTTGCCTTTTATACCTCATTATCAAATAGTAGCAAAGTCATTTTCACTGACCTTAAAAGCTTTGGATCATGCCCTGCCTGCTTATGTTCTGGGGTTTAGAAATGTGGATAGAAAGAAAGATGTAAGAGTGTACATAAACGCATCACTTTGAATATTTAAGTTTAAATTTGCCACAACTGTGACTCGCCTGTTGACTTCTAAAACATAACTTTTCTACTGGATATACTTATACCCATTCCAAGATACTCACAAAAATATAATTTAGATTATAAGACATGTGAAAACAGTACAGCTATCTATGCAGAAGGAGTAAATTTCATCCTTTTGAGCAATAGAGGAAAAGGTTAACATGTTTAGTTGGTATCCACTGAATTGTTCCCGTGCAGAAATCCTATACCAACCTATCTCCTTTGAAGAAGTAGGTTTTTCCAACATCTTCCCACCAAATTGCTGAATCAATGCCGTGGGAAGGAATTCCACTTCCAAGTGTTATCAAATCATGAGGATAACCTGGCTGAAGAGTAGTGTCCTTGAAAACCCAGAACTTGTTACCTGTACAAAAGCATATATATACACACGTATATGTGTGTTAGTCATCAGTACTGTCAGTTTAGAAATATTAATACACTCTTAAGAAATAAGAAAGACTCCCAGAGGTCTGTAGTAGTGGTTCTTCCAAATACAATTAAATGAAAAATGTTCCATTGCTGCAGACAGTGCAAAATTAAACATGCCTTATGGATATCTAGCATTTATAAAGCACCTTTCTTCAAATAAGTCCACAGAATATTTTAATACCAACTATGCAGTGATCAAAAGTAGAGTGAAAATTAAATCACCTTAAGAGACTCTGTGGTTGATAATGTAATGCATTTACAGAAAAACTACGCAGCAGTTTTACATTTCATGAGGAAAGAGAGAATTTTATAAGAAAATAAGGTAAGAAACACACACAAAAAAAAAGAAATTACAATTTTCATAGAGACTAAATACATTTATTACTCTGTATTTCTTCCCAAGAAGTTAAATTACTTATGAAGGATGTATGATTCTTTCAGAAATAACCATAGAATTTAATATTTAAACATCTTTTCTTTTAGCGTGGCCTAAAGACAGCAAACTGAGAATCTGAATCCCTTTTGTTGCTGAAAGTAATGGTGGGTTGCCAGTGGCAGTAAGACTTAAGCTCTCTCTGTAGGTGACAAATCATTCAAAACCTCTCAACTGACTTACTAAGTGCTGAAAATACAAGGTAGTTGTATGACTCCAGTTGATATTAGCACAGTGTCTACACAAACCTCAGATTACCCAGGTTACTCAGGTTACTGTCTTAAATATGAATGACAGCCTAGGGCTTCCTGGACTGCAGTGCTGAGTGGATGAAACCCCTACTGCTAGAGGGGTAACTGCAGTTACTAGAGAAATATTTTGTGCACATAGGGATCCATGCCTACAGAAGTAGCAGCTGCACCAGTGTTTTATAGTCGAGATGCCCCCCTGTTTGTGGGAGAGGATGCTTCCTGTGGTCTCTCTTCCAGCTGGATAGCTTACCTCACCAGCCCACAGCTCCAGTTTCCAAGCTTGAGTCTTTGCTCTAGCTTCCTGGACAAGTTCTTCTTCACTGAATACTTCCATGATTATCTCACCTACTTCACCATCTCATATTAAGCCTATAGCCCCATATTTCCCTGATAATTTTGTTGTCCTCCTAGGGACTTCTCAACATACTGTGCCACCTGTCCTATTCATGCAACCATCTTCTCCTTTTTACATTTCTGCTTTTTTCTAATTCTTCTTCAAAACTCACTTCTTACCTGGGTCTTTTCAGCAGAGACTTCTCTTTCAAACACAGCTTTGGCTGAAAAAAGGGAATAAAGATCCCCATATGCTCCCTAAAAATAGGAAAGGGGGAGCATAATTTGCATTTATGTACTTATCTGATGAGCTTGCTTGGATGCCTGTCTTCTCTTTGTGTTCTGTCCCCTAGACCACAAGGACACTCTTCTCAGGCTAGACTATAGGTTCCTTTGTGAAAGAACCATGTGTTTATTCTCTCTTCAAAGCACTACCATCATAATTTTTTCCAAAAAGCATTGCTAGTTTTAGTAATAATTACATTGAAGAAGAAGATACTCTTCGATATCACACGGACACTTTGAGCTAAATCACAAAAAAAATCTAGACAAGATCCATGAACATATATATAGAATTGGCCTTATTGGATTCTTCACTTTGGTCTATCCATTGCTATGCATGACAATGATATTAAAAATATAAGGGGAAAAGTTTGAAAACAAATTTTGCTCAAACACATTTGGAAAGAGGATGTAAGAGATAAAATCATGGCTGTTCACATTAGTTTTTGTACTTACTTTTAACGCTAGACAGGTTGTTATACAGATTTAGGAGGTTAAGGTACTGTGCTGTATAAATATTTTATAAGGATATGTAATATTACCCCAAAGACCTAGGATCAGGTGTATGCCAGAATCATCAAGAGGGAAAATCCAGAGAGCTGTTTTGCAGTTGGTTTTATATTTTAGCTATCCCTCTGTGGTATTAAACATTTGTTTAAAGGAAAGGTTTTTTAATCTCCCTGTTTGTACTGTGGTGATTTAAAGCATGTTTTCATTTTATCAGAGAATTTAATTAGAAGAGGGGGTATAGTTTCCATCCCTCCCATGCTGGGTTTCCAGGGTTAATTTTTTATCAGCTTCTTTACAGCTGCTTGTCACCCACTTTCAAGCACAGACACTACAGTTTGCTCAACAGATCCATTTTCTCTCCCCTGCGAGTTGAAGGAAAAAAAGGACTCAAAGAATAAGTATGTACAGAGCCATTTGAAGTTCTGAAAATGAAAGAGACACAGAGATCTATGAAGAGCAGTCATGGAAAGCTGAGTTCTCTGTTGACCTGGGATTAAGGTCATTGCTAACCTGAGATTTACCTTTACTGAGATGCCATATAGAAATTCACTTATAGGGTTTGATAATGACAGAGGTGAGCATCTTCAATCATTCTCTGTCTCTCCTCCCATGTGGTTTATTTTTTGCCAATTCATATGACTGGACACAGAAGGCTTCAGATGTTAATGGCAGTTTCAAATGCAACGATAAGAGAAGTCATGCGTTTTGGACCTTACTAGTTGGTACTTATGGTGTGAACAACAGATGGCATCCAGTGAATGATCCTGGGCCAGCTCATTTCTGTTTCAGAAGATCATTCAAAATGACAGCTGTTGCACAGCATTGAGAGGCATATGCTGTGATGTATGTAATGCCAATACTTTTCTCTGTGCCTTACAAGGAATAAAAGTCAAAGCAATTGTTATGAATAGATCGTTATCAGCCATACCCAAGGAGGCAAAGTTAACTATCAACAAGATCAGGTCATATCAAAATAAACAATGGTTATGCACAAGCCATTGCAAATGACAGCACCACTGAGCCATGTATTTTTTGCATATTCAGATATACTGAAGTAAAAGGAAAGTGTAGATGTGGGAACAGGCATAAGAAACTGAATTCTTCACAAAATTTCTTACTAAGAAGCAAATTCTTTCTCAGAAAACAGAGAAAAGGTAAATTTATCTGTATTCTGCAGAGACAGGGGAGCATTCAGATCTCTAACATATGTAAGCAAAGCCTATTGATGCTAACTAGCAGGAACTTTATTTAACATTTGCTTTACAAGACATGTTTAGTCTGCTATAACTGTGTTGATTGTTAATGAGAAGTACTGTATATAAGAAATCCAAATGTTCCATCTGGCTGACAGCTTTCACTTCAGTTTTTTGTTTGGTTGTTTTTTTAGGAGGTTTTAGGAGGTTCGTTGTTGGTTTTGGATTTTTTTTTTCTGTCTCTCACCTGGAGGAAAGTGGGCGTCTATTGATCAGAGAATTGATCTGATCAACAGAATGTTGATCAGAACCCAGTGTTAGGAGAAGTTAAAGCTGAAAATCAGTGCAAAAGATGCCCAACTGTGATGAGAATGAGATAATTTTATTTCTAACATATTTATGAAACTTTAAATGTAGTACAAACTAATGCTAAAGTCAGTATGTTTTCATGTAGCTCATATTCCATTGTTGCTGTAGGCCCCCAGCTGGGTAATAATTAGCATTGACTCCATGATTCAGAAGGTTGATCAATTGTTTTATTATATTATTTTATAGTATATTTTATTATACTTATATTACACTACATTACAGTAGTAAGAGCTCTCACTAACTAACCAACTACTAACTAGACAGCTCGTGACTCTTTTTTGAGCCTCCTGACACACTGTGGATCTGATAGGTCAGTGAATTTAAACACCATTACCAGAATCTAATTAAGTAATCACCTTGGGTAAACAATATTCAGAACACATTCTACATGGGTACAACAACAAGCAGAAATAAGAATTATTTTGATTCTCTTCTCTGCTTCTCTCAGGAAAAATCCTGAGAAAGTCTGTGCCTGGTCTCTGTGGCCAGAGAGCTGCTGCCACATTCCACTTCCACTAATAGTCAATAAAACTTCATTAATTGTGATCATAATGGAAAGAACCATGACAAAATTAGTCATATTTTTATTCTTCTTATAGATAACTGATGCTCTTTGGAGTCAAAACCTATGTCCTTGGCAGAAACCACCACTGTGATTATTTTGCAAAGTTGTTTTTTTAAGGTCTCATTGGTAGGTTTGTTATTTTCACAAAGAATAAAGCACCACATGTTTCATGAAGTCTGAAATTTCAGAATGTTTAATCTCTCTGCTTTTATTCCCTAATGTAAGGTCTAATATAATAAGAAGCAGATTGGCAAGGTCAGAAGCTGAGAGTGAAGCAAGTGATAAAAATGTTAAAATGTCTTACTTCTCGAAATAATGCTTTGTTAAATATCATCACTGTAGGGAAACAGCTAAGAAGGATGAACCATTGAATTATTTGAAGTCTCTCAAAATCCATCTTTGACATTCAAAAAAAAGTACTGGAAATAAAGAACATCTGTATTGCTATGCTTCACTTAAAATTACAATGTTCTAGATATTCTTTAGACTGTTTAAGTTCCTACTGACTACTGCCAACAAATATGCAGTTTTTAGCAACTAGTTCTTCCTTTTATAGAATCTGAATTCTGAATAAGTGTGCTTCTGGGTTTTTTGTCCATATTATTTGCAATCACGGTGTATGTGTAGTGCAAGAAGTGTGTGGCATATAATCACTGTGTTAGAGTGATGAGATGAATTTCCAAATTTTTAAACAATTACATGTAATTTAAATCAGTTAAAAAATTAACATCTAATCCTGAATGTTGGTTTATTCCAGCTAACATTCCTCTTAATTTTGGTCTTTCAAGCCTGTATCTAGTCTTTTTCTAGAAACCTAAAATTACTATTCATGGTTCCTTTTTCCCATTCTCTATTTCCCATATCAAGTTTCTGTCATTTCTCAGGTCCATGATCTGACACTATACTAAATCTATTTTTCAGTATAAAACTGTCAGGCCATAGGGTAAGTGCAGTAGAATGTTATGATGGAGGCACTGGTAGTATGAGTTTTACAGCAGCCTTTCTATTGCTACATTTGGTTTACCATAACATTCAACAGCACAGATGGCTTGACTATTTCATTTTTAGCACTATATGAATTCCCAAAGGTACACAGAATGAATTTTACTATTCATGTTTTCTCATTAAAAGAAAAAAAAAAGATATCTTTCTGATGCCATCTTATTATCATTCAGCATGGACACTGGTAATGAATAATAACAAGAATTCAAACATCTGTTTTTTATAAGCAGCTATTCACCAGATTGCTCTGTACTTTATGAGTATGATCTGGTCTACTGGGGGCTGATGAGTCCATCTGGCAGGGAACAGGAAGAGCATCTTGGTCATAGGTTTGCCAAGCTGGTAAAGAGGGATTTTAACTGAAGTTGCTCGTGGAGGGAGAACCTCAATCCATCCCACTCCTACCAGTTTGATGCCAGCGCCAGCAAGAGATGTCCAGAGCCTGGAGAGAGATCACAGGTCAGCAGGAGAGCACCTGAAACAGCACAAAGGAATTCCAGCCACTCCAGCCAGTAAGTTGGTTTCACTGGGGCCTCCAAATTAAATGCCTCTATGGAAACACACTTTGTAGTATTTGTAGTATTTGCATTTTGCATTTGTAGTATTTGCATGCAGTATGCATTTGTAGTATTATGCAGAATAACAACAGGAGTTGGGGACGTGCTTGGAAATTTGTGCACACCTGCAGGGCTGTGATCTTACCGCCATCACAGAGATGTGGTGGGATGTCTTCTACAAATGGAAGGTTAGAATGGAAGGCTACTGGCTCTTTACGAAGGATGGGCAGGGAAGAGGGCATGGGAGCGTTGCTGTCTGTGTCAATGACCTGCTGGCATGCACGGAGCTCTGCTGGGATGGATGAGGAACTTATCACAGAATCAGCTAGGTTGGAGATCATCAAGATCATCATGAGGAACTTATCACAGAATCAGCTAGACTTTGGAGATCACCAAGTTCAACCTATGATCTAGCACTACCTTATCAATTAAACCATGACCACATCCAGTCTTTTATTAAACACCTCCAGGGACAGTGACTACACCACCACCCTGGGCAGCCCATTCTAGTGCCCATCCACTCTTTCTGTGAGCATTTTTTTTTCCCTAATGTCTAGCCAGTCTATTTGTAGTATACTATGGGTCAGCACTAAAGGGAGGGCAGGAACAGGTGACAGTACAGTGTGAGTCAGAGGAGTGCATAGTGACATTAAACCAGTACAAGTTCTCTGCTGGTACTTAATCCATCTTTTCTATTTTATTCTCTGAATAACAGATGTAGACACTGGCTTACACATGTGCTTTGTTAACACATCTGTATGCTAGACTTCAGATTTAAAGTTCCTTCTAGAACTTACTTGTTTGGACCAATTTTAGACTGGTAAAGCACACTACCTGGATAAGGCATTCTACTTGCTCATCATCTTAGCAACAATCAGCTTGTCTATTTCTAGCACCTTTGGGAGGAGGACATGTACTCTTTTCTCAGGAAATTTTGTGACGGAATAGAAGAAACAATACAATGATCATTTACCTACAGTCTATTTATATAGATTTCTGTAATCATGTTCCACAAGGCAGTTGAGATCCTTGGAACAGGAATTTTCAAGGACACCCACACAGAAGACAGCTGAAATTTTTGATTCTGTAGCAGTGGAAAAACATGAATTACACTGATAGAAAAAACATCAACAGTTAGATATTAAGAGTCATGAAGACATGGCAGAGAAACAAAAATTTTTTTAAAAACTGCACAAGGAAATACAAAGACTTTTAACCTTGGCAAATAAAGGGATAATACAAATGTCATGGGAAAAATAATGGAAGAAACTTTGAAAAGAAGTCATATGGAAAAAACCTACAGCAGAATATCCAAATATCATATGATATCAGCTAGAAGGCACAAAACTAACTGATCTGAAATCAGATAGCATAAGGTGGGGATGATGTGAAAGGAAAACACAATTCTGACTTCTAAAAGCACAATCCTGCTGCTCCTGCTTGCTTTAATTAATCTTGATTTAATTTCCCAGAGGAAAAATAGAGAAGTTCCCTCCTCCTTCTGTTGTTTGCTATCTGTAACCCATAAACTACAGGATCAGCCTATTCCTCTAACACCTAACAGGAGCCAGTCAGCAGTGGGTGAAGAGTTAACTAATGATGAAACATATTTCAAGGTCATTGGAAAGGAAAAGAAGCAGCTATAACAATAAACTTGATCTTTTCTGTCTGGAGCTCAGATAATGGATCCCAGCATTATCAAGGCAGAAGTCTGGAATGCCCAGAGTAGCTGCTTTGCTCTTTGTAGAAGTGGTGCAAAGGAATAGCTACAGAATAATATTTTTATCCTTCCATGTCTTACAGACCTAAAAATCAAGCAGTAGGATGGAGACTTGGAGGTACCTTGATCATGATTCCCGACCATATAAACTTTCCAGAGTTAATGCCTTGAAGTTTATCTTATGGCAACAGAAATAAAAGCATTTGCTGTATCGAAATAGAAACTGCACTACATGTAATATCATTTTCCTTATGATTCACACAAAAAATACAAAATTTACTTTTAGCAAAACATAAACTTCATTGTACTGTTATGAAGTGTTTCTGCATGTTATTAAATATTTTTCATTTAACATTCTCAAGATCCTGTTTCCGTAGTGAATAAAATATTCTAACTCCCCATTAAGGACTCCACTTGTAAAAATGAATTAATTTTTTTTTAATATAACAGATTTTTAAAAATCTACCTTTTTTTGTAATGAGTTAAAAAATTAATCATTCACAACACTAAATAGCTGAATAATTTTTCACATATTTGTTATCTATTCAGTTTCTTCTTCTCTCAAATGATTATTTTATAAAACATACTTTACATAATTTGAAGATTTTGTCGCTAAGTATGGATTTGTTAAACATATAAGATAAGTTTATCATTAAATCTAAATAAGGTACATGTTCAAGAACCTTAATTTTGAAGAACAGCTGATGTCTGGAGTGAAATTTGAAAAGAATTGTTAGCAACAATTAGATCTAAATCAGCTNNNNCAATTAGATCTAAATCAGCTATTTTGTGGAGTTTATGCTCCTTTAAAAACACTAAATACACATCTATGAAAAAGACTATTTTTCCCCACATGAAACTCCTAACATCACAGGTCTTAGATGAAACAAATACAATGCAGTACAGTGAGGTATATTCATTGTGTCTTCCTAAAACACATTTAAAAAATTATTTCATAGTAGATCACTTCATTTCTATGTCTTATATTTATACTTTCAAATTTTTATTGAATATGTAAGACCA